>CM053622.1:303733101-303749908 GCA_028646595.1 Phalanger gymnotis
CTTTCCAATATTTATAAATTTAAACTACTTTTTTACCATATTTATGAGAAAGGGTAGGCATGCTTGTTGTTCTGAAGGAGTTTTGCATCTGGTTGAGAAAAGAAAGTACTGAAAATGCATGTGGAAATTAGTGAGTAACATAAGACAATGTACAATAACATTCTAAGTTGATATTTTAAAATGTAGTCTCAATAAGGATATAGAGAATAGTATTGTGATTTCAGTGACAGAAGGAAGTACTAAATAAGAAACTTCTAGGAGCATAGGTTTGGCCCTTCTCTACATCTTAGTATTTTGCAGAGTATCTGTGGCCCTGAGAAATTTACTTACTTGACTACGGTAACATAGCCAGTAGGACAGATTTGGCCTTAGGTCTTCCATGTGTAAGGCCAATTCTCTATCCCCTACAATATGCTGCCTCTTGTTATCTTAAAAAATAGGTCATTATGAGTAATTTCTAGCTTTCAGGGAGATTACTCTCTTAACTCTCCTGTTTAAGATGTATATATTGCAGTCAATGCAATAGTAAGGCAAGTTTTCCCTTTCAATCTTATAAAATCCTGACTAATAAATATTCACCATCTGTCTTTGCCACTTTCTCACTGTCTCTTTTCATATCTATCTTCCCTAGATGTAGTTATGCTATTCATCCACATCATTGATTAGAAACAATAGGCATAACAGCCCTACCTTATGTCTCTCCTGCCTTAGCATTCAGGTATTAGAATTGGTGGGGAATGGGGCTGGGGAGAGAAAGTTAAATTAGTTCTAATAATAGCTTATATTTATAAAGCCCTTTACATTATTAGGAACTTCTTTAACAACACTATTTTATTGAATCTTATGATCTTATTAGCCATTGAGATAATATAATTCATGACAAGGATCACTATTTTAGAAATTAGAAATCTAAGACTCAGAGGTTAAATAACCTATTGTCACACAGTTGGCAAAAAGTAGGGTCAAGATGATGACGAAAGTATTTTGAGATACTGGTTTGGGGTTCTTTCCACTGACACACAATGAGTCAGCAAGGTAATATAATATATAAATTGTTGTCTCTATAGTCAGGAAGATCTGAGTTAAAGCTGGACTTCAAAAATTTACTGCATGACCCTGGGCAAATCAGTAAATCTCTATCTTCCTTAATTTCTTTGACTGTAAAATAGGGTTCATGATAGCACCTACCTCACAAAGTTGTTAAAAGACAATCCCTATTCTTAATGAGTTTATATTCTAAAAGGGAATGACAAAACATAAAGAAGCTGGAAAAAAAGAGAGAAGGAAGGACCATTGAATAGTCAAGGACTTTGACAAGATGGCATAGTATGGATACTCTGTTGAAGCTGAAAAGAACATGGCTGGGGATTTTCAAGCTATTGTGAGGCTGGCTGAGATTTCACCCATAAAGATATCAAACCCATGGCTGTTCAATCGTAAGGTGAGTGATGCTGGTGAAAAGACAGAAAGGTCTGGAAATCAGATAAACAATCCATTGCTCTTTTCACTTTAATGTGTTAGTTTCCAAATGATATAGAATGTTGGCTCTATTCTAATATAAAGTTATTCTTCATCCCAGCCAAAAACCGATAATGTGATTTACAATGAAATTGCATTTAATGAAAATGAGACACTCATCTTTAGACACTCTCCAAACCAAACTAGATTATCTTAGAAGAGTCTAAACTACCAAATTCAAGAATAGATGTATATTATCAGTGTTGAGGGGTCATCATTAATTACATGTGTGACCAAAAATGTCAGAGAAAATTTTAGCACAATATTTTCCTTTTAATGGGTGAGAAAAACAACCTATTTTATTATCTTTATCATTATTATCATTCACTCTAGTCAAATTGTGTTTCTCTATCCTGCAAATATAACTGATATGTTAAAATCATAGGATCTTAGGATTGGAAAGTGACTTAGAGGTCATCTGGCCAAATCTCACATCCAGTCCAAGTATTTCTTTTAAAATTGCCCTGACAATCTATCCTATAACCTCTACTAAAATACTTTCAGTGACACTGTCTTATTTAAAAGCACCACATTTTTTGGACAGTTCTAGTTTTTATTTCTAAAATAAAATGCTTTTTTTTAACATTACAGATATTTATAAATTATTCCCTCTTTGTGAGAGGTCTTTTATTGCAAATTAAAACAGTTATGTAAAATTTTAACATGATGATCTTAACTGAAATTGCATGCAACATTTCATACCTGTAGCACTCCTCAACTATATATTTTAAATCAATTAACAAAAACTGTTTCCTCTTACTCTCACCCGCATCTCATTGGAAAAAAAAAATTCTTCTGATAGATATCTCAATCTAGACTATAAGTGTGTCACATCTTTAAAAGAATGAGTTTCATCTTTAGTCCTTTTGAATCATGAACTGTATTGATCACTTTTATTGATATGGAATGACTTTTACTAAACAATACATTAATTGCTTTTAATCATAGTTTTTATTGCTTTCAAATTTTATTATTTTTATAGTTTTGTTGGTACCACATAATTGTTTTCCTCCTGGTTTTGATCATTTGATTCTTCCTAGTTTATAATGTTCTCAACATTTTCCATTCTTATAATATCAATGTTATAAGTTCCAAATTTTAGAGCTCTTTCATATGGTGAGCCAAGATCAACTTCTGTTGCAACAATCTTGCTAGCAGCTGCTGGGGCTGTATAAAACCAACAACAACCAGCACACAGAATCCTGAAAGCCCAGGTTCTTTTGATCTGCTTTACTAAGGAAAACAACATTAAGGGGTTAACAATCTCAGTTTAATCCAGCATACAAATATCATTCACTTAGTTCAGGGGAAAAAAGCCAGCATCCTGAACTTCAGAACAAATACAAACAAATTACAAACATCAACATAGTTACCAGAATTTAACAAAGTCTCAACATCCAGGTTTACAAGCTGGAGGGCTATTTACTACAGCTGCCCAGAGCTCCATATCAGCATACCTTTAAGAGTGAGATCCCTAAGCAAATAACTCTGTTCTCTCTTTTTATACAGTTTAAGACATCATCAAACATCATCTGAGTTACCAGAACTTAGGCTCCTATGATAGGACCCTGAGGGCTTCACACCCACACGGGCTTAGCATGTAGTAGATAGGGGTTTGGTCCTGGGATTTAGCACCTAGTAAGACTCAATCAAAGATACTCAACTTAATTGATATTACAGCTTCCTTCTTTCTCTATTATTTGTAGTTGATCCTCTAACACTAGTATTATATGGAATAAGTCTAGATCCCATTGTTAGAAGTCAGCACTTCAAATATGTGTCAACATTTCTGTCTTTTGTTTACAAAATTCCCCTTGGCTTCCCATGCTATCTGTTTTAAATACTACATTAATCCTACCAAACATTATTCCAATTCTATATCCTTCATGGTGCCTTCCTTGGTCACTAAACTTATAATGATATCTCCTTCTGAACTCTTATAGAATATAAAATTTCTACCACATATTAGACAGTTCTTAAATCTTGCTGTCGTTATTTTTTTCACATGTCACATTTCTAACTATATCTTAAATTCCATGAGAACATCTTTATGTTTTCCACAATACCTAGAAAAGTGTTAGAAAAAGAGTAGCTGATCACTAAATCTTTATTAATTGTTTGACAATCTTGGGAAAGAAGTTTCCTCATTTAGGATTACAGGAAGTTGGTTGGTTATTTTAAGACTAAGCCTTGTAAAAAGTAATTGCTAAATAATCTTAGATCCAACTTTTGAGGGCCCAGACCAAGTGCCTCATTGAACAGACCAGTTTTGCATGTGTAATTCTTGACCATACAATTGAGCAGGTCTACTTCAAGGTCACAGGATGAAGGTGATCTGAATGAAGTCTGAATGAAAAGCAAACCATCATCTGCACAAAATGAAATAGGCTACTCTCACTGAATGATAAAGATAAAGCTAGAGGAATTCCAACTATAGATTGCTATCAGAGTCTCAGTCAGTGCAAAAGAGGCCTCCCTGTCCAAAGCTTTGAGTTGATGCTGTGTAAAGACCAGAAAATCATTCTTGTTATCCATGTGGTAGAAAGATTGGAAGGTGGATTAAAGTGTGTGTTTTATGAAACCAGGGCTTGACATGGGTATAAATAAAAGTCGCTGCCTAAAAACTCTGAAAGGAAGCAACATGGTATAAGTTAAGATGCATTTGTTTAGTTTTTCAGACACCTGAGTTCTGAATTTGGTTCCTCTACGAACTATCTCTATAAGGGAAATGAATTATTTCCTCTGTGTCTTCGTCTGTAAACTGTGAATAAAAATACTCACCTATAGCCATGAAAAGTATATAACAGATCTGAAAATACTATGGAAATACTAGGAATGATCCAAATTACAAGGCATTAGTAACATTCTCCAAGTTGTCTGACCCCTCAAATATCCACTAAGTTGGATTTATGTGCCCACCCTAGGTATAATTGATTTTATCACTTAGATAAAAATAGACTTTGGACTCAGTTGCTAAAACACTAATTAGTATAGATGAAGCTTCCTGGTTTTCCTGAGAGAGATCTTTAACAAAAGGTTTCACATTTCATTGGATTGTCTTGCCTTTCAACCTACAGAGTGGAAGAACTTCCCCAGATATGATTTGTCAAAAAAAGTTTGGCAAATTAAAAATAAAAATCAATTATTATCCAATTCATAACTATTCTGTTACAGATCTGATTTATCATGTTCATTGTGTTATTCTTTAAGTTCTAGAACAAGCACTTAATTTTGAAAATGTTTATCAGAGAACTCATTGGTAGCCTCCAGCTGATTGCCCAGACTATGAAAGTACCTATTATACTCTTCAAATTTACATCCTTAATGTTCTAATTGCATTTCTAAAATAAACAAACAAAGAAAAGCAAAATCACCTCCTAATCCCAGCCCAAAAGCTGTCTCATTTGAAATGCCTTTAGGTTTGGAGATTTGGAGAAATTATCCATCTCTTCTCTCTCTCTCTCTCTCTCTCTCTCTCTCTCTCTCTCTCTCTCTCTCTCTCTCTCTCTCTCTCTCTCTCTCTCTCTCATATATATATATATATATGTATTTGTGTGTCTGTATATATGTATGTATAATAATATACACATAAATACATACACATGAATCATATGCATATATATTATTACATACATAAATATTTATTATGTGTGTGTGTATGTTTGTAATCTCCTAAAGACTGATGCCTCTTGAAAAAGTCCTGGATGAGAAATAGTGGAGACATAGAAGATTGAGGCTTCTAGTCATCAAGGCTCTCAGTGAAGAAATCCAGTGCTGCCTTTCTAAGTCTCTTTCCATGCATTTCTTCTACCTGTTGTGACACTTCTGTTCTACAAATGATCAGTTCCTACATGTTGCCTCTTCCTACCTCAAATTCCCTTACCAAGGTGTGAGATATTAATCACAGATCTATCTTTTTCCTCTAGTTCAATAATTCTGTTTTTTAGTTGTTCTTGTTCCAAGAATTTTTTTTCTTTTTCCACTTAACAGTATTTTATTTTTTCCAATTACACATAAAGATAGTTTTCAACAATCATTTTTGTAAGATTTTTGAGGTCCCCATTTTTCTCTCTAGCTCTCTTTTTTTTCCTCCACAAGACAAAAGCAATCTGATATAGGCTATATATGTACAATGATTTAAATACCTTTCTATATTAGTCTTGTTATGAAAGAAGAATTAGAATAAAGGGAAAAGCCAAGAGAAAAAAAAGTGAAAATAGTATGCTTCAATCTGTGTTCAGACTCCATAATTCTTTCTCTGGATATGGATAGCATTGTGCATCATGAGTTTTGGAACTGTCTTAGGTCATTGTATTGCTGAGTAGGGCAAAGTCTACCATAGTTGATCATTGCACAATGTTATTGTTACTGTGTACAATGTCCTCCTGGTTCTGCTCACTTCAATTAGCATCAGTTCATGTAAGTCCAGGTTTTTCTGAAGTCTGCCTGCTCATGACTTGGTATGAAATAATAGTTTTCCATTACATTCAAATACCACAACTTGTTCAGCCATTCCCTAATTGATGGGGATCCCCTTAATTTCCTATTCTTGGCCATCATGAGAAAAGCTGCTATAAATATTTTTGTTCATGTGGGTCCATCTCCCTATTTTTTATGATCTCTCTGGGAGACAGTCTTAGTAGTGGTATTGCTGGATCGAAAAATATGCAGTTTTATAGTCTTTTTGGCACACCAAACATCCTTTTTCAACAACAACAACAACAACAAAAATAACTTGTCATAAACCTCCAGGGTAATTTAATATTATATTCACAATAGTATTTACAACAATTTACTCTTGAGCTAACATTGAATATGTATATGTACAAACATACATACATACACACATGTAGATACATATACATAAATATAAATCCATACATATACATACACACATACATATACACATACATATACATATATATGTTAGTATTAACTTATTAACTCCTTGGACCATTGTGAGAATGAAAACTATTAATGAAAATTTCAGCTCTAGAGCATTAGACTTTGAAATTATACTTCTCTTTCCTTATCTCCCTCTTTCACTGGAACTCTCATTTCAGTCTTGTTAGATCTGAAGATGCTTTAGGTTGACATTTTATTCACTAATTAAAGTAATTCTTTCAAAGCCGTGCATGATTGGTGGTCTTAAACTTCTAGAGAATGATTGCATTTTAACTGAGAACTGGTTTCATTCCAATAAATATCTAGAGGGTAGAGAATCTGGGGAATTATTGTAAAGCTTAGGGGCCTTCCTGGTGATTCTTTTCTCCAGAGATACTATCATCATTTCCAAAAGAACAGGAGCAAGATTTATAAACCTAGTACTATAGGTGTTGATTATCAGAAGGAACCTTGTTGGTCCCTTTGTTCCAATCTTAGACTTTATAGAAGGGAACCTGAGACTCAGAAATGTTAAGTGATTTACTTAAGGTGGCACAGTACATTTCAGAGTGAGATTTCAAACTCATGAATTCTGATTGAGAGGACTCTTGGTCAGGTGTAAGTTGAACTAAGCACATCTGAAATTAGGAGATTCTCTGATTCTGGGAATCTTTGAATGTATGCTCAGATTACAATGGGGGTTGGCATTTTTAGCATTTCCATAGTCCCTGCTGTTGATGTCAAATATCCTGAGGCTTTCTGGCCACCCTGGAGTTCTCTTGGAGGACTACCCTGTTCTTGCTCTGAGCCTCCCGACTCAAGTTATATTTACAGGTTATATCTGTCCATCTAAACTTTGGTTGAGTTGGAAGGCAGTTAGGTTATTTGTCTGTTCTGGCACTGGCTTAACTAGGTGGCCCACTCTCCTGTTTACTGGGAATTTCTGACTGATTTCTTTTTATTTTTTGCCAATTTTGGATTAAAATATTTACTATGATTTTTATTGTATTTCTTCACCATAAGTTAGTGTTTTATGAATGTTGGGATTTTTCTGGATAAAATATGTGGAAAGAGGTTAGTTTGTGGTCTGTTAAGAAGCTGGAAGTAATGAATTGGTAATTATATTTATTTCTTGGCAGTATAACTATACTGTTGGTGGTAAGCCAAAAAGGTTCAATGTTGGGACAGAATAGGTAGGTCATTCAATATTTTAAAAAAGAAGATTTACATAGTAATACCATAGAAAAAATATCAACAAGGATACCCCAGCACTTATTTTTTGCAGACATAGATCTCATCTTCTCAATATGGAAACTTCTATTCAGAAGAGTAGGATGTATCAACTTATAATGTCTTGGGTTATACACAAAAATTTAAGGTCCTTGACCCCCATGGAAGGGACTTTTTATGTCCTCACATGATCTGTAATACAACGTCAATATGACCAGATGTCACCAGTAAGCTAGGTAAAGGAAGGTCCAGCTTTAGCTTTAGATCCTTGAAGGAATCAAGTATGAGGGACAAATGTCCCTTTTATCCCTTTTAGGTGATAAAGTAACCTAAATAATATTACAGAGAGACTGACCCACCAATAAGAATGGATAACTTGTACATCAAATACAAACTTTGTCAGACCAGAGCTATAACCCTAGTTGGACAAAAGGATGAATTCCTAATATTCAGCTTTTGTGCTTAAGATATACAGCAGAAGTGAGTTTATGGAATCACGGAATTTAAATCAAGCAGGGAACTTAAAAGGCATCTTATCTGAACTCTCATTTTACAAATGAGAGAACAAAGAACTAGATAAGTTGTGTTTTATTCACAATTACATGTCCTAAGTTGCAGAGCTGAAATAACAATCCAGATCTTTTTATTTCAAATCTGACATTCTTTCTGCATCTTATACTTCCATTGTAGCTGACACACTAGTTCTCTAATTATCATCAGAGGATATTTTCCAAAAGAGAGTAGTAGGGGACATTTCATCTGTGTGTGGCCAAAAGCCACAAAAACCTATCAATCCATCATTTTTATGTGCATAATACAATGAAATGATACATATTTCTCTGGATAACTGCATAATATATTCATCATCTGTCGATAGAATAATTATCATGGAGTACAAATTTTGTATTATACATTATAAATGTATGTAAAAATATATACTGAGTAATAATAAAGTTTTAAGAGCTTGAAATTGTACTAATACTTTTGGGACACATTCTATATGTACATACACACATATAATTAAGTTAAAGTCATGAAAAAGATAGGTCCAGTAATCTATCACAGTAGGGATTCTATTCCGAGGAGACTCTCCCACTGAGACCATAAATGATACTAGGAACACTCAGTGGGATATTGTATTAGTTTGGTGTTATAATTCATGTTTTGAAGAGCGTAAAAATTTCTTTGATTCTTCTTTTCCTTTTAAAAAGTGATACTTAATATCATCTGGTAAACATACTTGGAAGTATAAAATTGATTGTAATGTACTGAACAATTAAATTAAGATTTTTTTCTCAGTCTTTCTGGGTAGGCACTTAATTGAGAAGGTGTAATATTGGGCCCTTCAACATATGATATCAACTCCTTTGTTATAAACTTGAATTTTGAGGCCTTGTATATGATAAAATGTTATTTTTTATATTGTTCAAGAACATACCTGATACCATCCCTGTGGCTGATTGTGGTCGATTACAGATTTTATTTTTTGTTTATTTGGCTATGGTGAGCTCTAAAAATATATTTTTAGTCATCAGAGGAGGAGTGAAAAGGAATCAATATAGACCACTCCAAAACTTTTTTGATTTAAGAAGTACTAGTAATTGGGAAAAGGGCTTTATTGGAAAAAAAAAAACATAGAGAATGCAGAAGGCACTGGGAAAATTATAAATTATTTGATAGTCTTTTTAGGTGAGAGGAAAGAGTAAACTCATTTTTGAGTACTCTTTTTTTGACATTTAAATATTTTATTTTTCACAATTTCATTTAAAAACTATTTTTAATTTTTTTTTTAAGTTTGAGTTCCAAATTCTACTCTCCTCTTTCTTTTCCTGAGATGCCAAGGAATTTGATGTAGGTTATACATGTTCAGTCATGCAAAACATATGTCTTCGTTAGTCATATTGTGGAAGAAAACACGAACCAAAAATGCAAGAAAAAGAAAGTTTAAAAAAAGCCTGCATTCGGACTCCACTAGTTCTTTCTTAGAAGGTGGATAGCATTTTTCATTGTAAGTCCTTCAGAATTGTCTTGGAATGTTATATTGCTGAGAATAACAGTCATTCACAGTTGGTCATCATAGAATCTTGTTATGGCATATATGTGGCACAATATTCTCATGGTTCTTCTTGTTTCATTTTGAATCAATACATGTAACTTTCCAAGTTTTGCTGGGAGCATCCTGCTTATCATTTCTTATGTCACAATAGTATTCCATCACAATCATATATCACAACTTGTTCAATCATTCCCCAATTGATGCACATCCTCTAAATTTCCAATTCTTTGCCACCATAAAAAGCTTCAACTAATATGTCTTTACATACAGTCCCTTTCTTTTCTTTTTTAAAAAAAATCTTTGGGATACCAACTTAATAGGTGCATTTCTAGGTCAAAAGATATGCATGGTTCTATAGCCTTTTGGGCAATGGTTCCAGATTTTTGTCTGGAATGGTTGAAACAGATTACAACTCTACCAACATTGAATTAACATTTCAATTTTCCTCTCCCACCTTGCCCAGCATTGTAAAAGCTTTTTTGTTCTTCTTTTATGTGGGACAATTTACCAAAATTTACTTCTTCCTTCTTTCTCTTCCCAGTGAATCCCTATTCTCAACCCTTAATTTTATGATTTTTCTGATATAATCCCATCATATTCAACTCATCCTCATGCCGTTTGTATATGTATGCTCCTAACTGTCCTAAAAATTACAAAGTTCTTAGGAGGTTAAAGTATTTTTTTTCCAAGTAGGAAAGTAAATAGTTTAACTTTATGGAATTTCTTATGATTTCTCTTTAATGTTTATCTTTTGAGGGTTTTTGAAGTCCTGTATTTCAAAGTCAAATTTTCTTTTCACTTCTAGCATTTTTGTCAGGAATGTTTGAAAATCCTGTTTCATTAAATGTTGATTTTTCCTCTGAGGAATTATATTCAGTTTTGCTGGGTAGGGTGATTCTTCATTGTATTCCCAACTCCTTCACCTTCCAGAATATCATATTCCAAGCCCTCCAGTCCTTTAATGTAGAAGCTGCTACATCCTGTGTAGAAATGTTTCTTTCTGACTTCTTGCAATACTTTCTCCTTGACCTAGGATTTCTGAAATTTTGCTATAATACTCCAGAGTTTTCATTTTGAATCTCTTTCAGGAGGTGATTGGTGGATTCTTTCAATAAAAAATCTCTACCTGTAGTTCTGTTAAAGCATCTTATAAACAACTGAAGAAATGCATGAAATATGTATATAAAGCACCTATATCATGATCACCATTTTATTTTTTTATTTCATTTTGTGTTGGCAAACTGCATGGAAATTTCTGTTATTAGATGAAGCATTCCAACTCTTCAATTCCTTAAATATGATATTTTATTTATACCAATTTAAGTGCATGATAATATGTAATATATATCTCTGGAGCATGGGAGCTGCAAAATACCAACTTAAAAAACAGAATAGATCAAGAGCTAAAAGGAGAACAAAAATTCACTAAAGAGACTCCATAAAAATCATAATGGACCATATCAAAAAGAAGTACGTAATTCAATTAAGAAATCAATTCTTTAAAAAGTAGAATTGGCCGAACAGAAAAGGAGATACAAAAGCTCATTGGAGAAAATAATTGCATTTCAGAAAAGAAAGTACAAAGGGGCTTTGAAACAGGATTATTTCCATTACTCAGATCATTTAGATGAGCTAAGGTCTGTCTTGGTACAGAGGACACATCCCTTTGGAGATCAGGAAAAAAAAAACATCTGGATTTTCCTAGCTCCAAGACAAAATGATGTTTTGAATTCACTTAAACCCACGTGCGCGCGCGCGCACACACACACACACACACACACACACACACACACACAGACTTCAGCATGCCCTAGATCACACTGTGCCCATTTCAAATAAAAGTTCCCCAGGAAGTCTTTCAAAGCAGGTTGCTTTTAGGGGAAAATAACCATGGGCAATTTTTCTTTGCTTTGCTCATCTAATATTAAGGATAGGAAATATTATGTGGTATTCTAAGATAACCTTTAAGATGCTTCTAGGTCTCAGGCTCTATTAGCCTATGCTTAAAATGAAACTGCATTTTGGAATGAAAGATTTGTGTTGGTGCTTAGAAAACTTACCAAAGGATCAATTAATTAAGGATGAGAAGGATGGAAACTTTCCCCAAGTTAGTAGTGTACAATCTACAAAATTCTTGGAATCATAGAATAATGAAATTAGAGGGGGACTTGCAAAATCTAGTTGTATGGCCAAGGATGGGTCTCATTATTTCTTGGTTTCCTATTTCCTTTATCTCGGTTTCTTCATCCGTAAAATGGAGATTTACAGAACAGACTGCAGCTGAAGTAGATCATGGAAAGAGAAAAGCTCTACAAACTCAGTCACAGTAGAGTCAGACCTGTCAGTACCACCTACCAAAGTCCAGTGGAATTTTGTAGCAGGAATGTGAAGACAAACAGCAAGTACCACTTGACTCAGCAGAGACAATACATAATATTCACATGCATGGAAGAAATGCATGTGGCAAAGGAAAAAGCCCTGAGAGACTGCACACTGCATGCCACCAGCTTGGAGCAGGACTAACAGAATAAACATTAGGGCAATATCTGCAGCCCTGGAAAGTTAGAGGTAAAAGTTCTTCCTTCACTCATATGGTCTGGCCATATATAATTCTCTGTACTTGTGCTCCTCTGTGTGTGTGCTCTGAACACACATCTTTGCTTTTTATAAATCATATATATGTGTGTGCATTTATATAGGTGTATATATGTATATATTTGTATGTATACACATATATGTTTGTATATGTTTATGTACATACACACTAATTTATGAAATAAAACATGCATTTCCATAACACAGTAGAATAATAAAAAACATGCTTGGATGTGAAACTGAAAATCTATTATGTACAGCTTGCTACTCTTTTTAAATATATAATAAAGTTATCATGTAACTTTCTTTTTTCTTTCCTTTTATTTTTTCTTTTTTTTATTCCCTCTCTGACCTGTTTATTCTGTGTCCACTCTTCTCATTGATAGTGTATGTAGTTGAGGATAAGCATGCCCCAAACTTATGGCATTACAAAATTCATTGTTAATTTTCTTTAAAATCTTGCTTCAAATGTTTTAGCATTTCAGATGGACTTCTAAATGGAAACAAGTTGGTAGGAGTATATGAGTTGTGGATTTGAGTGGATCAGTGCTCAGCAATTTACTGAAAAAGGGGGCTTCCTATTCTTGAGAAGACATTATGTAAGTTAGCAGCAGAGGTAAGGGATGGGGTAGGAGGTTGCTGCCACAGTACTGAGAGAAATGGAAGGCATTCCCAGAAAGACAAGAGGCTTAAGCACCAATGTAAAAGTGTTCATGCCATGATCAATAAAGAATGAAACTAAATTGATTCTAGCAGAGATTACTTATAAGCATATGAATAATAATAAACAGATACGTATTAAATAAATACATAATTTTTGAATGAATAAACCTATGATTTTTAAATAGGTAATGTGATGAAATTATAAGCTTTTGAGCAGGGAACTATATTTTCAGGAAAATTTAAGGGGGGTTTGAATGGAGGATGGGCCAAAGGAATATATTTTTCTTATAGCAATCTACAAGTGAGATAATAAAGATCTGAAACTAAGAGTTAGTAGAATTTTTTTAAAAAGCCAATTGTCAAATATGTCAATGCTATAAAGGGGTATAGATAAGACTTGGAGACTGAAGATTTGGGGTGGCTCTGAAGTTTTAAATCTCAGTGATAGCAGTAAAAATGTATAGCAATTACTTATAGATTTGAGCCTATATGCATAGATGTGCATAGATAGAGATCATTATTGAAAATGTATATTTGGATGGACATACATCTATATAATCATTAGAAAACATGTCTTGGGACATCCATAACTGAAAGACCCAGATGAGTTGCTAGCTTGGAATGAGTTATCAAGAGCCAAAATGAGTCTGGCTGAGGAATCAAATTGAAAAGATTAGGGAGGGTAAGGTGACTATGGATAAATCAGGAGGGAACGACAAATATTAACCAATCAAGGATATGGAAGAATAGGAAAATCAACTACAATAGATATTTTTTCACTCAACCAAGGAGAAGAGTGATGTCTTGTTTGCTAAGCTTCAGTTATTCATTTAATTTTCAAGGTTATCTCACTAAAGTAGTTTCTATGATGATTATCTGGCATTGACAAGCTCAAGGTAAGCAGAATGCTGGGTAAGGTGTTAATATATTTTGCATCAGATTAGTGCTGAAAACATGCAAGAACCATATATAGTAGCTGTTGCCACTAAAAGGGCAAAGTAGAGGAAATTGAGGTATCAGACTGAAGGGAGATGAGCATGGCCAGACTTGACTACGATGTTGCTGTGATACTAAGAGGAAATTTAAAAAAAACACAAGCAGGAGAGATTAAACAGAATGTAAACTAGTCATTGTGGACTTCAGTTGTACATAAGGAAAATGTGGAGGAATCCTAGCATTGTAGGCAAGATGCACATGCCCATACCAATGGATTAAAGAAGTTAAAGCTTATCAGAACTAGATCCTGACAATCAATGAAACATAAAAACGTAGCTGATTCAGCCAATTGAGTGAAATACCTAGTCGAGTCTGTAAAAGTATCACCCAAAGTTGTGAGCTGACATCTTGGAAAGTAAAGTAAATAATTTTGACTAAATGCTCCACTGGTTATATAGAGAAAACTGCTGTAATCCTACTCTTAGTTTCTTAGAGAAACTGAGAGAAAACTATACTTTTGTCTTCTTGGGTATTGAAATTATTTTTATTGGTATTAATATTAGCCTAAGCTCATTTCATGGGACACAAATACCAATGAAAGGCAAAATAGATGGGGAGACTAATACCTTTGGTGTTTAAACATTGTGACTATTAATAAAGAATGAGATCTATTTACGTATTTATTGGATTTTCATAGCATCTTTCCTCCAAAGACCCCATCCAAGATACTGTTGAGTGAACTTCTTAAACAATACTCATTTCATAAATAAGACCATAACAAAAACTGCAGGCAGAGTAGGAACAGCAGGGAAGTGAACAGAGGAAAACAATGAAAGAGAAGCACAGGAGGAGGCCAATGGTAAACAGAGGAGGAAAGAGAATCAGGAATGACCTTATAATGCATGTATGTGTGTATACACATGTATGTCTATGTATATATATATACATAGATATGTGTGTATATGTGTGTGTGTGTGTGTGTGTGTGTGTGTGTGTGTGACTTGGAGATATGCAGCATAATGTGGAAGATTGTTACTTGGTTATGTTTAGTCATAAAAGGAGAAGATTATTCTAATTGACTTAACTATCTGGAGAACAGCCCAAGCAAAATCCTGAGTAAACTGAGCAGCACATTACATTTTCCAATGCACTTCACCATTTGTGTTGAACGTACTGTACCTTTGTAGTAATTATCAAACACATACATGTTTTATTGATAAGGCCTTATAGCGTGAGGCCTTGTCTAGTTTGACTAACTCTAATATACAGCTACATACTTTGCAATAAACCATGAGTATTTTTACACTGATGTCTTTGTTCCTTTCCCCTCAGCTCCTCATAAAGTCCTTGGGCTAGTCTCAGAGTATTAGTCACCCAATAAATGCATCTTGGTTTATTCTTTCCCACAGTGTCTCCTCTCTCCCCCTCACCTCTTTTTTCATTCTGCTTGGCTTCCATTATTGTGCAACCTTTATCTGACTTTCAGTTAATTAAAAAGCCTACAGCAGAGTACTAAGTGTACCCGCAAGGAAAGCAGTTGAGATTAATCCACCCCTGCACTCAAATGCAAGGCTGAAACAGCTGGGAGCTGGAAACCTGTAGGATGCCTTTGCCTTCTGGCATGTAGTAAGAATACCATGTGTCCCACTTTGCTCTCTGGTGTTCAGATCCACAAATATCATAGCAAGCAGCTTTCCAGCTGTAGAAGTGTTCAAAATATACTCCCTGCAGCATTTTTTTTAAACAAAAACTGCTTTCCAAAAGGATGCGCATGATGTCATACATCCTCCAGAGTGCTTTAGGGGCCTAGAAAGGAGGACATTACAGGAGAGCCTTCCACCTTTTTCATAAAAATATCTTGAATTCAGTCTGGTAACACACTCCAAGGTGTTTGTTTAAAGAAGCTTTATTCACATCCACTCCCATATGCTCAATAAAGCAAAAGTTAGACAATTGTATCTCAATCAGTTAGCAAATATTTGTTTTCTTTTGTTTAAACAATTGACAGAGTAGAAATTTGGGTATTGATTTCCCCATTTCTCTACTAACCTTGGATGAGAGAAAAGAAGATAAGAATAGCCTTAGAGTTCGGAGGGACTTCAAAGACAAATAGTCCAACATCCTCATATTACAGATGAGGAACCAAGAACTGGAGAGGCTAAATAGACTTGCCCAAAGTCAGACAGGAAGTAAAATGGCAGAGTCAAGATCCATATCAAAAATTATATAATTATCTCAATATATGCAAAAAAAGCTTTTTATTTTTATTTTTTTTACAAAATACAACATTCATTTATATTAAAACACTAGAAAGCATAGGAATAAATTGAGTTTTCCTTAAAATGATAAATAGTATATCTAAAAGCATCAGAAAAATCTGTAGTGGCAACATGTTAGAAACCTTTCCAATAAGATCAGGGGTGAAGCAAAGATGTCCATTATTACCCCCATTATTCAATGCTGTACTAGAAATGCTAGCTGTAGCAACAAGAGAAGAAAATGAAATGAAATTGAAGGATTTAGAATAGACAACAGGGAAACAAAACTATCACTCTTTTCAGACAATATGATGGCATACTTAAGAGAATTAACTAAAAAACAGCTGAAATAATTAACAACTTCAGCAAAGCTTCAGTATATAAAATAAACCCATGTAAATCAGCATTTCTGCATATTATCAACAAAGTCCAGCAGCAAGAGATAGGAAGAGAAATTCAATTTAAAATAACACTAGACAATATAAAATATTTAGGAATCTACCTGCTGAGACAAACCTAGGAAATATATGAACACAGCCACAAACCCTTTTTTCACGCAAATAAAGTCAGATCTAAATAACTGGAAAAACATCTCATGGGTTGGCCAAGCCAAAAATGACAATCTACCTTAACTAATTTACTTATCCAATGTCATACTGACCAAATT
>CM053622.1:303750408-303771293 GCA_028646595.1 Phalanger gymnotis
TATATATATATATATGTATACACACACACACACACATATACACTTCTTGCATTTGTATACCTAGCACTTAGCATAGTTCCAGACATGTTTAGTAAGTGTTCTGTCTATCTATCATCATCATCACTCTCATCTTTTTCTTACCCAATTTGACTCATCAGGAATTCTACTCCTCTTATCCCAAGTAGTGTAACCTTGAGATGATGCCTTCAGTCCTCTGCCCATGCATGTGGAAGGAAAGGGAAGGAGTAGTTGTGGTTTTACTAAATGAGTTTCTTTTAAAATTTTTATTTGATATCATAGGATGGGTCACTGATAACCAAGGGCAGAACTTGCTAACAATCTCATTGAGGATTCAGTTCTTATGCTTACAATGGTTGCAGTAATACAAGGTAGCAATAGGAGTCAGCATGTTTATATGGGGAACAGGACTAGGTTTAGAGTCAGGGAATTTGTCTTCAAATCCCACGATGCCACTTGACACCTATGTGACCCTGAGCAATTAACTTTATGAATTTTAGACCTTGATCTGGAAGGGATCTTGAAGGATATCCATTCTGTCCCAAAAGTTTATAGAGAAGGTAAGTGAATCCAAGTGAATTATATGAGTTCCTGAAGGTTACACAGGTTATGATAAGGATGGGTGTTAAACCTAGTTCCTATGACTCCAGTGTCAATGGTCTTTTTATTGTACTATGCTGCTTGAGAACTCTGAGTCTTAGTTTCTTCATCAAAAACAATGAGGAGGTTGTACCAGATGACCTGTGAATTTCCTTCAATCTCCAAACCTATGATCCTGAACTAATGGCTAGCAAAGATTTTGCCCTTTAGGGTTTCCAATGTTATTTACAAATATCAATTTGTTTTATCTTCACAGCAACCCTAGGAATTACATTCACCTCCTGATTCTATGATCTCATTAAATACCAAAATGAATGGTATTAAACAGTATGTGCTTTAGGAGCATATAAGTTTGAGAAATGGCAGAGTCAGGGGATGTTTCATTGGAACAGTGAGATGAACTGGGCCTTGAAGATGGAGTATAACTAGATAGGAGGGTCTTCTATTTTGATTATTAGTTGAAAAGAAGGCAAACACTGTTTTCTCCTATTTTCTCAGTATCTACACAGTGTAACATATATCATTGTTTTAATCCATCAATGAGTGTTTATTGAACACTGATTTTGTGCCCCACTAGGCCCTGTGATAGATGCTGAGTATATAGACAAAAATAAAATGTCCCTGCTCTCAAGAGGCTTACATTCAATCAGGGAGTTTGGGAGAAACCCTAGAAAGGCAGGTTTCTTCAGTCAATCTAGCCACTGAGAGATCTCTGAATATCCCTGGTTAAATTCTATACTTACTCTCACTATAGCTGACTAAGTTTCATTCTTTTAAGAAGACAAAGGAAACATTTGCCATGGTCCTCCTTTGGTAATTTGGTTTCAAGGAAGTGTGCTACAAAATGCCTCTCAACTGTGTCAACAGGTGTAATATCAAACAGCTAGATCATAGAATCATATAAACTAATATGTGGAAGGTAGGCAATTTGTTGTGTAAAATATAACTATATTCTATATAGTGCCTTTGACCAATGGTCAACTAGCTTTTCCTTGCAATTCATTACATTGTCGGGCCATTCACATTCCTCTGCCAGTCATTCAAGGCCTTTCACAATTTGGCACCACTATATCTTTGTAGCCTAATCTTATATTTTGTCCCTACATCGAGGCCATGCACTAGTCAACCAAGATTAATCGATAAAGGATTTTGTTCTTTTATTGAATCCAAATGCATCTCTCTGTACCTTCTAACCTTAGCACCTAGATTTTTCTTTTGGAAAAATCAGAAAAAATCTACTATCTTTTTCACATGATGGGCATTCAAATGCTGGAAGACAATGACCATTCCACTAATCCCCCTTCCATTTTCCTCACAAAATGTTATCTTCTTGCTGTTATTGCTAACATAGTCTTTTTTTCACTTTATCTTACTGTATCTTCTGCTACATGTGTCTATTTTATTCCTATTACTTACCCAATGATAATGAGACACATTTGGACCATGTTTATTGTACTTTTCCTATTAATACACAGTAAACTCTTTTAGGTTAAGACGATAGCTTATACTTACTGTTTTTTACCCTCTCTACCAGAACTTATCCCTTACTACTATCTTGCTCTTCAAAGTTTTGTCAGCATTTATTAGCTATACCACATAGCCCATCACTTTATTTGTTGAATGATTTGTTTTCTAAACCAAGCCACCAATGAGAAGCTGTGTTCATACACTTAAAGTTATGATAGACTATTCTCTATCCCTCTCCTTGCACATTCAGTTTACAATCCTATTAATTCAAGCTCTTCAATATCTAAACCATCTTATTTATCCCCATTACCATTACCCTACTGCAAGCTTTTATCAATGTCCACCTACTCTATTATTATAAAAAATATCCTTATAAATGTCCTGCCTCCATTCTTTTGCCATTCCAAGTCATCCTTTAAAGTATAGGGTGTTTCTAAATTCTGGACACATAGGCAAAAATGCATATTTTCAAAAAATGAAATGATTGAAATTTTCAACATTTTATTTAATCAGAATATTAACAAATAACATCTTCAATATGATTTCCATCATTTGTGATGCAAAGGTTAATGTTCTTTGCAAGATTCATGTGAACTCAATGCAATAACTCGATAACTCCACATTGCCATCAATTTTAGCACATTCACTCTTGGAATATGAATGTGAAATCATGTGATGTTATTTGAACTTGAAGATGTTATTTGTTAATATTCCAATTATATAAAATGTTGTTGAAAATTTCAGTCATTTCATTTCTTGAAAATATGCATTTTGCCTGTGTGTCTAGAATTTAGAAACACCCTGTACTATTAGAAAAAATAGGAATACAATTAAAATTTTTAAATGGATTACATTTCTTACTAATTGATACTAAAATTCTACTAATTGGCATTCTATGCCTTCCTATATAAGACACTAATGAAAAAATACGCACATGTATGTGTATGTATATATATAGATATGTGTGTACACATACAATATATAATAAATATATCTATATATATGTATATGTATTCTAATCCTTTCATTCAAGTTCTAGAGTTACCTAGATTTAATCACTGTACTATTTTCATCTCTTTGCTGGCATTGTTATCTATAGTTGGAATGACTTTCACTCCTCTCTTTGCCTATTAAATACATATCCAGCCATGAAAATCCAACTAAAATCCTACCTTCTTCATACTGACTTCACTGGTCTCTTTGATACTCATGGCTTCTTCCCTTAGACTTTACAAAACACTGTTCTGCCATTCTTTAATGGCCTCATTACATAATATTGTGTCTCAGAACTATTTTTGATAAACTTTAACCTACTCAGTTATAAATTCATGAGGGTCAGGGACTATGTAGTGCCTAAAAAAGTCCTCTGATTTCTACTCTAATGCTTTATCCACTACACTTCATTTTTGTTTTTCTCACTTCATTATTTAGCTCTGTCATAGCTGCTTTTTACAAAACTGAACTCCAGTGGGCAGGGAAGGAAAGAGTTCGGGTGCAGTGGCTTTAACTCCTAAATAACCTTGTTCATGTCTCATGAAAAGGTTTGAATTTTCTAGCATTTAAAATGCATTGCAAAACTTGTCTCATCAATGTGGCTCTTACATTGTCAATTTTTGATTAGATTAAGAAATGGGAAAAAGTTAGGATAAATAATAGTAAAAGATTGAATATTATATTGAACAAATTTGTGTTTATATTGTCACAAAACAGAACAAATTATAAACAATTCCAAAAATAATTTATAATAATTTTGGGAATTGACTTAGTCAATTAGGCACTTCTGAAAACCCAGGAGAAGGATATTTTTGTAGTCCAACTTTTACATTAAATTCTATTCACTGTGTTGTACTAATTAAAGCAATAATCTAGAATCAATTTTTCCATAATATTTAATATGGATTCACTTTTTGAAAAATCAACTTCTTGCAAGCCATTAGTTAATCATAAAAGTTAACCATATTCCTATTATTCTCTGAGCATCTCACTTAAAAAAGCTTTTCCATTTCCCTGATTTAAATCAATTAAGCTTTGATTGTTGGTGTCTCTCTGAATCACATGTGCAAAGGTTCTCCTGCATTGCCAAGTATGTGGTTCTGAATAGGTGAGAAAGTTAGAGAAAATAAATGTTACATCTTCCTCACCCTTAATGAAATCTTAACCTTCTCAGCCCCACAAGTTGTTATCCTATATCTCTTCTTTCTTCCACAGCAAAATACCTAGAAAAAGTAATCTTAGTTTGATTTCTTCACTTCTTTACTGATCACACAACTATTTATCTTGCAACATTAAGCTATTGATTTCTAACCTGGGCTCTAACCATTCACTCCAAGGTTACCTAGTATTTTTAAATCTCATGGCCTGTAATGGCAAGTAAAATGAGACTTTTTGTCGTCTTTTGTTTTGGAGTGCTTTTCAGCACTAAGGCAATCAAGTGCCTTTCAGTCTTGCCTTTGTTTTGATCAAGTCTTTGATTGAATAGAGAGTCTTTGATGATCTGCTTAAGTCATGGGAAGGCTTAGGACACATGGATTTGAGTCACATGGTTGTGACACTGTCTGACCCTGAAAAATTATATATATGTATATACTCTGAGGTTAGCATTTTTCTTCAGGGGTTTACTCATTTGAAGAGTATTCTAAGGACCCACCAGCTTTGAAGACCCATATATTGTTGCTTCTTTCTTTGGTAACTATGTATGTATTGCTATGGACAGACAGAAGCCCTGTGTGCTGATTTTTGTTATTTGCTTTGTTTATGTAATTTCTGCTTTTAATTTCTATTTGTGTTTTCTCTGAAGCTCAGAGTGCTGAATTTTCCCCCTGCACTAAGCGAATCATAAATGTCTATTTAATTAAAGTGAGATTGTAAACCCCTTAAAGTTGCTTTCCTCAGAAAAGCAGATCAAAGAACCAGTGGTAGCAGCCCTCCTGTGTGCTGATGTTGTTGATTTTGCTGTTAGTCTTATACCTCCACAGCAGCTGCTAGCAACATTGTTGTTATATGGCCTTGTCTCAGTTCTCATGTTATTCAATTTCTCTTTGATCTGTTTTTTTGTCTGTCTAATTATTCTTTTTCTGGATATTTTCTTTTTTCATTGTTTGAACCATGGTATTTCCTAATGGTTCTCCAAACAAATGCAGTGATCTTTCCAATTGTTTTTTTTTTTCCCTAATCTGTACATTCCAAATAGAATTTGTTAACTATAAACACTCCCTTGTCCATTCCTTCAAACTTACTTATTCCTTTTAAAAGCATGATAATACTCTTCATCACTACCTATATCTAATGATTTCTCAAGCTTTGCATCCTAGTCATCCTTCATAACACTCCTCTCTCAGATTCCAGCTACTTCTTTTCACTGACCTGGCTACTACCTTAGTGGAAGCCCTCATTTGGCTCTATGTTGGAATATTGCAATACATACCTAAATGGTTTCCCTGTTTGCAGTATCTCCCATCATTAATTTATTCTCTACAATTTGTTCTCTCTCACCAAAGTAACATAGGTCAGAAACATGCTCAGATATCTTCAAGGGTTACTTATTGTCTCTAGAATAAAATACAGAGTCTACCATTTAAACTTACCAGTTAGGCTTTAACCTACCATTCCAGTCTTGTTAATTTTCACACATTGTACATTCTAACCTTACTAGCCTATTTGCTGTTCTCTGAAGTAGGCATTTCATCACCTATCTATGTGATTTCAACAAGCCAAACAGTGACTGGAATGCACTTTCTTCTTCCCTGCATTACCTCTTAGCATCTTCAACTTGTTTCAGGACTCAGATATTACTACTTTAAGAAGTCTTTCATGATCCTCTGTTTTAATTTTGTGTTTTCTTCTCAAATTACCATGAATTTACTCACATGTGTTGATGTTTCATCTCCACACTTAAATGTCATTCTATAGACTTTAGGGATATTTCCTTTTTCTTTTGTACCACCCAGAGTTTATCACAGTGACTTGAATATAACAGGTGTTTAATGAATATTTGTTGAATTCAGTTGAATTACAAGCACTCCAAATTTCCTGTAAGGAGACTTGCTGTCAGTGTCAGGAGAAAGGAATATTGAAAGAAAAGGAAAGGAACACCAAAGATAAACCTTATTTGCTTTCAAACTTTGATTGTGGCCTGCTATTATCTTTGAAGTCAGAAATTCAAATGCCCTGCCACAGTCAAAGCCCTGTAGTTATCTCTCTATTAGTCTTCCAAAGCCTTTTGGGTATTGGTATTGGCATCAGCATTGGATTGGTATCAGCATCAGCATTGGATTAGCATCAGCATCAGCATCTGGTCCCAAATACTTAGAATGATGTTAACCTGTAAGGAACCTCAGAGATTATCTAGCCCAACTTGCTCATTTTACAGATGAGTGAATTTAGGCTCACAGCATTAAGCCTCAGTTTCCAAGGGTACATAGCTAGTTAAAATTTTAGAATGAGTGGCTGAAAGTGCTTCAACACCATGTCAACAGAAACAAAATAAAAGAAAATAGCTTGGAAAGCTAGAATTCTTTAGATGCAGCAAGTGAGAGTTTTGATGTCAGACATTACAGATAATTAATTTTGTTTGTGAATAGTTCATTTTTTTGTCCATCAGATATGATTATTTTTTAGGGGTCATGAGAAAGTACAGCTATGTAATGCTTTGCCTCTTAACTTTTAGAGGCACAGAAATGAGCATGGAATTTTATATACTGTAGATCACGGAACAGAGATGAATTCAGTGCCTTTCTGATATCTGCATTTCAAAGCTTTGTTATTCCCGTTTATTTCTGGCCCAGGAAGCAAGGGTAATATGTTAAGGGGATTTTTTTCTCCTAGTTGATAATGAAAATTAGCTTTAACTACAAATTAAACTTTTTACTACTGGAAAAATTGCCTTTAATTTAAACAGCAAGGCAGTTACATCTTGATGATCTGAAAGTGACCATATTATTTCATGCTTCATGAAGCAGTCTCTAAAATAAAATGGGTATTACTTCATGCATTTTGCATGAATTTTAGATAATAAGCAATAATGATCGATGATGTTTTTATTGCCTTATTGGATCTTCACACAATTTTATGAAACTGGATAGGAGTCATTATTCTGCTAATTTGAGAGAGAAGGAAAGTGAGACAAGGGGATTTAGGTAATTTGAACAAGTTTCTATGGCTAGTGCCTTAGGTGGCATTTGAACTCAGACTGGTCTGACTCCCAGTTCAGTTCACGTATATAGTGTGCAAGATTTTCTAATAATCTGTGATATTAAGCAATATCTCAGATATTCAATCTAAATATAAATACAGAAGAGCTTAGATCTGTAAACAATGCTAGGGTGACAAACAATTTTTGTTGTTCAGTCACTTTTGAGTCAAGTCTGACTCTGCATGTCCCCATTTGAAGTTTTCTTGACAAAGATATTGGAGTAGTTTGCCATTTCCTTCTCTAGCTCACCTTACAGAGGAAACTGAGTCAAACAGGGTTATTTGGTTTGCCTGGGGTCACACTGCTAGTACATGTCTAAGGCCAGATTTGAACTCAGGAAGATGAGTCTTCCTGATGCCAGGCCTGGCACTCTAGCCATTGAGCCACCTAGCTGTGCCAACATTGATTTGCTCAGTTATAGGATAGAAAATAAAATCAGAAGACATATAAATCTGATTTCTTTGAACTACAGGCAGTTATCAGGGTCCAACAGGACACAACATTTGCAGAAAGTAAAGGTCAGTGGACACCAATTAAAATTTTTCTGGGTCCTTTTTGGTTCAATTTGTCAGGACAACTATGACTCAAAGAGGCAAGAGCCCAAATAATAGCAGGTTCAGAAAGGCTTTTTCAAGAGAAATAGATAAAAATAAGGTTCATATGTTTGGCATAAAAAGGCCTATTGTTTATATGTGGTCCTCAGGTAATTTCCTCCATTGCTCTGGCCCTCATTTTCCTCATAGGTAAATTGAGTTGATTGGATTAGGCCAGTGATTCTAAAGTTAAATCCTGCCAAGTATTCCAAGGAGGTCCAGGAAGAAAAACAAAAACCAAAATATGCTGTTGTAATCAAGCTGCATCTCTGAAGTTCAGTTAAAGGCACAACTGAGGGTAGGAAATGGGAGTCAGGATAGTTTTGATGATCTTGCAGCCCAATTTCAGTAAAGTAGGAAGCCAGGGAGGCATTCTGTCCTTGTGGTTCCAATTTCTATTGTAGTCACAACTGTTGCTAGGCTGAATAACATCAATCAACCAATCATTTAAAAGTATTTATTAAGTATATACAATGTTCCAGACACAGGGGACACAAAGACAAAATTAAAGAGTAACTGCCCCTAGAAATTTATATTCTATCAGAAAAAAAAAATTGTTTATATACATATAAGACTTAAGACTAAACAAAATAGAGAGGATGCTGGGAAGATGGCAGAGCAGGTCAGAAAATTCCAATCTCTCCAGACTTCCCCCACAAATAAAACAAAATAACATCTCAGGGAAAATGTAGAGTCATTAAATAAACAAGAGTTGGGGCAGAACAGTGGTCCTTCTGGGACAACAAGGAGAAGATCAAAAGAAAAATTCCAGAACCAGGGTTTCATCCCTGTGATGTGTAAACAATTCTAGACTAGTTCCACTGAAAAAGCAAACAGAGAGACCAGGGGCTAGCTAGTTGGGAGGTAGCCTCTGTCCCAGCCACAGGAATTTTCACCTCCCAAACAGTGTGGGGAGTTGGGGGTCTGAACGAGGAATGATTGAAAGAACATCTGCTGATAAGGGTTGCCAGCCCCAGCTCTCTGCTGAGATATAACCCTGGGTGAGAAAGAACCTACACAGGCCTCCAGAGAGTGCAGAAGCAGGGGAGCAGGGATGCTGCTGGCTGTGGGCATGTATAAGAGGGAGGAGTTTGGGGTTTCCATTCTAGGCCAGAGGGGGGAACTGAGGGAAGATCTGAGGCCAGAGGCACCATCCTCCATACCCCCAGACTAGAGGTGATTACAATAGTAGGCTGTTACAATTTTTTTTTTTTTAATGAGCAGGAAGAGGAGAAAGAACTCAACTACAGAAAGTTACTATGGAGATAGAGAATATTGGAGTTCATCTTCATAGGAGGATACTGAAGTAAAAGAAAGGCTCTCCAACAGCAAAGAATAATGTCAAATGGTCACTTGCCCAAAAAGAATTCATAGAAGAACTTTAAAAAGACTTCAAAATCAAATGAGAGATTGAGGAACTTTTTTTAAATAAGAAGAATCCAAAGATAAACAAGAAGATTATGAAAGGAGTGTCAACCAACTGGAGGAGATACAGAATCTTAAGGAAGAATACGACTCCTTAAAAATTAGAATTGGGCAAAGGCAAGCCAGTGAAGTTGTAAGAGACCAAGAAATAATAAAAAAATATAAAGAATGAAAAAAAATAGAAGAGTATGTGAAACATGTCATGAGAAAAACAACTGATGTGGAGAACAGATCAAGAAGAGAAACCATAAGAATAATTCAACTACCTGAAAGCTATGATTAAAAAAAAAAGAATCTTGCTACAATAACGCAAGAAATAATTAAAGAAAATTGTCCTGAAATATTAAAAAAATATTAAAAATTTAAAAAATTTAAAAAAAATATTTAAAAAGAGGGGAAAGTAGAAATAGGAAAAAAACTCAACCAATCACTGCCTGAAAGAGATCCTATGAGGAAAACCTATAGGAATATCATAGTCAAATTCTAAAATGCCCAGCTCGAGGAGAAAATATTACAAGCAACAAGAAAAAAAAAAATCAAGTACGGCGGAGCCACAATTTGAATCACAAAAGACCTAACAGTAGTGATACTAAAAGACCACAGGTCTTGGAACACTATATATCTAAGAGCAAAAGAACTGAGGTTGCTGCCAAAAATATATGCAGCAAGTTAAGCATAATCCTGAATGAAAAAAATTGGACATTCAATGAATTGGCAGAATTTCAGGATTTTTTTTTGCAAAAAAACCCCTTAATTCAGTAGAAAATTTGACATACAAAATTCAAGAGCAATATAAAGTACACATGAAAGAGAAATTATAAGGGACTCACTAAAGATAAACTGTTTTTTTTTTTAATGTGAGTAAATGTAACAAGTATGTCTATGATTGTTAATAGTAATTGGGTAGTTTGAAAGAAAGATTGGGGTAAACCTGATTATGATGACATTCTAAAGAGTAATGCCATTTAGGAAAAGGTAAAAAGAGTAATTATCTTATACAAATGAGGTATGAGAGGAAGGACTGACACAGAAGAAGAGAAGGGAATAAATAACTTCTAAATTTATAAAAGAAATAAGTGGGCAAGGAAATAGGATGAGAGGGTATAGAAGGGTGTTTAATGGGAATGGGAAGGTAAGGGACAGATCTTTGGAGGGGCCTAGGTTAAGTAATAGGAAGGCAAGGTACTGGGTAGAAGTAGAATAGAGGAGTCTAGAGGTATAGGATATAGGAGATACATACAAATATAAAATTAAGATTAGGAGTAGAATTTAGTAGGAGAAAAAGCATGGGTAGTAATGATGATCTTAGACAAAGTTAAAAATAAAATAGATCTAATCAATAGAGAAAAATGGAAAATACACTTAATGTCAGCCATATTAATCAATATTGTTTTCGACAATTTACAGTAACTACACAGTATAAGGTTGGAATATTGCTGTGGTGTAGGAATTGGTGAGTTGGTGGACTTAGAAAAATATGGAAAAACTTGGACTTATGAAGGATGACATTATCTACCAACAGAGAAACAGAGGACAAACAAGTATAGTACAGACTTACATAGATCCATATGAAATTAATGTCTATATAAAAGTATGATTATAGATGTCTAAGTTTACATATGTTTGCATTTGTGTATACATGCGTGTATATGTACACATATGTGTATATACATACAGGTAGGTATGTATACATGCACACATGTATTATGTATGTGTGCATGTGTGTATGTATATATGCACTTAATTGTCATTGCCTTATTGAGGAAGGGGGAGGAGGAAGGGGAAAAAAGAACAAAGGAAAAAGTGTACAATAGAGAACAACAACAACAAAAAAAAAACCTTACTAGGAAGCAAAGAAAAGATTGACAACTCTGAACACAATGAGTAGTAATTATTATAAAGGATTTTTTTGAAATGGAAATTTATTGCTGTGTATTTTAAATCTTCTCATGTTCTGTGCATATAGAAATGCTTTTTTTCTTATTTTTCATTTAAGTTTAAATATTTAAGTTCATAATATGTTTCTTTTTCTCTTCTTTTTATATATGTAAGTTAAAATATATATGTATATACATATACATATATATATATATATGTATGTATAAATACAAAATAAATGTCTTTTTTTGAGGAAGGTTGTTTTACAGTGACAGAGAATCAAGGAAGGGATTCTCTAGAAAGAAAAATCATTTGAATTGAATTCTGAATAAAACCAGAGGGAGGGCATTCCTGGCATGAGGGACAATTTGTGTAAAGACAGAGAAATAGGAGGTTATCTGTAGAAATCAACAAGAAGGCCAGTTTGGTTCGATCTCAGAACTTTGAAAGGAAGAGCCACATGATAATGGAAGGGAATTCTAATATGAAGATAAAGAGAAATATCTGCAAGAATGCCACTCTTTTTGTGACCAAACCTCCTCCATCCCTACCCTAGTCCTCTATCTCTGGTCTGAAACTTTTGTCAATGAAATCTTCTTTAACCTTTTTTCATGTGTTTGTTTTTTTTTTTTTAATAAAAATAATAGGTTTTATTTCTTACATATAACTTCATATGTATTAACATATATTATAAATTTTTAAAAGTACCTTGAATGACTTTATTTTTTAACAAAAATTAGTCTTTTACATTTTGGTAGCATATTTACTAAACATGAATGCTGATAGACTCCTAGTCAATAACTGTGTATATACATACACATACACACACATATTAAAAGCAGTGTCAGTTGGGAAGTCACAATACTCAGTTTAATTTTAGACCAAATTAAAATTATTCAAATTCTGTCATGTAGAAATGTTGCAGGCTTACATCTTTCTGTACACATTCCATTTCTGTCAAGCGATGTTTCTAAAGAATGGATTTTTAGTGTAAACTTTGAGAAAACTTTCATGGATGTAAAATTAACAAAGAATGACCACTGTCAAAAATTAAGATAACAAAAACAGCCCAGATGCCCAGGCAGAATGCAGAATAGGAAGAGGTTTGCCCTGGTTCTTTTAATATTAGCCCAACTTGAGAGTCAGGATGTATTTATGTCACATAAGCATTTTTATACTGAATATTCTATATATAAGTGACTTGTTTGGTTAATATGCATATTAGAATGAAAACCTCAAATTAAACAGTCTGAGCAAGTACTTGGCAGGAAGATAACAGTGACGAGGGAAGTGACAACATCTTTTAGTGTTGTGTTTATAATTAATGAAAAAGTGAAAAGAGTTCATTCAATTTTCTCATCTCCTTCCGAGGCTTTAGAGCTGAGAACTTCCAAAGAACCTTTTCCTTTGTCTCCCTCAGTATCACCTCATCAGTTCCTCTAAAGTAACCGAGGACAATTTGACACACGGTTTCTAACTGGTCACCAAAGTATTCACTTTTTATCACCTTGATTAACGCTTTGAGTTTTTCTTTCAGCTTTTTCCCCTCCCTCACAGGTAGGATGAATCGAAGCCTTATGTAGGTCGCTTCAATCTTCACGTTTTCCTTCAATTGTTTTATTACTTCCAAGCCTTGCTGTTTTGTCCTTTTGTCGGGATTGACGGAATAGTGGATGTCCTTCATTGCTTTTTCAATGAGCATGACAGTCTCTGGTGGTCTCTTTGCTTCGGGATTTACACATATATAGGCTGCAATTGTTGCAATATTCCTAAACATCTGCTCCAGCTGTGTGTGTCAAGTTCTATATCTGATTTCTCTTTTTGTTAAAATCTGCTTACGGATTTCAGTCGGGTCATTGGTTTCAAAATCACTAATACGATCTTTCTTTTAGCAACCTGGCCTTCAGAAAGATTTACAAACATGGACTGGGACTGCAAAACTTCATCGAGATCTTTTTCTACGCCTCTGCTCAAGCCCAGGACCTTGTTCTTGTAGCAAAATGACCTCAAAGCGCTCTCCTCCACTCCGACCCCGGCGCTTCATGCGCACCACGGCCATCTTCCCCAGGAAGATCTGGTTAGTGGGCGTGAAAATCGACTTTGTGGCAGCCAGTACGGAGAGCGAACCTCTTAACGGTGGGGGACCCTCGAGCCGAGGGGCGCGGATTCTCCCCGGTAGGGTTCGAAAAGCGCCGCTCCCAAAACAAGCCAATCTCCTTTAATCTTAAAGGTTAAAAAAAAGAAACTGGAGTACTATACTACAATCATCCTCTCTCCTCCCCTTAATCATGGGTATATTTACAACATTCTGAAAGTCTAAAATGGGGAGCAAAAGTTGGAAATCATCAAGACCATCGGTATTCTATATCCGCACATATTAGCTCTTGCTCCAGAGCGTTTTTTTTCCTTTTGTTTCAACTGCACTCCTGCTATTTTTTCCTTCCCATGGCCTATCAGTCTGCAAATTTCCATTCCTCTCTCATGATTTTATCCTCTTGCCTATCCTCTTCTCATTAGATGGCCAATAACTATAGTGACTGTGCCTTAGGGGTGTGTGTGTGTGTGTATATGTGTGTGTGTGTGTGTGTGTGTGTGTGTGTGTGTGTGTGTGTGTGTGTGTGTGTGTAAGAGACAGCGAGAGTGAGAGAGAGAGTTCTGATTTTCAAATAAGCTGCCCCATTACTAGATAATGCTACCTCATTTTTGATTGGGAAAATAAGGAAATATCATCATTCCACTTGTACTAATAGAATTATTTTGGCACTTGCATGAAAGATATATTGGAAAGCTCAGTGACTAAAACAACCTAATTTGCTGTGATGCAAGATAATGTATCACCTCCTGAGGGCCACCTCCTGCCCAATTTCTATGTGCAGATTGTTTCCTAAGGAAGTAGCTCTTCTGGATATACACTCTAAAAACTATAGATCATGAACCTCCCACTGAGGAATTTATTTTTATGCTGGACAGCCAAATGTTAAATTTAGCTTAAAAGAAAGTGAACTATTGCAATTGCACAGCATGAATAATAGTAAAAAAAAAAAAAACAAAAACAAAAACCTGAGGCCCAATTTTCAACAAATGTATTCCTAAAAAAAAATACCAGAATTTTTCAGAAGAATGAAATTATACTTAAACACTCAGGGAACACATGTGACAAGAGAAACTTGCACTTCTGGTGTTGTTGGTCCCCACTGCCATAGCTATATGGCACAGTGGCTAGAATACCAAGCCTGAGTCAAGAAGACTCACCTTCTTGAGTTTAAATCTGGCCTTAGACACTTACTAGCTGTGTAACCATGGGCAAGTTACTTAAACTTATTTGTCTCAGTTTCCTAATTTGTAAAGTGAGCTGGACAAGGAAATGACAAACCACTCCTGTATCTCTCCCAAGAAAATCCCAATTGTGGTCATGAAGAGATAGGCACAACTAAAAATGACTGCACAACAAGGACAAATACCATATAAACAATCTTTGCTCTCAGGGATATAACAGTCCAACAGAGGTGATGAAATGCAAACAGGTATGTACAACCAAGACACACACAGGATAAAATGCCAGAGACTGTACTCTAGCAGGGATGTCAACATGGGCAGAAATGGTGCTTTGGGACTTCTGCTGCTTCTGGCTTCCCAAGAGCTTCTACTTCCCATTGGAGAGATACTGAAGAAGCATCTATGTGGGAGTTGGAAGGGAGGTACCATGATTGCTTAGGTGGCAAGAGGACATAAAGACTTTTGGAAAACTATTATTTTGAAAGAACTACTTCACAACCTTATATTGAAATTGAAGACAGTGTGCTAGGGAGTATATAGGTTGTATCATATGAGATCAACAGGTTGTGGATTCAGCTTGTAAGGACTTGAAATAACTTAAGCTTCTTTGCTTTCCATAAAGAAGAGACATTTCATATTAAAAAATATGATATGTTACACAAATATAATATGTAATATAATACATTACTATATAAAACCTAGTATATATTACTATATTATATGTGTGTATAGTATAATGTGTGTATATATATATACATAAACATATACATATATACAATCATATAGATATACATATATGCACATATCCACATAGATGCCTAAACATCCATGCATGTAAACACACACCCACACAAATATCTCTAAATGCTATTCAAAGGAAAGGAGTTTGTTTTGAACTACAGCAGAGTGGGAGCCTGTCTAAATTAGTTGATTGAATATCTAAAAAGATAATTTTGTGCCATTTGATATAAGCTAAATACCACTACAATGTTTCTCTTTCCTTTGATTCATGCTCTTTATGAATGATCCAAATATTCAGCTCATTTGGAGAGTTGTATTTTTTAGAGCTCTGAAGCAGATCAGCCTTCATGAGAGGATCTTCTTTATTAATATAAAAATATGCGATCATTTCCCATTAGCTATTGAAAGGTAACAATCAGTATCTCTGGAAAATGAACTGAGTATTGAGATTAAGGACCATGTTGTCTAATGTTAATAACTAGGAAAATGCACACACATTCAAGGGATTCCCTTGTTTCTTCCATGAACCTTTATTCTTTATCATATCCCTCCCCCAACTCAGTTAACTCCAGTGGCTTCCTTTTCCTCCAGAAGAAAATACAAAATGCTTTGATTGGCATTCTAAGCTCTTCATAAAACAAGCTTATTCCTACCCTTCCAGCCTTTTTGAACTTTACTCTCAGATACTTACTCTTCAGTCCAGTGACATGTGCCTCCTGACGGTTTCATGAATGAGACTTTTTTCACTTAATAATATTTTCCAATTATGTAAAGATAGTTTTCAACACTCATTTTTAAAATAGAATTTTGAGTTCCAAATTTTCCTCCTTCCCTCTCTCTTCTCCCCCCTTCTCAAGACAGAAAGCAATCTGATTTATGCCATGCAAGTACAATCACGTCAAACATATTTACACATTAGTCATGTTGTGAAAGAAGAATCAGAACAAAAGGGAAAAACCACAAGAAAGAAAAAAAATCCCCCCCAAAATGAAAAGACTATGCTTTGATCTCCATTAAGACTCCATAGCTCTTTCTCTGGATATAGACAGCACTTTCAGTCATGAGACTTTTGAAATTGTCTTGGATCATTGCATTGCTGAGAATAGCTAAATCTATCATAGTTAATCATTGCACAATATTGCTATTACTGTGTACAATGTGCCCTTGGTTGTTTGCTCACTTCACTCAGCATCAGTTCATTTGTCTTTTCCAGTTTTTTTCTGAAATGTGCATGCTCATCATTTCTTATAGAACAATACTATTCCATTACATTCATGTACTGCAACTTGTTCAGCCATTCCCTAATTGATGGGCATCCCTTCAATTTTCAATTCTTTGCTACCACACAAACAGCTGACATAAATATTTTTGTATATGGGTCCTTTTCCCTTTTTCATGATCTCTTTGGGATACAGACCTAGTAGTGGTATTGCTAGATCAAAGGCTATACACAGTTTTGTAGTCCTTAGGGCATAGTTCCCAATTGCTCTCTAGAATTGTTGATCACTTCACAAGTCCACCAACAATGCATTAGTGCCCCAATTTCCCCACATCTTCTCCAACATTTGTCATTTTCCTATTTTGTCAAGTTAGTCAATTTGATAAATTTGAGGTGGTACCTTAGAGTTGTTTCAGTTTGCATTTCTCTAATCAATAGTGATTTAGAGCATTTTTTCATGTGACTATATATAGTTTTAATTTCTTCATCTGAAAATTGCCTGTTCATATCCTTTGACCATTTATCCATTGGGGAATCATTTTTATTCTTATAAATTTGATTCAGTTCTCTATTATATTTGAGAAATGATGCCTTTATCATAAATATTGACTGTAAAAATTGTTTCCAAGCTTTCTGCTTTCCTTCTAATCTTGATTGAATTTATTTATTTGTGTAAAAACTCTTTAATTTAATGTAATAAAAATATACAATTTGCATTTCATAATATTGTCTGTCTCTCAGTTGGTCATAAATTCTTCCTTTCACTATAGATCTGACAGGTAAACTATTCCCTGCTCTCCTAATTTGCTTATGGTATGACCCTTTATGGCTAAATCATGAACCCATTTTGACCTTATCTTGGTATAGGGTATGAGATATTGATTTATACCTAGTTATTGCTACACTTTTTTCCAGTATTCTCAGAAGTTTCCTTTCTTAAATGGTGAGTTCTTATCCCAGAAGCTGGAGTCTTTTATCAGAGTAGATTACTATAGTCATTGACTACTGTGTATTGTGTGCCTAATCTACACCATTGATCTACCACCAGTCCCAAAAAGTTTTGATGATTGCCACTGTATAATATGTATGTCTAAGCTACCTTCCTTTGCATCTTTTTTTTAAAAAATATTCTTGATATTCTTGACGTTTTGATGAACAAGACACTATTTCTCTGTGCTAAGCATTGTCTTTGGCTGGAATCTATGCCTGGAATGCTTTCCCTTTTCTACTCATATTACTGACTTCTCTGGCTTCCTTCGATTTCCACTTAAAATCCTATCTTCTACAGGAAGCCTTTGCCAAGTCTTCTTAATTCTAGTATCTTACCACTGTTTATTGTTGCCTGTTTATCCTGTAATGAGCTTACTTTGCATATATTTGTTTCCATGTTTTCTCCCCTATTTGATTGTAAACTCCTTCAGAGCAGGGACTGATTTTTTTTATTGTTTTTTGCCTCTTATTGTGCGCCCAGAACTTAGCACTGAACCTGGCACATAGTAAATACTTAATAAAAGTTTACTAAAGCAATTAAGATCTCAGATTTTTGTTTTTGTTTCTTTCATTTGTGTCCAAATAAAACATTACTCAGAGGACAATGCTTAGTCATGCAACAATGTAAAGAGCTTCTTCATAAACCAGTGAGCTTCCTGTCATTTTCTAAGTAGACAATTAGGATTATACCTAAGGTATATAGGATAAAGTGTGGAGCCCTATAGCAAGTGCCATCATTTGCTTCTAAATTGAGATTTCGGCATTCATAACTTGGTAGAATTTCAGAGTTGGAATTTAGTACAATACTCTTACAGATGAAAAAAAAACTGATATATCAAGAAGTACAGAAATTCACTCCAATTGCTTCCCATGATTTCATATTTTAAGATCTATTAAAATTAAAAGTCAGTATGGTCCGATAACAGAAAGAACCTTGGATTTGGAGTTACGACTATGGCCTTGTACTTCTCCATTACATGTGTTTGCTACAAGCTGACATCTTTGATTCTGAGAGAGGGTGAAATAGGAAACCATAGAAGCAGTTGTATTTGGAAATAGAGATGGGTTAAGAAGCACCCTAACAAATAAGAACACAAGTGGTAGACACCATAAGGCCATGCAGTTAGGATAAAATAATGAAAAGTATTGTCTTTTTTTTAAAGAAAGGAAACACTACTGCCATATCATACTTGGCACACATTTTGTGAACTATATTTTTTCCACATAGTGTAAGAATTGTCATTTGTCCAGGATCTCTCTTCTATATCATCATACCCTTTGTGATCAAGGGCAGGCATCTCCAAGACAGCAGGCCAGGATTACAGTCAGAGTCTGTGAACATGGATGACAGTGAAGTTAACTAGGCCACAAGAGGATCAAACTCATAACCTTGGACTCACTTGAATCTTCTACAAACCAACTGAGATAATAAGCAATGTACAGTTAGGGTAGCAATAGTTTACATGTAAGTAACAATTTCTACCTAAGCCCTCAAACCATCTTATAATTCTCTGTTTCACTAATCCCTTGCAACCCTAGAGAAGCCGACATTAAAAAAAAACAATATTTACTTAAGCATGATCAAACGAATGCCTTGCCACCATTGAATGGAATTTGATAACACATCTCAATCTGCCTTCTATGAAGAAAAAAATAGTTGCTCTGAATTATAATATACGGGAGGGGAGTGGGGTGACAGAAAAGAGGGCTGACTGGGGAACAGGGCAACCAGAATATATGCCATCTTGGAGTGGGCAGGAGGGTAGGAATGGGGAGAAAATTTGTAATTCAAACTCCTGTGAAAATCAATGCTGAAAACTAAATATATTAAATAATAAAAAAAATTAAAATTAAAAAAAGCTTTCTTAGATTAACACAAATAAAAAGCAACAAAAACACAGTTAGATTCTTCTGAATACAATCCCTGTGAATCACTTAGATAATTGGTCAAAACAAAGCAAAATTAAATTGGGAGAAAACACACATACTCCAGGAATATTCTACTGCCAAAGCAAGTCAGAGAAATGACACAACGTAGCAGTGAGAGCACCATTTGAGCAGGAATTAGGCATCGACTGCTCATGTCTTTCCACTATGCATAATCTTGGCAACTTTGGGTGAGTTATTTCAACTCTCTAACATTTGTTCTTTAATCAGACAAATCAGGTGGTTGGACTATGGCATCCCTTCCAGCTGAAGTGTTTATGTATCATTGGCTAGGTTGTTAAATGATAGAGCCCTAGATTTGGAGTTAAGAAGACCTCATACTCTTAATAGTTGTGTGACGTAAAACAAGTCATTTAACTGTTATTTGCCTCAGTGTAAAATGGGAATCATAAAAGCATCTACCTCACAGAATTGTTGGGAAGATCAAAAGACAATGATTATAAAGTCTTATTGCAGTGCCTGGCCCATTCTATATAAATGCTGATTGTTGTTACTGTTACTTTTATCATTTTCCTCCTCCTGTACCTTGTGACTTCATATTAAAAAATGTTTCCTTGCAATAACCCTGTGAGACAGGCATTGAAATGTTATGTTCTCTGGTTTGACAGATGAAAAACCTGAGGCTATGGAATGTAAAGTGATTTGCCCTTAGATAGACTCAGAGGTAATAAGTATAAGTACAAGGATTCAAATCCAGGACTTCTGATCCAAAGTACATTGCTCTTTCCACTGTTCCACCTGTCTCTCTAATATGTATTAGGAAATATTTCTAATGACTCCCTCATCTTCCATCCCCTAGTCACCTGGGGAAACAAAGGCATTTCCTTGCTTCAGGGTAATTTTTTTTAAGTTAGCCCCTTTCTTTATTCCCTGCTGCACTTGAAAGGCAAACTCAAGTCCTCCACTTCTCTTGATGGATTGAGCTACCCATGAGTCAGTAATGGAAGCCAAAGACAATGTTCACAGAATGAAAGCTTCTGGACTCTCAGGAGACCCTTATAGAAGGCATACTTTCAAAGAGACCAAAAGTAACTTAATCAAAGCTCCCCACCATCATCTCTTCAGGCAATTGTCATTGTTGCTGGCTTGAACATATTATTACAACAAAAGTGAGTGAGGAATTTGAGAGGCCAAGAAAATATTCAGGTCTCAGGGTCCCATATCTTCTCCGCAGTCACTTGTGCTTATGTAGAGAACTTACTCAAGGCAAAATGGAGCCTTCTGTGAAGTTTGTCTTTCTTGAACTTGACTGTCCTAGTAATTCAATGCCCTTATAAGGACTCTGAGATCCTTGGGGGCCTTGGTTGCTTCAGTTCCCCTCCCTCTAGTACTAGCATCAGTAAGAGCTTTCTGGCTCCAAATTCCTCTGTTTCTTTTATCCATTTTCCTAAGGGTTCCACTCTGTCCTATAAGATAATAGATGAATTAGAGTCTTCTTACCCATTTGCAACTAAGGTTTAACTGTGTTAATCAATGGGAAGATAAAAGTATAGGGGGAAACAGCCCTAGTTCTGTAGTAAGAAAATATGTGTTCCAATCC
>CM053622.1:303771793-303786904 GCA_028646595.1 Phalanger gymnotis
ATTGCCCAGAGGTTCTAGAACCAGAGGGCAAAATAGTCATTGAAAGAATCCACCGATCACCCCCTGAAAGAGATCCCAAACTGAAAACACCAAGAAATGTTATAGCCAAATTTCAGAATTACAAAGTCAAGGAGAAAATAATGCAAGCAGCCAAAAAGAAACAATTCAAATATCAGGATCACGCAGGATCTCTCAGCTTCTAAATTAAATGACAGGAGAAATTGGAATATGATATTCCAAAGGGCAAAGGAGCTGGGGCTACAACCAAGGATCATCTACCCAGCAAAATTAAGCACAATTTTTCAGGCAAGGAGATGGACATTCAATGAAATAAGGGAATTCCAAACCTTCCTGATGAAAAGATCCAAACTCAATGGAAAATTTCATCTTCAAATACAAAACTCAAGAGAGACATAAAAAGGTAAACAGGGGGAAAAAACCCCACAAACCTTAATCTTATTAATCAACAAGGGCAAATTATTTACTTCTTTATATAGAATTATACCATCTCATGTATGATACATACATATGTATATATATATACCTATGTGTATATATATGTATACATATATGTATACATATATGTATGTATGATGTATGTATGATATGTATATATGTAATGTATATGTATATGTATATATATGTATATATATGTATATATATAATATATGTCAATCTTGAGAATAGTACAGTTATTATGACAATTGAAAGAGATACACCTAGACTGTGAATGTCTGTATAAAATAACTGACATAAAGATAAAAAAACATAATTAAGAGATGCAAAGGGAGAGTTCTGGGAGAAGAGGTAAGGAGGTAGTAGAAAAGGATAAATTACATCAAATGAAGAGGCAGAAAACCACACTATAGTAGAGGGAAAGAAGGGAGGGAGAAGAACAGTCTTTGAGCTTTACCGTCATCAGATTTGACTCAAGAAGAGAATAACATACCCTGATAAGTACAGAAATCTAACCTATCCTACAAGCAGTAGGAGGGGAAAGGGGGGAAAAAGGGAGGGGGGTGGTCAGAAGGCAAGGAAGAAGTAACAAGAGGAAAACAGTAAGATAAGGGAGAGGAAGGAAGAGGGAGGGTAAACTGAGGAAGGCAATGGTCAACATCAAAACTTTGTTCAGGAGCAGAAGGGGAAAGGGAGAAATAAAAGCATAAACGGGGAGGAAGTAGGATGGAAAAAAAGACACAGATAGAAATTGTAACTGTGAATGTGAATGACATGAACACTCTCATAAAATGAAGCACATAGCAGAAAGGATTAAAAACCATAATCCTACAATATGCTGTTTACAAGAGTCACATTTGAAACAGGGGGATACACACAGGGTAAAGCTAAAGAGTAGAGTTAAATATACTGTGGTAAAAAGCAGATGTAGCAATCCTAATATCAGACAAAGCAGAAGTAAAGATAGATTTAATTAAAAGAGATAAGGAAGGCCATTACATCCTGCTAAAAGGCACCATAAACAATGAAGCAATATCATTGTTTAACATATATTCACCAAATGGTATGACATGCTAATTCTTAGAGTAGAGGTTAAAGGAGTTAGAAGAAGAAATAGACAGCAAAACTATGATAATGGGAGACCTCAACCTCCCCCTCTCAGACCTTGATAAATCTAACCTCAAAATAAATAAGATAGAAGTTAAAGAGGTGAACAGAATTTTAGCAAAGGCAGATATGATAGAACTCTGGAGAAAATTGAATGGGGATAAAAAGGAATATACTTTTTTCTCAGTGGTACATGTCACATACTCAAAAATTGATCATATACTAGGGCATAAAAACCTCACAATCCAGTGCAGAAAGGCAGAAGTAGTCAAAGGATCCTTTTCAGATCATGATGCAATAAAAAATATTTGTAATAAAGAACTAAGGAAAAATAAACTAAAAATTAATTGGAAGCTAAATAATCTAATTCTAAAGTATGAGTGGGCCAAAGAACAAATCAGAGAAATAATTAATTCCTTCATTCAAGGGAATGACAGTAATGGACAACATACCCAAACATATGAGATGCAGCAAAAGCAGTTCTTAGCGGAAGCTTTAAATCTCTAAATGCTTACATGAATAAAATAGAGTAAAAGAAGATCAATGAATTGGGCATGCAACTGTAAAAGCTAGAAAAAAAAATAATTAAAATTCCCCAATTGAATACCAAATTAGAAATACTGAACATCAAAGGAGAGATTAATAAAATTGAAACAAACAAAAAAAACTATTGAATTAACAAAGAATACAAAGAGTTGGTTTTATGGAAAGAACAATAAAATTGGTAAACCTTTGGTCAATTTGATTAAAAAAAAGAAGAAAATCAAATTACCAGTTTCAAAAATGAAAAGGATGATTCCACCTCTAATAAATTCAAAATAAAAACAATAACTAGGAATCATTTTGCCCAATTGTATGACCATAAATTTGACAACCTTAGAGATATGGATGAATATCTACAAAAACATAAATTTCCCAGGTTAACAAAAGAGGAAGTAAGATTTCTAAATAACCCCATCTCAGAAAAAGAAATTGAGCAAGCCATCAATGAACTCCCTAGGAAAAAATCTCCATGGTCAGATAGTTTTACATTTGAATTTTATCAAACATTTAAAGAACAATTAATTTCTATACTTTGTATACTATTTGGGAAAATAGGTGAAGGAGTCCTATCAAATTCTTTTTATGACACAAATATGGTACTAAAACCCAAACCAGATTGAGTCAAAACAGAGAACAAAAATTATAGACCAATTTCCATAATGAATATTGATGCAAAAATTTTTAATAAAACATTAGCAAAAAGATTATAACAAATTATTATGAGAATAATACACTATAACCAGGTATGATTTATTCCAGGAATGCAATGCTGGTTCAATATTAGGAAAGCTACTAGCATAATTGACCATATCAACAACAAAACTAGCAGAAACTATATGATCATCTCAATAGATGCAGAAAAAAGCCTTTGACAAAATACAATACCATTCCTATTAAAAACACTAGAAGGAATAGGAATAAGTGGAGCCTTCCTTAAAATTATAAATAGCATCTACCTAAAACAATCAACAAGCATTATTTGTAATGGGGATAAGCTAGATTTATTCCCAGTAAGATCAGGGGTGAAACAAGTATGTTCATTACCACCCCTACTATTCAATTTGATACAAGAAACATTAGCTGTAGCAGTAAGAGAAGGAAAAGAAATTGAAGAAATTAGAATAGACAAAGAAGAAACTAAATTATCACTTTTTGCAGATGATATGATGATTTATTTAGAGAATCAAGTAAAAAGCTACTTGAAATAATAAACAACTTTAGCAAAGTTGTAGGATATAAAACAAACACACATAAATTCTCAGCATTCCTATACATTACTAACAAACCCCAACAGCAAAAGATAGAAAGAGAAATTCCATTCAAAGTTACTGCAGACACTATAAAGTACTTGGGAGTCTACCTACCAAGACAAACTCAGGGACTACATGAACAAAATTATGACACAGTTTTCATGTGAATAAAGCCAGATCAAAATAAATGGAAAGATATCAGTAGTTCTTGGTTAGCCTGAACTAATATAATAAAAATGACAATTTTTATATAATATATAATAAAATGACAATTAATCTATCTATTCAGTGCCAAACCAATTGAACCACCAAAAAATATTTTACAGAGCTGGATAAAATAATAACAAAATACATCTGGAAGAACAAGAGGTCTAGAATATCTAGGGTATTAATGAAAAGAAATGCTAGAGAAGGTGGCCTGGCCATATCAGATATTAAACTGTACTATAAAGTAGCAATCATCAAAACTACCTGGTACTGGCTAAGAAACAGAATTTTGGATCAGTGGGATACAATAGGTACACATGATGGAGAAGTCAATGACTATAGCAATCTATTCTATGATAAACCCAAAGAATCCAGCTTCTGGGCTTAGAATTCACTGTTTCCCAAAAACTGCTGGGAAAATTGGAAAATGATAGGGCAGAAACTGGGCATATACTAATGTCTTACACCATATAACAAAATAAAGTCAAAATAGGTTCCTGATTTAGGAATAAAGGCTGATACTATAAGTAATTTAGGAGAACATGGGATGGACTACCTATCAGATTTATGGAAAAGAAAAGAATTCATGACACAGCAAGAGATAGAGAGCATTACAAAATGCAAAATGGATAATTTTGATTATGTTAAATTGAAATGTTTTTGTATAAAAAAGCCAATGCAACAAAGATTAGGAGGGAAGAAGAAAATTGGGAGAAAATCTTTACAACTAGTGTCTCTGATAAAGGCCTCATTTCTAAAATATACAGGGAACTGAGTCAAATTTATAATGGTCAAATGATCTGACCAGGCAGATTTCAGAGGAAATTAAAGACATCTACAGGCATATGAAAAAATGCTCGAAATCACTACTGATTAGAGAAATTCAAATCAAAACATATGTTAGGTACCACATCTCTCCTGTCAGATTGGCTAAAATGATAAAACCAAAAAAAAATGCCAATGCTGGAGAGGATGTGGGAAAATTGGAATATCATTACATTGCTGGTGGAGTTGTGAACTGATCTAGCCACTCTGGAGAGCAATTTGGAAATATGCCCAAAGGGCTATAAAAATGTTCATGCCCTTTGACCCAGCAATACCACTTCTAGGTTTGTGTCCCAAAGAGATCACACAAGTGGGAAAAGGACCCATATGTACAAAAATGCTTATAGCATTTCTTTTTGTAGTAGCTAAGAATTGGAAATCAAGGGGATGCCCATCAATTGTGGAATGGCTGGTATATGAAGACAATGGAATACTATAGAAGAAGCAGTGATAGAAGCAAGGGCAGATGGGGAGTAGGGGTAATCGGAATGAACGCTATCTTGTGGTGGGGGGAGGAGAGAGATGGGGAGAAAATTTGGAAATCAAAATTTTGTGGAAATGAGTGTTTAAAACTAAAAATAAATTGATTAATTCAATTAATTCAAATACTTTATTTTAATCAATTATAAAAGAAAAAAAACCTGATGGCATGTCCATTAAATGGGCCCCTAGAGTTCACAAACCATGAATGAAAATGGAATAGACTGATACTGTAATTACTTTCATCGTTCTCTATTATGATATCGTAAGAAATTAGACAAAGTACTCACCAGTTATAAGCTAGGGTTTCATACTACTTTTTATCTCTGGAAGTCTCAGCTCTAAGTCAAACAACAACACATTACTTCTCCTATTATTTAAAGAAAGTTTATATCCCTAAGCCTTGTTTAGAAAATAATAATCATAGTTGAAATTAAGAGGGGAAAAGTGGAAGTACATGATCTCATTGAAAATTGTTTCTTAATGTAATTGTAAATATTATACTTAAAAATGAAACAGATAATAAAATTACACCATTATCAAAGTATTGGGAAAAAGTTGTCACACATATTTAAACTAGAATTCTCAAAAATCATTTTATGACCTGAATCCAAATAACCAACTATATAAAAAATCGAGTAATTAAAAAACCCTTATAACTTCCATTTTATCATAAATACATACATTATCCCAAAGCATGTTATAGAAAGTATATATAGCAGTAAGATAATATGAAGCATCTACCTAAAAGCATTAGCAAGCATTATCTGTAATGAGGACAAAAGAGAAGCCTTCCCAGTAAGATCAGGAATGAAACAAGGGTGCTCATTATCATCAATATTATTCAATATTATTTAAGAAATGCTGCAATATCAATAAGAGAAGACAAAGAAATTGAATGAACTAGAAAAATCAATGAGGTAATGGAACTGTTTCCTTCTGCTGATTATATGAAGTATACTTGGAAAATCCTTGAGATTCAATTAAAAAGTTATTTGAACCAATAATTTTAGCAAAGTAGAGTGACATAAAATAAATTCACAGAAATCATCAGAATTTTTATATAAAGCCAACAAAACCCTGCAAGAAGAGATAGCAAGATTTTTTCAAATTTAAAATAACCATTGACAACATAAAATAAATTGTGTCAACCTGCCAAGGCGAACTCAGGAACTATATGAACATAATAATAAAACACTTTTTATACAATGAAGTCATATTTAAACAATTTGAGAAATGTTAATTGTTCATGGGTTGGCCAAGCAAAACTATAAAAATAACAAATCCAACTAAATTAATATATTTATTCAACAGTATACCAATTAAATCACCAAAAAATATTGATCTAGAAAAAATAGAATTAACTTGGAAGAATAAAATCTCAAGAATATCAAATGAATTAATGAAAAAAATGCAAAGAGGTCTATCAGTATCTGTATTAAACTGTATTATAAGGTGGAAATTGTCAAAATTATGCATAATAAATAGTGGAACAGTAGAATAGAATAGAAATATAATACACAGTAGTAAATTATTATAGTAACATGTTGCACTTAATAAATGTAAAGTTTTAAGCTTTAGGGACAAGAATTCACTTTGGTTAAAATTGTTAGGAAAACTGTGCAGCAGTTTGGCAGAAATCAGACATAGACACATATCTCACACAATTTACTAAGATAAAGTCAAAATGGATATATGACATGGAGATGAATGGAGATATCATAAGGAAATTAGAAGAACATGCAACATATATATCAAATTTATAGGTTGGGGAAAAAACTTATGAATAAACAAGTGACAGAGAGAATGAAAGATATAAAATAGCTTCAATTACATTAAATTAAAAAGATTATATACAAATAAAACCAACCTAGCCAACATCATAAGGGAAACAGATAATCTGGGAAAAAATATAGACAGTTTTTTGGATACAAGCCTTATATATCAAACATAGAGAAAACCTTGTCAAATTTATAAGAACATGAGTCATTCTCCAACTGGTAAACAGATAAACAATAGGAACAGGTAGGTTTTAGAAGAAGAAATCAAAACTAGGTGTCCACATGAAAGCATCCTTATTGATCAAAGAAATTCAAATTAAAATAACTTTGAGATACCATGTCATGCCTATCAGATTGACTAAAATGATAAAATGGGGGAATGATAAATTTTAGAGGGGATGTGTAAAACTTAGGAAATGTATACACTTGGTGGAATTGTGAACTGATGCAACCATTTGCAGAACAGTTTGGAATTATATCCAAAGAGTTGTATATCAATCTATCAGAGGCAGCCAAGATGGTAGCTGGAAAGCAGGGACTTGAATGAGCTCCCACCCAGGTTCCCCCAAACACCTATAAAAAATGGCTCTGAACAACTTCTAAAACTGCACAACACATGAAACAGCAGAGGGAAGCAAGTCTCCAGCCCAGGACACCCTGGATGGTCATGGGCTAAAGTCTATCACACAGACCTGGGAGCAGAGCAGAGCCCAGCATGGGTTGCATGGACCAATTAGACCAAGAGCCCAGCAGAACAGGCCCTAGCACACTGAATTAGTGAGCTGTGGCAGTTACCAGACTTCTCAACCCACAAACACCATAGACAACAGAGACAGTTAGTGGGAAAAACTGCGGGGGACAGAGTGAAATGAGTTCCCATTTGGGCAACTACTCCAGGGGCAGCAGAGGTGGTGAAGCTAAAGAACTACAGTGGCCATTGCTTCCAGGCCCCAGGCCTCCCTGGTTGGAGGAATTGAGTGGTGGATCTGAGCAGAAGTGCAGAGCAAGCTCAGATGTGAATCTGGTCAGGGCTGGTGGTTCTTGGGGGAGGAGCAGTGCTGGTGTGACAGAGCTGGCTCTGTACCTCCAAAACAACAGGACAGCCCCTCAAGCTTCAGACAGGTAGTCTATACTCTACAAGCAGTCATACCCTGAGGAAAACCTCAAGGGTCAAGTAAGTTGTCTGGGAACATGGCCAGGCAGTGAAAATGGACTCAGATTCAGACTGACTTTGGAATCTTTCTTTGGTGACAAAGAAGACCAAAACATACAGCCAGAAGAAGTCAACAAAATCAAAAAGCCTATATCAAAAGCCTCCAAGAAAAATAAGAACTGGTCTCAGGCCATGGAAGAACTCAAAAAGGATTTGGAAAAGCAAGTTATAGAAGTAGAGGAAAAATTGGGAAGAGAAATGAGAGTGATGTGAGAAAGCCATGAAAAACAAGGCAATGACTGGCTAAAGGAGATCCCAAAAATACCGAAGAAAACATCACTTTAAAAATAGACTGACTGAAATGGAAAAAGAGCTCCAAAAAGTCAATGAGGAGAAGAATGCCTTGAAAGGCAGAATTAGCCAAATGGAAAAGGAGGTCCAAAAAACCACTGAAGAAAATAATACCTTCAAAATTAGATTGGATCAAGTGGAAACTAGTGACTTTATGAGGAATCAAGATATTATAAAAGAGAACCAAAGTAATGAAAAAGTGGAAGACAATGTAAAATATCTCATTGGAAAAAAACACTGACATGGAAAATATAGCCGGGAGAGATAATTTAAAAAATTGTTGGACTACCTGAAAGCCATGATTAAAAAATAGCCTAGATGTCATCTCTCAAGAAATTATCAAGGAAAACTGTCCTGATATTCTAGAGCCATAGAATAAAATAGAAATTGAAAGAATCCACTGATCTCCTCCTGACAAAGATCCCCAAAAGAAAACTCCTAGGAATATTGTGACCAAATTCCAGAGCTCTCAGATCAAGGAGAAAATACTGCAAGCAGCTAGAAAGAAACAATTTGAGTATTGTAGAAAGATAATCAAGATAACACAAGATCTAGCAGCTTCTACACTAAGAGATCGGGCTTGGAATTCGATATTCCGGAGGGCAATGGAGCTAGGATTATAACCAAGAATCACGTACCCAGCAAAACTGAGTATCAAGCTCCAAGGCAAAACATGGATGTTCAATAAAATAGAAGACTTTCAAGCTTTCTCAGTGAAAAGACCAGAGCTGAATAGAAAATTTGACTTTCAAACACAAGAATCAAGAGAAGCATGAAAAGGTAAACAAGAAAGAGAAATCACAAGGGATTTATTAAAGTAGAACTGATTTGACCTCAGTATTATGGTAGCTGAAAGGAATATATACATATATATAGACAGATAGATAGATAGATAGATAGATAGATAGATAGATAGATAGATAGATATAGATATAGATATAGATATATATATATAGAGAGAGATATGGATATAGATAGATATAGACAGAGGACACAGGGTGAGTTGGATATGAAGGGATGATATCTAAAAAAATCAAATCAAAATAAGTGATGAGAGATAGAATGGGGTAAATTATCTCACATAAAAGTGGCAAGAAAAAGCAGTTCTGTAGGAAGGGAAGAGGGGGCAGGTGAGGGGGAATGAGTGAATCTTGCTCTCATTGGAATTGACCTGAGGAGGGAATAACATAAACACTCAATTGGGTATCTTACCCCATAGGAAAGAAGAAAGGAGATAAAAAATGAGGGATGATAGAAGGGATGGCAGAGAGGAAGAGGAAGCAATCAAAAACAAACACTTTTGAAAAGGGACAGGGTCAAGGGAGAAAACTGAATAAAGAGAGATACAATATGAAGGAGCAACATATAGTTGTCTTTCACAACATTAGTATTGTAGAAGGGTTTTACATAATGATTTGCATGTGGCATATGGGGAATTGCTCGCCTTCTTCAGGATGCTGGTTTGGGAGGGAAGAAAGGAGAGAATTTGGAACTGTAAGTTTTAAAAACAGATGTTCAAAAAAAGTTTTTACATGCAACAAGCAAATAAGATATACAGGCAATGGGGCATAGAAATCTATCTTGTCCTACAAGAAAATGAGGGAAAAGGGGATGGAGGGGAGTGCAGTGACAGATGGGAGGGCTGACTGGGGAATGGGGCAAACAGAATATATGCTGTCTTGGAGTGGGGGGGCGGTGGATAGAAATGGGGAAAAAATTTAAACTCTTTTGAAAATCAATGCTGAAAATTAAAATATTATCTAAATAAATAGATAAATAAAAAAGATGAATAGATAGGTGAATAAATGAATAAATAAATAAACAATCAAACTAATAAATAAATATATGAATGAATGAATAGATAGATAGATAGATAGATAGATAGATAGATAGATAGATAGATTGATTGATAGATAGATAAAAAAGAAAAAAAACTGAGTATATCCTTTGACCCAGGAATATAGCTGTTAGTCTGTTTCCCAGAGTGATCAAAGAAAAAGAAAAAAGAACTGATATTTTCTAAAATATTTGTAACAACTCTCTTTGGGTTGACAAAGAAAGAAAAATTGATGAGATACCTGTCAATTAGGGAATGGCTAAACCAGTTATTGTTATACAATTTTGATGGAATACTACTTTGCTGTAAGAAATCATGAGCACATTGATTTTAGGGGAGTAAAACTCTGAGAAAGACTTGCACGAAATATTAAAGAGTGAAATGAGCAAAACCAAGAAAATATTGTATACAATAACATCAATATTGTTCAAAGAGCAACTGTGAATGACTAAGCTGTTTTAAGTGTTATAAATGTTCCAATCAACTACAAAGGACCTATGCAGCAAGATGCTATTCCCTCCAGGGAAAGAAGTATGTATTGTATAGTTTCACATATATAAGTGTATCAAATGTTGGCCTTCTTTAATGTAGGGTTAAGTGGGAGGGAATGAGACAATTCAAAACTGAAAGTGTAACAAAAATTAAAAAAAAAGAAAATTTAGAAATAAGCAAAAGAAGTGAAAAAAAAATGAAAGGGCTAGATAGAAAACCTTCAAAGTCCCTTTAAAATCTAGAGCCCAAACCATAGTTCTTTTTCTTTAAAGAGTTCTTGCAAGACTCAAAGGGGATAACATATGTCAAGGCTTTGTAAACCTTAATGATTTTATAAATACTTGCTATTATTATTAATGTTCCTTAAAAAAGGAAAGAAAGAAAGTTTATATAACTAACCTTTTGTAGCTGTATTAACTATCCTTCCCTCACAATGGCAGGAAATAATGGGCACTTTTGAAATCTCTATTTCTATCAATTATAATATTTTAAGTGTTTTCTCTATGTGTATGTATTAAAATTCTGTTGGGCAGCTAAAGGGGGCAGTGGATATAGTGCAGACCTGAGGTCAGGAATACTCATCTTCCTGAGTTCAAATCTGGCCTTAGATACTAATTGTGTGGCACTGGGAAGGTCCCTAACTTTGTTTGCCTCAGTCTCCTCATCTGTCAAATGAGCTGGAGAAGCAAATGGCAAATCATTCCATTATCTCTGCCAAGAAAACTCCAAATTGGCTCAAAAAGAGTCTGGTACAGCTGAAAATGACTGGACAACATTCAAATTTAGGCATATTATCTTTGTTGGAATACTAGAAGTGAGATAGGGAATGGCAAGAAGAAAGATCTAAAAGGTAATTTATGCTCCTGTTCCACTATAGTACAGCCCTGGGAAAGGCAATGGGTTTTAAAAAGCACATTCAGTGAATACATTCATTTAATAGATGATTGATAGCTCAGCCTGCCTAGCCTGCTAATGCTACCGGGTTCTTAAATATAAAAACATATCACTACTTACACAGTAACTATTACTATATTAATAACCATGTGAGGAAAGAATGTCATCAAGAAACATACATGAGAAAGGATTCTAAAATCACTGTGGCACAAGTGACTTGATAGAACCATTGTGTGGATATACTTTTAAGTATTATGTCAATACTATGTCTGGCTGGTGTATGCAGTAGAAAACCTGAATGTCACTTTGCCAATTATAGACAACACATGAAAAAGAATACTGAAAACAAAAGCTGAACGGAATTTTGAGATTTTTTCAATTAGCAATTGAAAGTAAAAGTCAACCTGTCATAGTGATTCAAGGAGTCAAAGGAAAGAAAAAATACACAATTATACACCAATTAAAAATATTCCTACAGAGTCTATAGAAGTGAAGAAAATTCTAAAGAAAAATGGAGTAGAATAATTTGAGTCATCTTGATGGTTGCAAAAGTCCAATAAAATGAAAATAAAAGATAGATTTAACAGGGAAAATATATATTGAATACCATTAACATAATGAATATCCAAACAGTTACATTATGAGTGACTCAAATTCTAGGGTACCCAGTATAACTTAAAATTAGTAAGGCAGGACATGATACACAATTTTGACTCAATGTTAACCAATGGGTTGTGAATTAGTAGCAAGGAAATTTACAAAAAACCTTCTCAAGCACCAACCTGATCCCATCCCTCTAAACAGTAAAGTCTATACCGCTACAAAAGATTAAAACACCACTGACCCATTAAAATACAATGCAATATTTTCATATTTTATATAAAACATTGACAGCTTATCTCATTAAAGAAATCTTTAAACAAATGCACACTTATGCCAGAATTTGTTGAGGAACAAAAATAGTGTAATACTACAAGCACCTTGAAGTTCCTTGAAAAGCAACTCATTATCAATTTGGAAATGATTAAACAAGCTTCCTGAAAGTACCATTATATTTGTACTCTCTATGTCAATCAACAAAATGATTTTTGACTCAGTTGCACAGTCATGTCTTATTTATGTGCTGAAAATGTATAAAAGTATATTGAAAACACTAATTATTTGATGTTCACAAAGAAGACCATCTTATATTTAAACATATCACCAATACAATAATGTCAAGAATAATTAGTACATAATGTGGTAAGTTTAAGCTGCTTATATATTAGCCTATCCTTAAATCCATTATTATCACTACTAAATAGAACTAAGTATGGATTTCAAATTAAAGCAGAAATTGCAATAAAATGCCTGACTAATCATTGGATGTCATAGATAGAACCAATGAATAAGATTACGCAGGAAAACAAACACTTTCTTTCATTGCCTATAATCTTTCTCTAATTATATTAAAATGTAGTTTGAACTCTATATGTTTTAAATTCTTATTACTCACTACTCAATACTGAGACTAAAGGTGTTGAGTCTGCACACAGAAGTTACATTGAGCTAATGGAGAATGTTGATACCTACAAATAACATTTCATCTTACTCCAAGAAAGACATGGAACATAAAGCTATCAAGGAAAAAAGTGTGGCTAAATACATTAAGAGAATAACTGGCATCCTAAAAATCATACCTAAATAGGAAGAACCTGCCTAAAGCAATTAACTTCTCTATGATACTGGTCAGTATGTATTTTTGGAAGTATACAATAGATCATAACAATAATAGAAGGCATCTTAATAAAAATCTGCATAGTATCAATAAGAAGGGTCAATTAATACAAGATGATTACAAAAATGTACTTGTATGCCTAAAAAAGGAGGTGGTGTGAAGGAAGGGATAGATAGAAATTCTTAGCATATGCTTTTGAAATACATTTAAATCCCTTCACTGGGCAGTAGCAAAAGCTTATAATTGTTTCATATGATTAGATTTTCAGATGTAACTAAACATATTTTATCTCTGGATAGCATTTGTGAAATAGCTAAAGCAAAAGGATTGAATCAAAATGTCCTCCAAGGGAAATTTGACATGAACTTGGCTAAGAACGTATGGATAAATAGCCATTAAAATGTTTGAAACATGATAACTTGTGAAAACAGTGAAGTTTATATTTTCTATTAAGGAATAAATCCTTGCCACAAGAAATTACAAGAGTATTATATTTCAGAATCCTACTCTAAATGGTCAATGTAGGAAACTGTAAAAATTCCATCTCATGAAAATCTAGCTAGTCCTGGTGGCTAGAATTATACATCAGAAATTTGCTTTCATGACTAAGAGACAACAAATGCCACTATTACTAATATAGAAAAATGAAAGGTTATAACAAATGAACTGTGCAGGAAGGAATATGGAAAACAAAAGGCTATGACTAATTCTAACTTCCTTTAATCAGCAATTGAAAGCAAGATTTAAAAGTTTAAGGTGACACAAAGTGTCTCAGCAAAATGAATAATTTAACGTTAATTGAAACTTTAGTACTGAAGCTCCAGAAGCAATTAAATTAGAGCATAAAGAAAACTACAGATAAAAGAGGAAGCAGAACACATCTATTCATATTTATCATCATAAGAATTCTAATATTCAATAAAAATATTAGGTGAATTGAAAGCAAAACAACACGCTTGCATCACTACCATTTCTCCTGTGTTCTTGAAGAGTACCATGACATGAATTACAAGTGAAGTGGATTAAGGAAGGGGGGTGGGGAGAGCTGTGCACATTCGCCAGTCATGACTCACAAGTGAATTAGATGGGGGGGCAGCTGTGCAAAGTCAACAGCCTCACTTTCTCCTCCAGAGCCATCTGAGTCCAGTGGCAAAATATAGATCAAAATTAAGGGAGATACCCCCCCCCCATGAATTATTACTGAAGCGTTTTACCAGCTTCTCTCCTTACACATGCATGATACCTTTCTTACTAGAAGACATTACATAAATACTACCAAAAGAAAAATGCCAATAGTTTATCCAACTATAAGTAAATCATATGTTTATAAATTTTATACAAAATTTTCACATTTTGTATTATATATATATGTGTATCTATGTGCATATATATACATATACATGCATGTAAGTAAATATATATTATAAAATTACATACACACTTAAGTAGGTTTTATTCTTGCAAAAAATATTTTAAAAAGTGGTGCTGTGGCAAAAAAGTCCCAAAGTAGAAGGGACAGAGCCAAGAAGGTGGCTGGAAAGCAGGGACTTGTGTGAGCTCCCCCCCAGGTCCCACCAAAAACCTATTGAAAATGGCTCTGAACAAATCCTAGAACTGCAGAACCCATAAAATTGCAGATGGAAGCAGGATTCCAGCCCAGGACAGCCTGGATGGTCACTGGGTAAGGTCTCTCACAAGGAGCTGGGAGCAGAGAAAAGCAGAGCCCAGCATGGGTGGTGGCAGGACCAACCAGACCAGGAGCCAGGCGGAACAGGCCCTAGCACCCGGAATCAGTGAGCTGTGGCAGTTACTAGACCTCTCAACCCACAAACACCAAAAACAATGGAGAAGGTTAGTGGGAAAAGCTGCGGGGAGTGAAAGGAGGTCCCGGTTTGGCCACTACCCCAGAAGCAGCAGAGGTAGTGCAACTACAAAACTATAGCTGCAGTTGCTTCCAGCCCCAGGCCCACATGGTGGGAGGAATTAAGTGGCAGATCAGAGCAGGAGTGCAAAGCCTG
>CM053622.1:303787404-303825427 GCA_028646595.1 Phalanger gymnotis
TTTTTAAGGTGTTATTTTCTTCAATATTTTTGGGGCCTCCTTTAGCAAGTTGTTGACTTGTTTTCATGATTTTCTCACATCATTCTCATTTCTCTTCCCAATTTTTGCTCTCCTTCTGTTACCTGCTTTTCCAAATCCTTTTTGAGCTCTTCCATGGCCTGAGACCAGCTCATGTTTTTCTTGGAGGCTTTTGATGTAGGCTGTTTGACTTTGTTGACTTCTTCTGCCTGTATGTTTTGATCTTCTTGTCACCAAAAAAGATACTCTAGTCTAAGTCTGAGTCCTTTTACACTGCCTGATGCTTATGTACCTAGCCAACTACTTGTCCCTTGAGCTATTTGGCAGGGTATGATTACTTTTAGAATGGAGAGTTCTTTGTCACAAGCTTCAGAAGCCTTGTGCTTCTGATATTCAGAGCTACTTCTACTCCACTATCACTGCAAGCTCTACCACACCAGTGTTCCTCCTCCCCCAAAGAACCACCAGCAAGGACCATGACCTAGATCTGAGCAGGACAAAGCAAGAAAACTCTGCTTCTGTACCAGGAAAGCACTTGCTGCACTCCCTCTCTGATCCCCTGCTTGATTCCCCTCACTGTATGGGCAAGAGACTCTGGAAGCAGCTGCTGCTGGAGCTGTGGAAGCAGCTACTGGAACTTCCTGCTGCTACTATTCACTGTACTCAGTGCTGGGGTCAGACCCCACACTTCTCTCACCCAGATCCAGCAGTTTTCCCATTGACCTGCTCTGTTATTTTTGGTGTTTGTGGGTTGAGAAGTCTGTAACTGCCACAGCTCAGTGATTCATGGACCTGAGGCCTGCTCTGCCAGATCTGGCTTGGTCTGTCCTGGCATGGCCCATGCTGGGTTTCGTTCTGCTCCCAGCACTGTGCAATAGACCCTTCCCAGCAACCATCCAGGCCATCCTGTGCTGGAGACCTGCTTCACTCTGTTATTTCATGGGTTCTGTAGCTCTAGAATTTGTTCAGAGCTATTTTTACAGGTGTTTGGAGGGATTTGGGGGAGAGCTTGGCTCTTCCCCCCCAATTAAATAAATTTCTATACAGTGAAATGCAAAAATCATAGTATGGAGCATTTGGATGTGGACATAAGAAAAATTAATGGGTAATTCCATAATACTTTAAGGCTAACAAAATATTTCTCAAGTGGAGAAATTAATATAATCTATATATGTGGGGAAATCTTCATGAAGAAGATTGTACTTAATCTGGGCCTTAGAGTATGGGGAGAATTTTAGTAGAGAGGTGGCTGGAAAGAGTAATTCAGGTGGAAGATTAAAAGAAAAATGCCATAATTAATGTATCCAGAAATTATAAAGATTCAACTTTATTTCTTCCTGCCTATTAATTCTCCTGCACATTGTAAAGGAATGGTGTGAAGAAATCACTCTGTAAGTATACATCATGACACAAATACATATTACTTTATAAATAGTTCAATTTTGGATTATTTTTCCATGCAGAACTTTTTTCTTTAAATCATCATATTGCCATGTCTTTTGTGAACTCCTATAATCAAAGACCTTTGCAGCTATAGGAGATCAAAAAATCATCTAGTACAACCTTCATAGATTATATGTAGGTGAGGAGGATGAATGCAGTGGAGGGGAAGTCATTTCCCTAAAACCATACAACTTGTGAGTTGCAGACCAAATGAGAAAATCTAAGTCTGGTCCATTTGTCATTTCATTAGTCTCTTAGACTCCCCATGCCTCAGCTTCCTTTACTTTGAAGGATGCTATTGTTGGTCAGTCATCTATTCTGTAGGAATGCCAATAATGATTGCAAGGAATAATTGATAAAAATTATAACAAATCTTTAAAGATCTTGATTTGCTTAGTCCATTTTTACAGGGCTATTAGCAAGTATAAAAGCTCATTCTACAGTTAACTTTCATTGATTTCTTTAATTATTATAAAATCATGTTTGCAGTCTTTTTTTAAGGCTTAGGGAAGTATCATTAACTTTATATTATAGTGCTAGGTTTATAGGATCACTGTCTATCAGAAAAGGGAAAACCTTTCAGCCTCTCTTTTTGTTAATGTTGTTTTCTTTTTAAAATACAGATTGTTTTATAAAATGACTTCATGGAATGTAAACAACTGTTAAACTGATTAAATTCAGAATGTAAGACTTTTCTTCCCTATGTGTGCATGTGTGTGTATGTGTGTGTGTGCATGTGTGTGTGTGTGTGAATGTGTATGATCAGAAGGAGAAGAGGGAGAAGATGTAGTTAATGTACTTTCAATTATTTTATATATTAATTAATTATTAATATATTTGAGTAAGCCCATTTCCAAAAGCTTATCTATTATTGTTAAATGAGGCAAAATGTTTTCAAGTGCTTTCTGAAAATACACACGTAAGCATGCACAGGCATGCATATATATGTGTGCATGTATACCTATATACATGAAATTTACCTGTCTTCCTCTGTCTTTATCTTTCTGTCTTTCCTTGTCTCTCTCTTTTAATATTTTTCTCATTTCTCTTTATCTCTCTCTCTCTCTCTCTCTCTCTCTCTCTCTCTCTCTCTCATTCATGAACTCCCTTCTCACTTTACCTCCTCAGAACATGAACTTCCTTCAGCCCTCAATTTAAGTATCAACTCCTATGATAATTTTCCTCACCTCCTCCAAGTTTCTGCTACTTTCCTATCCCCATCCGGAACAAATATCTAAATATTTTAAATATAGTTTGTATTCATTTATAAATGGCATTTCCATTTACTATGTATGTAAACTCATTGAAGACAGGGACTTTTCCATTTTGTTACTGCATCCCAATTGGCTATTCCAGGGCCTAACACACAGCAGATGCTTAATAAATGCACGTTGGTTGATTGGTTGTTAGAAATGGCATTCTAGGGCTATTTTACATATCAGTTCTACTAAATCTTGCCCCATAAAAATCAGTTGGCAATTGCCTACTCCTCCTTAATCACAAGGGCATGAATTATCTTAGTGAAAGTACTGGATATCTCTCCCTGGGACTATTGAAATAGCCTCTCACTGAACTCTACTCCCCCATCCAGTCTTTCCCTCCTCTAATCAATCTTTCATGAAGTTGCCGAAATGATCTTCTTAATTTACCAGTCTCACCATGTTACTCCCTTGCTCAAAGCCTTACATTCAGTAATTCTTTATTGCTTCCAAGATAAAGTCCAAATTCCTTAGCCTAGTACTTAAGGACCTCCTCAATTTGACTCCATTTTACCTTTCTGGTTTTTAAAATTAATTTATTTTTAGTTTTCAACATTCACTTCCACAAGATTTTGAGTTCCAAATTTTATCCCCATCTCTCCTCTCCTCCACCCCAAGATAGCATCAATGGTGATTACCCCTTCCCCCAATCTATCCTCCCTTCTATCACTCCCCCTTCTTCTATTGTCCCCTTCCCTTCTATTTTTCTCTAGGTCAAGATAGATTTCTATACCCCATTGCATGTGTATCTTATTTCCCAGTTGCAAGTAAAAACAATTTAACAGTTGTTTTTAAAACTTTAAGCTCCACATTCTCTCCCTCCCTCTCCACCCATCCTCATTGAGAAAGCAAGCAATTTGATATAAGTCATACATATGTAGTCATGCAAAACACTTCCATAACAATCATGTTGTAAAAGACTGAGTAGATTTCCCTCCATACTTCCCCACTCCCCATTTATTCTGTCCTCTACTTTGACTCTGTCCTTCCTCAAAAGTGTTTTTCTTCTGATTACCCCCTCCTCCCTTTTGCCCTACCTCCTATCATCCTTCCTTCTCTCTGATCCCGTTCCCCCCTACTTTCCTGTAGGGAAATATAGATTTTCATACCCAATTGAGTCTGTATGTCATTCCCTCAAGCCAAATGCAATGAGAGTAAGGTTCATTCATTCTGTCTCATGGTCCCCTCTTCCTCTCCATTATAAAAGCCTCTTTCTTTCCTCTTTTATGAGAGATAATTTACCCCATCTTACCTCTCCCTTTCTCTTTCTCCCAGTACAATCATTTCTCACCAATTAATTTTATTTTTTTAGATATTATCCTTTATATTCAACTCACCCTGTGCCCTCTGTCTATGTGTGTGTGTGTGTGTGTGTGTGTGTGTGTGTATTCCATCCAACTACTCTAATACTGAAAAAAAAGTCTCATGAGTTATAAATGTCCTTCTTTCCAAGTAGGAAAGCAAAAAGTTCAACTTTAAGTCCTTTATGATTTCTATTTCCTATTTACCTCTTCATGCTTCTCTTGATTCTTGTATTTTAAAGTCAGATTTTCTATTCAGTTCTTGTCTTTTCATCAACAATGCTTAAAAGTCCTCTATTTCATTGAATATCAATTTTCCCCCTGAAGAATGATACTCAGTTTTGCTGGGTAGGTGATTCTTGGTTTTAATCTTAGCTCCTTTGACCTCCAGAATATCATATTCTAAGCCCTTTGATCTAAATCTTGTGTTTTCTTGACTGTGTTTCCACAATACTTGAAATGTTTCTTTCTGTATGCTTGCAATATTTTCTCCTTAACCTGGGCACTCTGGAACTTGGCTACAATATTCCTAGGAATTTTACTTTGGGGATCTCTTTCTGGAGGTGATCAATGGATTCTTTCAATTTCTATTTTTCCCTCTGGTTCTAGAAAATTCTGGACAGTTTTCCTTGTATTTTCTTGAAAGGTGATGTCTACATTCTTTTTTTTTTTTTGGATTGTGACTTTCGGGTAGTCCAATAATTTTTAAATCATCTCTACTGGAACTATTTTCCATATCACTGGTTTTTCCAATGAGATATTTCACATTGTCTTCTATTTTTTTTCATTCTTTTGGTTTTATTTCATAATTTCTTGATTTCTCATAAACTCATTAGCTTCAATTTCTTCCATTCTAATTTTTAAGGAGTTATTTTCTTCAGTGAGGTTTTGGACCTCTGCTTCCATTTCCAATTCTACTTTTCAAATCATTCTTATCTTCATTGGCTTTTTGGACCTCTTTTGCCATTTGGGTTAGTCTATTTTTAAGGTATTATTTTTCTTCAGCATTTTTTGGGTCTCCTTTAACAAGCTGTTGATACATTTTTCGTGATTTTCTGGTATCGTTCTCATTTCTCTTCTCAATTTTTCTTCTACTTCTATTACTCGATTTTCAAAATCCTTTTTGAGCTATTCCATGGTCTGAGAACAATTCATATTTTTCTTTGAGGGTTTGGATGTAGGACCTTTGAATTTATTGTCTTCTTCTGGTTGTATGTTTTGTTCTTCCTTGTCACCAAAGCAAGATTCTATAGTTAGATTCTTTTTTCTGCTGTCTACTCATTTTCCCAGTCAATTACTTGACTTTTTAGTTGTTTGTTAAGGTAGCACTCTGCTTCTAGTGTGGAGAGTGTACTGTCACAAGCTTCAGGGTTTTCATGTAGCTGTTTTCAGAGACACTTCTAGGGACCTATAAATTTTCATTTCTTCCAAGGTGGTATGATCAAAGAGAACTGTTCACTCCTATTCTGAACAGTGCTGTGGTTTGTGAGTGACTATAAGCATTCTTTTCTACCTCAGCGGAACTGCCTGTTTTGAACATGTTCTTTTTTAGGATCTAGAAAGTAAGGTTTGTTGTATATTATAAAAAGTTCAGCCATCAGAAAAAATTCCCATGAAACACTCAACTGACTGGACTAGAATTATAGATCTCATCTCTGGTCTCTGGTCTGGCAAAGCTTGTCAGTGGTCAGAGGTAATGAGATCCCTGGAAGAAACGATGGAACTCAATGTGAGGTTCAAGGGAAAAGATTGTCTATAATAATCTCTATCAATTCCAAAACCTTGGCATGTGTTACCAGAGCAAAATCTCACCACATTCTTCCCTCGTTTCTGCAAATCACTTTAGATATGAATAGAAACTTGGTGCAAGTGATGTTTTATAGGAGAGGTATGGCTGTGGGTGAGTATAGTTCACAAAGATGCCCTTTGCTTGATCATGAAGAATAATAATATTTAAAAAGACAGCTAAGCATCATGGTAGACATCTAGGTAGAGGGAAATAAGTAAATAAGGATGATAAAGTAGAGAAATGTAAAACTTGTTCAGAAAATAGTAATTTTCCTAGTTTTTTTTTATAAGAAAGGCATTAAGTAAAGGAGTCATAGGAAATAAAATTTGTTGAAGAGGACCAATGGCTTGACTTGTGCATGGATTGGATTTAAGTGAGGCAGAGGTATGTAAAGCCATCAGCCTCAATGACTACTCCAAAGCAATTGAACTCTAATGGCAAGACAATGGTTAAGATTAGGGATGGCCCAGGATGCAGTAGATGAACTTGGCATTTCTAAATTACATCTTTCCCAGGTCTCAGTTTTTCCAAGGCAATACACATTCAATGACAATGACTAAGGGCTAGGTAATATTTTAAAAAACTTGAACCTACAATGTGGAGGTCTACATAGTTATTGCAAGGCTAAGGAATTTTTACTTTCTTTTGGAATAAGAATCAATGAAATAGAGGTCAATAAAAATTTTTGAGGAAGGGTGTTGGGGCATCTATTATATTCTATTTGTCAGATGGAAAAGGCCTCACCTAGGTTGGTTGCCACAGAATTGAGGGACAAAAGAATAATGCAGACATTTTGAAAAAGAAAAAGTGATGTATCTATGGCATAATGGCAAGAATCCTGCATTTAAATTCAGAAGACCTGAGTCTGAACTTCTGTTATGCTATTTACTACCTGATTGGTCTTATTTATGTCACACCCAGTTATGGTTCTTGGCTTCTTCATATGTGAAATGGGTAGATCAAATTTCATGATTGTTAGAGTTATTTCCTTTTCTAGATCTTATGAAGCAGCAGGGCATGATAACTGATTTGAACCTAGAATAAAAATAATAGGGAAAGCCAGACACTGCTGAGAGGCAAGATGGCAGAGTAAGCAGTAAACCACTACAACTTTCCCATACTCACCTCAAAACAACAATAAAATAGAGCCACCAAACAAATCCTGGAACAGCAGAACCAGCAAAAAGACAGGACAAAACAATCTTTAAGCCCAAGAAGCTTGGAGGATCAACAAGAAAGGTGCATCTCATTTGGGTGAAGGTGGAACACAGCCCAGGAAGGGAAGTGTCCCAGCAAGCCAACAGCAAAGCCTATCACAGTAAATCTGTAGGAGATCCTGAGTCTCAGTGTGGTAGAGCAAGCAAACATGAAGCAGGGCACTCCATATGCCTTAACATTGCCAAAAGAACTGGCAGACTCCAGCTCAGAGAACCATCATGTGCTTCAGCAGAGCCCTGGGTGGGCAGGTGCCCCCCAGCAACCATAGCTCCTTATACTTGGGTGCAGTGCTAGGCTGGCAGGCGCCCCACAGTGGCAGCACCTTCATGTACTTTGGTGCAGCCCCGGCAGACAGGCATCTTCAAGCTGCCCAACATCCAGGTGCTTTACTGTAGAACCAGAGAAACACAGAAAAAATCACCCCTGGGCTCAATAGACACCAAAAAGTATCACTAGGGTCCAGGCTCAGCACCAGATAAGCTGCCAGACACCTATAGCCTTCTGCTGCTAGCACCTAATGCCACAGGACACCAAGCTAGTGACCAGGCCCCTGGCCCACAGCACAAGAAACTTGGACAAGTGCCCTCTATACTCCAGCAGTAGAGCTCAACTTCAAAAGTCAGGAAATATGCAAACAAGATAAGCAAAAAGCAAAAAAGAACCTCAACCGTAGAAAGCTTCTATTGTGACAGGGAGGAACAAACCACAAAATCATAAGAGGACAACATTGTCAATATACCTACATTTGAAACCCCAAAGGGGAATGTGAAATGTTCTTGAGTTGAAAAAGCCTTCTAGGAAGAGCCCAAGAAGTATTTTAAAAGTCAAATTAGACAGGTAGAAGAAAAATGGGGAATATAAATAAGAGGTATGCAAGGAAGGGTCAATACCTTGGTACAGGAAAGACGAAACTTGATTGAAGAAAAAAAATTCCTTAAAAAGCAGAATTGGGCAAATGGAAAAGGCGGTATAAATCTTAACAGAATAAAAAAATCCTCAAAAATTAGAACTGGGCAAGTAGAAGCTAATGACTCTGTAAGATATCAATAATCAGTCAATCAAAATCAAAAGAATTTAAAAAATAAGAAAATGTAAAAACCTCATTAGACAAACAGCTAACCTGAAAAATAGATCTAGGAGAGATAATTTAAAAATTATTGGACTACCTGATTACCTGAAAGTCATGATCAAAAAAGAATATGGACAACATCTTTCAAGAAATTATCAAGGAAAATTACCCTGAACTCCTAGAACTACAGGGCAAAATACTCATTAAAAGAATCCACAAACATAATGAAAGTGATCAGCAACCAGCCAGAAAGAAAAAAATTTGGAAACACAATCAGTATTACGTAGGACTTAGCATCTTCTACATTAAAGGATGGGAAAGCCTGGAATCACAGGAAGAAGTGTAAAGACTGATTAGAGTAGAGGGAATGGGGAGGGAGGAGCATTGTTTGAACCTTACTCTCTTCAGGTTTGGCTCAAATAGGGAATAACTTACACATGAAGCTGTTTATAGAAATCTGTATTACTCTATAAAGAATTAGGAGGAAAAAAGGGGAAAGAGAAGGAAGGGGGATATAGAAGGCAGGGAAGAAAAGCAGGAAGAAATAGTAAAGGAAAGGGGAAAGAAGGAGGGTGCTGATAGAAAGGAGGGAAGATTAAGGGAGGCAGTGGTTAGAAACAGCATAGGTGAGGAGGGAAAGGGTGAAATGAGAGAGAAAACTATGAACAGGAGAGAAATAGGATGAAGAGAAAGACACAGCAATCATAACTGTGAATGTGAATGAGATTAACTCTTCCAAAAATAGAAGTGGATAACAGAGTAGACTAACAACCATAACCCTACTATATGTTGTTTACAAAAAACACATTTGAGGCAGAGAGTTACACAAAAAGTAAAGGTAAAAGGGTGGAGCAGAATCTATTATGCTTCAGCTGAAGTAAAAATAAAAAATAGATAGCTATTTAGATAAGTAAATAAATAAACTAATGAATGAATAAATAAATAGAAAAATAAATAGACAAATATATATACATATACATGTATACACACACACACACACACCTGATCTCAGAAAAAAAAAAGCAAAAATAAATCTAATTAAAAGTGACAGATAAGAAAACTACATTTTGCTCTAAGGTACCATATGCAATGAAGTAATATCAATATAAAACATATTTGCATCAAGTAGAATAGCATCCAGAGTCTTAGAGGAGAAATTAAGTGAGTTACAGGATGAAATAGATAGCAAAACTGTATTAATGGGGGACCTTAACCTCCTCCTCTCACAACTAGATAAATCTAACCACAAACACATAAAAAAGAAAGAAAGACAGAAAGAAAGAAAGAAAGAAAGAAAGAAAGAAAGAAAGAAAGAAAGAAAGAAAGAAAGAAAGAAAGACAGAAAGAAAGAAGGAAGGAAAGAAGGAAGGAAGGAAGGAAGGAAGGAAGGAAGGAAGGAAGGAAGGAAGGAAGGAAGGAAGGAAGGAAGGAAGGAAAGAAGGAAGGAAGGAAGGAAGCTAACAAGGAAGGAAGGAAGATAAAGAGGTGAAAAGACTTTTAGAAAAGCTAAACATGGAAGATTTCTGGAGGAAAATTGAATTTGGATAGACTTTTTTTTTCAGCAGTACATGGCAGTCACACAAAAACTGACCATATACCAGAGTGCAAAAGCATTACAGTCCAACACAGAATGGCAGAAATATTAAATACATTCTTCTCAGGTCATGAAGCAATAAAAATTACATATAAAAAGGGCCATGGAAAGGTAGACTAAAATAATTTGGAAAATAAATAATCTAATCCTAAAGGAAGAGTGGGCCAAAGAACACATCATAGAAACAATCAGTAACTTCATCTGAGAGAATGATGATAATGAAACAACATAACAAAGCATATGGTATGTGGTCAAAGGAACTGTTAAGGGAAATTCTACGTCTCTACATGCTTACATGAATAAAATAAAGAAAGAAGAGACAAATGAATTGGGTATGCAACTAAAAAAGCTAGAAAAAGAGCAAATTAAAAATCTCCAATTTAATGCCAAATTAAAAATTCTGAAAATCAAAAGAGAGATTAAGAAAAGTGAAATTAAGAAAACTATTAAAGTAGTGAAACTAAGAAATAGTTTGATTTTAAAATAAACATATGAACCTGAGTTAATTTAATTTTAAAAAAAGAAAACCAAATTATCAATAAAAAAAATGAAAAGGGTGAATTCACTGTCAATGAAGAGGAAATTAAAACATTAAGAGGTATTTTGCCCAACTGTGTCCAAATAAATCTGACAATCTAAGTGAAATGGATGGATAGTTATAAAAATATGAATTGCCCAAATTAATAGAAGAGGAAATAAGGTACTTAACCCCATTTCAGGAAAAAAAAAATGAAAAAGCCATCAATGAACTCCCTAAGAAAAAATCTCCAGGGCCAGATGAATTTACAAATGAATTCTACCAAACATCTAAAGAACTTTTAATTCTGATACTATATAAATTATTTGGAAAAATAGGCAAAAAGGAGTCCTACCAAGTTCTTCTTATGATACAAATATGGTGCTGAAATCCAAAGCAAGAAGAGCCATAACAGAGAAAGAAAATTATTAACCAGTTTCACTAATGTATGTTGATGCAAAAATTTTAAATAAAATATTATCAAAGAGATTACAGCAAATTATCATGAGGATAATACACTACTACCAGGAAGTATTTATGCAAGGAATGCAGGGCTGTTTCAATATTAAGAAAACTATAAGCATAATTGAACCATATCAAAAACAAAATTAACAATAATTATATGCTTATTTCAATAGGTGCAGAAAATGCTTTTGAGAAAACATGATACCCATTCCTATTAAAAACACTATAATGCATAGGAACAAAAGGAATTTTCCTTAAAATAATAAGTAGCATCTATCTAAAACCATCAGCAAGTATTATATGTAATGGGGATAAGCTACAAGCTTTCCCAGTAAAATCAAGGGTGAAACAAGGATATTCATTATCACTAGTGTTATTCATTATTGTACTATAAATATTAGCTTTAGCAATAAGAGAGGAAAAGAAATGTAAGGAATTTGAATAATCAATGAGGAAACAAAGTTATCACTCTTTGCAAATGATATGATGGTCTACTTAGAGAATCAAATAAAAAACTACTTGAAATAATTAACTTTAGTACATTTGCAGAATATAAAATAAACCAACTCAAACCATAAGCATTTCTATATATTACTAACAAAGCTGAGTAGCAACAGATACAAAAAGTAATTCCACTTAAAATAACTGTAGACCATACAAACTATTTGGGAGAAACTATATGACCACAATTACAAAACACTTTCCACACAAATAGCGTCAGATCTAAATAATTTGAAAAATACTATTTTTTCATGGGCAAGTCAATTTAATATAATAAAAATGATAATGCTACCTAAATTAATTTACTTATTCAGTACCATACCAATCAAAATTTAAAAAAATTATATTTTGTAGAGCTAGAAAAAATAATAACAAAATTCTTCTGAAAAAATAAAAGGCCCAGAATTTCAAGGGAATTAATGAAAGGAAATGCAATGGAAGGTGGACTAGCCATACCAGATCTAAAAATATTATAAAGCAACAATCATGAAAACTATTTGGGACTGGCTAAGAAACAGTGCTGGATCAGTGGCATAGGTTAGGTTTACAAGACACAGTAGACATTAACTATAGTAACCTATTGTTTGACAAACCAAAACACTCTAGCTTCTGGGATAAGAACTCACTGTTTGACAAAAACTGCTGGGGAAACTAAAAAATAGTACACCAAAACTGAACATAAACTAACATCTTACATCATATCCCAAGTTAAGTTAAAAGTGGATACATGATTTAGACTTAAAAAGCATTACCATAAGGAAATTAGGAGAGCAAGGAATAGTTTGCTTCTCACATCTATGGAGAAGGGAAGAATTTATGACCAAATAGGGATAGAAAACATGAAATAGAATATGGATAATTTTGATTACATTAAGTTAAAAAGTTTTTGTACAAAAGAAGCCAATGCAACAAAGATTAGAAGGGAAGCAGAAAGCTGAGAAATTACTTTTTATAACCAGTGCCCCTGATAAAGATCTCATTTCTAACCTATATACAGAATTGAGTCAAATTTATAAGAATACAAGCCATTTCCCAATTGATAAATGGTCAAAAGATAAGAATAGGCAGTTTTCAGAGGAAGAAATTAAAGCTATCTATAGTCATATAAAAATGTTCTAAATCACTTTTGATTACAGTGCTGCAAATTAAAACAACCATGAAGTACTACCTCATACCTATCAGATTAGCTAACTGACTAAATAGGAAAATAATGTTGGAGAAGATGTTGCAAAATTCAGACACTAATGCATTATTGATGGAGTTATGAATTTGCCCAACCATTCTGTTCAGCAGTTTGGATCTGTGCCTAAAGGGCTATAAAACATTGCATACCATTTGATACATCTAGGATCTGTAGGATCCATCTAGGTCTGTATCCCAAAGAGATCATAAAGAAGGGAAAAACACCCACATGTACAAATATATTTATAGCAACTCTCTTTTGGTGGCAAAGAATTGGAAATTGAGGAGATGCCTATCAATTGGGAAATGGCTGAACAAGTTGTGGCATATGAATATAATGGAATACTATCGTTCCATAAGAAATGATGAGCAGGTAGATTTCAGAACATCCTGGAAAGATTTACATGACCTGATGCTGAGTGAAGTGAACAAAGAACAGGAAAACATTGTACACAGTAACAGCAACACTGTGCAATGACTGACTAAGATAGACTTAGTCTTCTCAGCAATATAATTATCCAAGACAATTCCAAGAGACTCAAAATGGAAAATCCTATCCACATCCAGAGAAGGAATTATAGAATATAAATGCATATCAAAGCAAACTGTTTTCTCTTTTTTTCTTCCTTGTGGTTTTTCCCTCTCTCTTTGATTCATCTTTCACAACATGACTAATGTAGAAATATGTGTAATATTATTGTACATATATAGCCTATATCAGATAGCATGCCATGGGGGGTGGCAAGAAAAAAAATCATAAAAGTATTATAAAAGTGATGTTAAAAACTATCTTGACATGTAATTGAAAAAAAAAATAATTGTTAAAAAAATTTTAAAATAAAACATGCAGGAGAGAACAAAAAATTGGGAAAAGAAATGAGAGTGATGAAAAAGTATGATGAAGAAAGAGTCAATAGCTTAGAAAACTGCTTAAAATTAGAATTGGCCAAATTGAAAAGGAGATACAGGCTCACATTCAATCTAGCTGAACTCAGATTGATCTGGCTCACTGGCATTAGTGTCACAAATGCCCAGGCTCCTTAAGAGTCTACCCAATATAGCAAATCCTTAATAAACATTGTCTTTTTCCTTGGCTGAGAAGGCTCGAGTCGAATTCATTTGGCAGGACCCAGCACATTGGTATTTTGGGGTCTCAAGTACCCTTTAACCCCAAACCTCATCATTTTGGTTTCCTGAGACCAGGAATACTGCTAATCTCAGATTCTTCTCCAGCCAAGACTTTAAGAAATGTCTATGGAAGTCCATCTTCTCTCAATGATGATCAGACTCAGCTTTTCAAGATATATAATTCCGGATTTCAACTTGGACTTTTTGCTCCTTAAAATATTTTGTCCCATGATTTTCCTGTGATGTCTCCTAAACATGAAATAAGCATCAGTTCTGAGATTCTGTCATTTTGAATGAAAAAGGCTGTCTAGCTCTCTTTGTGGAGGCAAAGAACTGGAAATTGCAGGGATGCTCACCACTTACAAAATGGTTGACCAAGTTGTGGTATATGCCTGTGATGGAATGCTACTGTGCTATAAGAAATGATGAGTTCAACGATCTTAGAAAAACTTGGAAAGACTTCTGAAAATAACGGAGAAAGAAATGAGCATAACCAAGAGAACATTGTATACAGTAACAGCAACATTGTCTGAAGAATGACTTTGAGTGAATGATTTATTTTAACTATTAAAAATACCCAAATTAACTATAAAGGACATATGAAGAATAATTCTATCTGTATCCAGAGAATGAACTAATAAAGAGAAGTATGTATAGAATAAAAAAAAGGAGATACAAAAATTCACTCAAGAAAATTACTCCTTAAAACATACAATTGGCCAAATGGAAAATGTGCAAAAGCTAATTAAGAAAAATAATACCCGTTTCCCCCAAGATGTCGCCAAAGGCGAAGAAGGAAGCCGTTGTCCCCTCGAAGACAGAGGCCAAGTCCAAGGCCTTGAAGGCCAAGAAGGCAGCCTTGAAGGGTATCTACAGCCACAAAAAGAAGAAGATCCGAACATCCCCCACCTTTTGGCTACCCAAGACACTAAGACTTTGAAGGCAGCCCAAATACCCTCGGAAAAGTGCCCCGCGGAGAAACAAGCTGGATCACTATGCCATCATTAAGTTCCCCTTGACCACTGAGTCTGCTATGAAGAAGACTGAGGACAACAATACCCTAGTCTTCATTGTGGATGTCAAAGCCAACAAGCATCAGATAAAGCAGGCGGTAAAGAGGCTGTATGACATCGATGTGGCCAAGGTCAACACACTGATCCGGCCTGATGGAGAGAAGAAGGCCTATGTCCGACTTGCTCCAGTCTACGATGCTTTAGATGTTGCCAACAAAATTGGAATCATCTGAACTGTCCAGCTATCCCACTCCACCTACAATAAAAAGTTTTCCAGTATAAAAAAAAAAACAATACCCTAAAACCTTTGATTAAGAGGAAACTAATGACTCTATGAGGCATCACAAATCAGTCAAACAAATTCAAAAGAGTCAAAAAATTTCCCAAACTGTAAAATACCTCATGGGAAAAAGAACTGACCTGGAAAATAGATCCAGGTTTTTGTGTTTGTCCTTTGTTCTTAAAGAAGACCATGACATCAGGGACATGATGACATGACTTGCAGTTGCCTTTGATTTGAGAGAGGGTGGGCTATGAAAGGTCACCAGCCTCACTTTCTCCTCCAGGGCCATCTGGGTGCAGTAGCCTTATAATTCACCAGGATGACTAGAGATGGCCCAGGATGCATTGGGAGACCCTGGCCTTTTTAGGCTAAGGTCTTTTCAGGTTTTCACTTTAAGTGAGGTAACATCTGTTCAGTGAATAGGCCTCTTTAAGAAGTTAATCAAAGCATGGTCCCTTTAATAAAAACAACAAAAAAAATGAAACCGGGAGGGGAAGACCCTCAGTGTTAGAGCCAGGAGAGATAATATTAGAATCATTGGACTACCTAAAAGCCATAATCAAAAGGAGAAGCTGGACAACATCTTTCAAGAAATTATTAAGGAAAACTCAACTGATATTCTGGAACCAGGGGGCAAAACAGGCATTGAAAGAATCCACGTATCACTTCAGGAAACAGATCTCCAAATAAAAATCATAAGGAATATTATAGCCAAATTTCAGAATTATCATTTCAAGGAAAAATACTACAAGTGGCAAGAATAAAGCAATTCAACTATCAGGAAGTCACAATCAGGACTACACAGGACCTAGGAGCTTAACATTAAAGAAACAGAGGTCATAGAAAATGATATTCTAGAGAGCAGAGGATCTAGGGCTGAAACCAAGAATTGCTTACCCAGAAAATTGAGCATAATATCAAGAGGAGGGGGGAATGGTAATTCACTAAAAAAGAAAGATTTCAAGCCTTCATAAGGAAATGACCAGAGCTAAACCAAAAATTTAACCTCTAATATGAAGACCCAAGAGAAGCATAAAGAGATGAAAAGGGGAAAAGAAAATCTAAGGGATTCAGCAGAGCTAAACTATCTACATCCTTACACAGAAAGATGATACTTGTAATTCTTAAAAATTGTATCACTAACAGTACAGATAGAACTAATATACATAGACAGAGGATATGGGTATAATGGGAATTTGAAGGAATGACATAAATCAAAAGATGAGAAAGAGGAGTACAAAGACTGCAGAAGGGAGGGTCAAGTAGAATGAGGCAAACTGTCTCACATGAATAGTTGAGAAAGACCTATTACAGTAGAAGGAAGATGGGAGGATGGGTGACGGACATCACTTGAACCTTATTCTCATCTGTATTAGCTCCCAGAGGGAACAATATACATAATCAATTGAATATAAAAATCTTTCTTACCTGACAGGGAAATAAGAGGGGAGGAGATTAAGTAAAGGCATGTGACTGACATAAGAGAGGGCAGATTTGGGGAAGTTGTAGACAGAAGCAAAACACTGGTGAGGTGGTGTATCAGTAAGGCAAGATTCATGACCTCAAGAATGACCATGAGCATGCGCAAAGAGTTCAGAATCACAAAGTATTAAAAACTCTCTAGGTAGAAGGCAGAGGAAGTGTAACATTTATTTACTCACAGAGGATAAAATCCCAAGACCAATAACCCCAATTTGATATAGCAGTAATTACATTCCAAAACCAGTAAGCCCACCTCAATGTAGCAACAAGGAAATTATTAACACAATATTATGGCAAAGAAGCAAGACATCCTGTAACCTTCCTCTCTGCTAGGGCCTTCCATGTAAACACTCACAAATAATAACTGTCTACTTGCCTGTATTCTCTCCTTTCCTCAGTTCTCTGGTCTCCACAAGTTCCCTGATTTCCACTCTCACTTTGAGCTCTCTCTGCAGCTACATTCCTACTCCTCCTTCTTGGGCTGAATTCTGATTTCTCTTGCTCTGCAGGTTCTGCTGTTCTTAGTTCTGGACTCTCTTTATATACAGTCCTAACTGGCATCTGATCTGCAAGAACTCAGGTCTCCAATTGGCTGAACTCATGATTGTCTAGAACTCAGTGCACATACCATTGGCTCTCACCTTAGCAACTCCCCTTAGGGCCCTGAAGGCTTCACACTCAAATCTGCATAGTACCTAGTAAGTGGAGGCTTTAGGCCTACTTGCAAACAAAAGTATAATCAAGCTTTCCCACCTAGTCCTGCCTGAGGCTTATTGAATGCTGGGAAAGATCTTTGATGACATTAATACTACAGGTGGGAAAGAGTGAAAGGAGTGATAGGATAAAGACGAGAAAGAATAGGATGGAGGGAAATACACAGATGGCAATCATAACTGGGAATGTGAATGGGAGGGACTCTCCCATAAAATGGAAGGGTGCAGTAGAACAGATCAAAAGTCAGAATCCTACAGTATGATGCTTACAAGAAACACACCTGAAGCAGAGAAACACTGTGTTGGTAAGCAAAATGGCCTTTCTTTTGTTTGAGTAATTCAGTATATTTCACTGAGCCTTACTAGGTGCTAAGCCCCAGGCCCAAACCCCTATTAGGTGTAAATCCTATGTGGGTATGGATTGACACCTAAGGTAGGGCCCAAGGTGGGGCTAACTCCAGGGAGGGCCTAGTTTACATGTCTGGGACAGCAGAGGCTTTTAGACCACATGGGTTTAAGTCGCCTCTTTGTGACGATTCTAGGTCACCTGGGTGAGTCACATGTGTGACTCACCCCTGATGCTGAAAAAGATATAAAACCAGGGCTTGGCCTCCTCTTCCTTGGAGCTTTTTGCTGCAGCAGTGGTGGCTCACATGACTCTGGGCCAGCCCTTGTTCTAAGCTCCTGGGCTGAACCTAGATGTTGGTAACTATGACTTGTATTGGGTATGTCTGTTGATGTTTGTAATTTGTTTGTATTTTGCTCTGAAGTTCAGTGTGCTGGCTTTTTCCCCTAAACTAAGTGAATGATATTTGTGTGCTGAATTAAAGTAAGCTTGCCAACCCCTTCGCCTTGCTTTCCTTAGTTAAGCAGATCAAAAGAACCTGTACCACTGGCAGCTTTCTGGGTGCTGGCTGTGGGTCGATCTTTCAGCCCCACAGAAGCTGCTAGCTGGATTGTTGAAACAGACACACACACAGGGTAAAGGTAAGGGGCTGAAGCAGAATCTATTATGTTTAACTGAAATTTTAAAAAAAGGGAGCAGGGTAGCAATTCTGTTCTGAGACAAAATTTTACTTTGCCAAAAATATGCCAAATTAAGAGATTAGGAAGAAATCTACATCTTGCTAAAAGGTAGCAAAGAAAATGAAGGAATAAATTAAAAGAGCAAAGAATAGTCTATCTGTCACAACGATGAGGAGGAGAAGGATTTATTATCAAACCAGAGGTAAAGATAATTATAAAATATAATATAAAGTATTTTGATCATATTAAATTTAAAAGTTTTTGTACAAGCAAAACCAATGCAACCAAGATTAGAAGGACAGCAGAAAGCTGGGAAACAATCTTTACAGCACATGAAAAAGGCCTCATCTTTCAAAGATATAGAGAACTGAGTCAAATTTGTGAGAATTCAAGACATCTTCCAATTGATAAATCATCAAACAATATGAACTGGCATTTTTTAGATGAAAAAATCAAAGCTGTCTCTAGGCATATGAAGAAGTGCTCTAAATCATTTGAGTAGAGAAATAAAAATTAAAACAACTCTGAAATACCACCTCACACAAATCAGATTGACTAACATCACAAAAAAGGAAAATGATAAATGTTGTAGAGGATATGGGAAAATAGGACACTAATGCAATTGTTGGGAGAGTCATGAAATGATCCAAATACTCTGGAGAGCAATTTGGAATTATGTCCAAAGGGCAACTAAACTGTGCACTTTCTTTGATCCAGCAAAACCACTACTGAATCTGTATCCCAAAGAAATCATAAAAAAGTAAAAGGAACTACATGTGCAAAAATATTTATAGCAACCCTTTTTATGGTGGCAAAATATTGGAAATCAAGGGGATGTCCATCAGTTGGGAAATGGCTCAACAAGTTGTGGAATATGAATGCAATGGAATTCTATTTTGCAAAAAGAAATAATGAACAAGCAGATTTCAGAAAAACCTGGAAAGACTTATACAAACTGATGCAAAGTGAAATGAATGAAACTAGGAAAACAATGCAAACAGTATCAGCAACTTTGTGTGATGATCACCTATGAATGACTCAGCTCTTCTCAGCAGCACAATGATCCAAGACAAGTATAAATGACTCATGAAGGAAAATGTTATCCATATTCAGATTTAAAAAAAAAACAACAAAATATATGGACGCTGAATGCAGATTGAAGCATATTTTTCACTTACTTTATTCTTTCTCGTGTTCTTTTTTCTTTTGATCCATTTCTATTTCTACAACTCTTTTTCCACAACTTCCACAACAAATATGGAAACATGTTTTACATGATAGCACATGTATAAACTATATCAAACTGCCTACTAGTTTCAGAAGAAGGCAACAGAGCAAGTGAGTAAAATTGGGAACTAAAAATCTTGGACAAATGAATGCTAAATGCTTTATTGATGTGTAACTGGGGAAAAATACAATGCTATTTAAATTTTAAAAATGGGGAAAAGTCAAGGATGGCCTCATATCTGATTTTAAATTAGGACAACTAGGCTAATGCTGGAACCATTAAAAATAGCGAAAGAGGTAGGCAGGGGAAGTTTTGCATGAAGATGATTTTTTGACAAAGCAATAATGTTTTCTGATTTCAAAGCTACATTTAAAGAAGTTAACTAATTTGAGCCTCACAATTAAAAAACGTGTTATAAAAGAGAACCAGGGAAGGAAGTAGAGGGGAGGAGAGAGAAGATGAGGCCCATTATCTTTGTAACTATTGCCAGCTCTAATATTCCTTTATTCTTTTCAACTACAAAAATATGTTTGTAGTTGGGGGAGGGGGATAATTGCTTTTTAAAATGTCAAAATATTTAGGGGATGTAATCAAAACTTAATTAGAATTTCTTTATTAGACATTGGGGAGGTTGAGGCTTTTGTACATTTAGTCTTTTCCTGTAACTTTGAAATCACACCATAGCAAACTATCATCAATTCCACATGTACCTCAGGCCAACCTGGCTAGCAGTACTCATTTGGTCACTATTAACTCTTTATACTTTTATTGTTGCCTTAAAAAACATCCTATCAATGTTTCTGAAGCTAAGATAGACCTTTGTCTTTCAGGCATGAGTGAGAGAGAAATAGAGCTTGCCTGTCAAACTGATTTTTCTTAGGGTTTTCCTTGATCATATGAAGACTTTCATTCTACCAAAATGAAGTCCTTAGGTTGTTGCTGCCACCTAGAGACATGTATCAGTATTTCTGCTCAGACAACGTGGATTGGAGGAAGAAACAAAACTACAAGCCAGCATTGTTTATTTTCAGTATTTTCATCTTATCTGAAGTAGGTACAATAATACCTTACAAGCACCCGAACAGCCCCAGATATTTTAGTGCAAAATTTTAAAATCATTTTTATTCTATTTTTTAAACATGGACCATGGAATTGTTGGCTTGTTTTCTATGGTGCTGGGAAGTGGAAGTGGAAGCCTTAGGCTTATTAAGATTATAGTAAGAAAAAGTATATACACTATAGAACATTCAGATTTTTAACCTGAAAGAGATCATAAAGATTATTGTGTCTAACCACTTCATTTTACAAATGAGGGAACCAAAGCCCATAGAGGAAGCAAACTTTTTTTTAAGGTCACACAAATAGTAAAATATTTGGGATTTATACCTAGATTTCCTGATTTCAAATCAAATATTCTTTCCACTCCAAAATGGATACATACATACATACATATATAATTTTGATGTGCCTTTGAAAGAATTCTGGCCTTCCAGAATTCTAGAATGGGAGGTATACTTTGTAAATTGTTATAAATAAATATTCATGACATATATGTGCAGATTACCACCAATCTGGAAATATGCTTATGCATTTATACTCACTGTCATTGAATCTTTTTTTAATCACTCACCTCTTTGCATTAATATTGTTTAGAAGGAAAGATTTCCATAGGTTGAATAGGAATTAAGTTAACTAAATACCATTAAATCAAACACCTTCAAAATCTATCCTGAAAATGAATGGTTTGATATTTACCTAATCTTCTTAGCCTGGGATCCATACTGACTGGCCAGTGAAGTTGTTTAAAAAAGAAAAAGACAAAATATCACTCCAAGTCTATTTCCTTTAAGAAGGAACAATGTGGAAATGCAAACAGAATGATAGTAGTACAATACAATTTACTACTAGGAATTATTATTTTTATTGGTGTTATTTTAAAACCTGAGGTCACGAGTTATATGGCCATGACAATCAATGGATTCAAGGAGCTCTTAGTCTCCTGGAAGACAGAATAAACAGTTTAGAAGAGTAAGCACATTTAAAAAGGAAGAAGCTTAGTGGTAAATAATTTATGTCTAAAAGGCAGGAATCAGAATGTAGATTTGTAGTCTAAGATTCTTGAGGTCAACTTCCAGTAGCCAAGATGGCAGAGTAAACAGTAAATTGTTGTAGCTGTCCCAGATTCACCTCCAAATAATCATAAAATACTGCCCCAGAACAAATCCTAGAACTAGAGAGCAAGCAGAAAGGCCAGGTGGAGCATTCCTTTAGCAGGGAAGACTTGGAGAATCATCAAGAAAATCCCATATCACTCAAGTAAAAGGGAGCACATTTCAGGACAGGAAGCATCACAGCAAGCCAGCAGCAGGCCCTAGCTCAGCAAATCAATGGGATATCCTGATCTTCAGTGTGGTGGAGCAAGCAAACACCAATACCAAGACTCCCCCCACCATATGCCTCAGTATAGTCAGGGGAACTGGCAGACAACAGCTCTAAGAAGCTCCACATACTTCAGCAAAGCCCAGGTTGGGCAGAGATCCTCCAGGAGCCAGACCCCACATGCTTCAGTGTAGCCCAGGGAAAACAGGCATCCTCCAGTAGCCAAGCATCCTCATGCTTCAGCGAAGTCCCAGAGAAATGCATATAAATCCCACCTGGCCTCAGCACACACCAGGTACCACCAATAGGATGTCAGTTCAGAACAGATAAGCTGCCAGTCTCCTATAGTCTCAAGCTGCCAGCAACTGAGGCCCCAACTCATAAAGTCAGGGACCAGGCCCCTGGCCCCTAGGACAAGAAGTTTGGGACAGTGCCCCCTGTGCTCCAGCAGGAGAGCTCAACTTTAAAAGTAAGGAAATAATCAAAAAACATGAGCCAGAAGCAAAAGTTAACATTGACCATAGAAAGTTGCAGTGGTGACAGGGTAGATCAAAACACAAATTCAAAAGAGGACAACATTGTCAATATACCTAGATCCAAAACCTCAAAAAGGGATGTGAATTGGTCTCAAGCCCAAAAAGATTTCTTGAAAGAGCTCAAGAAGAATTTTAAAAGTCAAAAAGACAGGTGGAAGAAAAATTGGGAAAAGAAATGAGACAGTCAACAGCTTGGGAAAGAAATGACAAAAATCGATTGAAGAAAACAATTCTTTAAAAAGTACAATTGGCCAAAGGGGAAAAAAATCCACTGAAGAAAACAACTCCTTAAAAAGAATTACCCAAATGGAAAAGTAAGTACAAAAACTAATTAAAGAAAATAATTTCTGTAAAATTAGAATTAGGCAAGTAGAAGCTAATGACTACATGAGGCATCAACAATCAAACAAAATCAAAAGAATGAAAAAAAACATAGAAGAAAATGTAAAAAAATAAAAAAAAACCTCATTGGAAAAACAACTGACCTTGAAAATAGATCCAGGAGAGACAATTTAAGAATTATTCAACTGCCTGAAAGTCATGATCAAAAAAGAGCCTAGAGAGCAACTTTCAAGAAATTACCAAATAAAACTTCCCTGGTGTCCTAGAACCAGAGGGTAAAATAGTCATTGAAAGAATTCACTGATCATCTCCTGAAAGAGATGCTAAAATGAAAACTCCAAGGAATATTGCAGCCAATTTCCAGAATTATCAGGTTCAGGAGAAAATACTGGCAGCAGCCAGAAAGAAACAATTTAAATATCACGGAACCATGGAATCAAGATCGCATAGGACTTAGCAGTCTCTATATTAAAGGATCAGAGGGCTTGGAATATGATATTCCAAGATATTATATGAATATAAGACTCAAGAGAAGAATAAAAAGGCAAACAAGAAAGAAAAAAAATATTAAATAAGGTTAAACTGTTTGCATTCCTACACAGGAAGATAATACTTGTAACTTTTGAGACCTGTATATTTATTAGGGCAATAAGGAGGGGAATACATAGACAAAAAGTCTGATTATAAGTTGACTTTGATGTCATGGTAAAAAAAAATATTAAAGAGGTGAAAAAAGGGTTGTACGGTAAAAAGAGGAAGAGGGGCAGAATAGGGTAAATTACACCACATAAAGATATGCAGAGACATTACAGTAGAGGGAAATAAGAGATGAGGATGAGTATTGTTTGAACCTTACTCTAATTGGATTTGACTCAAAGAAGTAATAACCTAGATTCTATTAGTTATGTAACACTATCTTACCATATAGGCAAAAAGGAAGAGAAAGGCTAAAGAAAAGGGAGGGGTAGATAGAAGAGAGGACAAATTAACGGAGGTGATCATCAGAATCAAAGCATTGTTGAGGAGGGAAAGAGTGAAAAGAGAGAGAAAAGTATAAACAGGGGTGGAGGGATGGGATGGAGAGAAAGACACAGTAATTTTAACTGTAAATCTGAATGAGATGAACTGTCCCATAAATCAGAAGTGGATAGCAGAGCAGATTAAAAACCATAATTCTACAATATATTGTTTCTAAGAAACCCATTTCAAGGAGAGAGATACACACAGAGTATGGGTAAAAAGCTGGAACAAAATATGTTATGCTTCCGCTAAAATAAAAAGCAGGGGTAGCAGTCCTGATCTCAGACAAAGCAAAAATAAACCTAATTAAAAAAGATAAGAAAGGAAACTACATCTTGCTAAATGTTACCATAGACAATGAAGTCATATAGAATACTAAACATTATCTGCACCAAGTAGTATAGCTTACACAATCTTAAAGAAGTTAGGTAAATTATAGGAAGAAATAGACAGCAAAACTATATTAGTGGGGGACCTCTGTCTCTGCATCTCACAACTAGATAAATCTCACCATAAAATAAACAATAAAGAAGTTAAGGACATGAGAAGAATTTTAGAAAAGTTTATGATAGAAATCTGGAGAAAACTAAATGGGCATAGGAAGGAGTACACCTTTTTCTCAGAGCTAGTGGCACCTATGCAAAAATTGACCATTAGGGCATAAAACTTCTCAATGCAATGCAGAAAGGCAAAAATATTAAATGCAACTTTTTCAGATAATTGTGCAAGAAAAATTATGTCCAATATGGGCCATGGAAGGATAGACTAAAAAAAATAATTGGAAATTGAGGTGATAGCCGTCAATTGGAGTATGGCTAAACAAGTTGTGGTACATGAACATAATTTAATACTAATATGCAATAAGAAAGGATGAGGAGGCAGATTTCAGAAAAACCTGGAAATACTTAGATGAATTGATGCTGAGTGAAGTGAGCAGAACTAGGAGTGTTCTGTACACAGTAACATCAAGATTGTGCAATGACCAGCTTTGATACACTTAGCTCTTCTCAGCAATACAGTGATTCAAGACAATTCCGAAAGACTCATGTTGGAAAATGCTATCCCCATCTAGAGAAAGAACTATGGAGTACGAATGCAGATCAAAGCATACTATTCTCTTTTTTTCTTCTCTTTCTTTTCTTTCTTCTGTTCTGATTTTTCTTTCACAGCATGAATTATGTTGAAATATGTTTGTTTGTAACAACAATGTTATTTGCAGCTACTTTGGAGGTTTGAGGCCAATAACACCAGCACACAGAAGGGCTGCTAGCACAGAATCTTTGCTCTGTTTTTCTTTTTTCTTTACTTAATTTATTTAATATATTTAGTTTTCAGCATTGATCTTCACGAGAGCTTGAATTATGAACTCTCTCCCCATTTCTACCCTCCCACCCACTCCAAGATGATGTATATTCCAGTTGCCCCGTTCCCCAGTCAGCCCTCCCATCTGTCACCCCACTCCCATCTAATCCCCCCAACCCCTCTTCTCTGGTAGGGCAACATAAATCTCTACACTCCATTGCCTGTGTATCCCACCTCCTTGTTGCATGCAAAAACCTCTTTTTTTTGTTTGTTTTTGAACAATTGTTTTTAAAATTTTGAATTCCAAATTCTCTCCCCTCCTCCCTCCCCACCCACCCTCCCTAAGCAGGCAACCAATTCAACATAGGCCACATGTGTAACATTATGTAAAACCCTTTCACAATATTCCTGTTGTGAAATATTAACTGTTTAGCTCCTTCCTAACCTAACCCCCTTTATTGAATTTTCTCCCTTGACCCTGTCCCGTTTCTAAAGTATTTGTTTTTGATTACCTCCTCCCTCCTTTCCTATCTTCTTCCTCCTTCCTGCCTGTGGGGCAAGATACCCAACTGAGTGTGTATGGTATTCCCTCCTCAGGTCAAATCCAATGAGAGCAAGATTCACTCATTCCCCCTCACCTGCCCCCTCTTCCCCTCCTACAAAACCGCTTTTTCTTTCCACTTCCATGAGAGACAATTTAGCCTACTCTATCTCTCCCTCTCTCCCTCTCCCATCCCCCAACTTGATTCCATTCCTCTAGATATCATCCCTTCATATTCAACTCACCCTGTACCCTCTGTCTACATATAGATATATACACCTATGTGCATATATATATATATATATATACATAAACCTACATATTTATATACATAGACATACACATATGTGTGTCTATATATATATATATATGTACATATATATATATATGCATATTATTTTCAGCTGTTATAATACTGAGGTCTCATGAATCCTACACAACATTTTTCCATGTAGAAATGTAAACAAAACAGTTCAACTTTAGTAAGTCACTTATGATTTCTCTTTCTTGTTTACCAATTCATGCTTCTCTTGATTCTTGTGTTTCAAAGTCAAATTTTCTATTCAGCTCTGGTCTTTTCACTGAGAAAGCTTGAAAGTTCTCTATTTTATTGAAAATCCATATTTTGCCTTGGAGTATGATACTCAGTTTTCTGGTTAGGTGATTCTTGGTTTTAATTCTAGCTCCATTGACCTCTGGAATATCATATTCCAAGACCTTTGGTACCTTAATGTGGAAGCTGCTAGATCTTGTGTTATCCTGACTGTTTTTCCACAGTACTCAAATTGTTTCTTTCTGGCTGTTTGCAGTATTTTCTCCTTGATCTGGGAGCTCTGGAATTTGGAGACAATATTCCTGAGAGTTTTCATTTTGGGATCTTTTAGAGGAGGCGATCTGTGGATTCTTTCAATTTCTATTTTACCCTGTGGCTCTAGAATATCAGGGCAGTTCTCCTTGATAATTTCTTGAAAGATGATATCTAGGCTCTTTTTTTGATCATGGCTTTCAGGTAATCCAATAATTTTTAAATTATCTCTCCTAGATCTATTTTCCAGGTCAGTGGTTTTTCCAAGGAGATATTTCACATTGTCTTCTAATTTTTCATTCTTTTGCTTCTGTTTTATAATATCTTGATTTCTCATAGAATCACTAGCTTCCACTTGCTCCAGTCTAATTTTTAAGGTAATATTTTCTTCAGTGGTCTTTTGGACCTCCTCCTTCTCCTTCTTGTCTCCTTCTTCAAGTCATTGACTTGTTTCTCAGGGTTTTCTTGCATCCTTCTCATTTCTCTTCCCAATTTTTCCTCTACTTCTCTCACTTACTTTTCCAAATCCTTTTTGAGCTCTTCCATGGCCTGAGACCAGTTCTTGTTTTTCTTGGAGGCTTTTGATATAGGCTCTTTGACTTTGTTCACGTCTTCTAGTTGTATGTTTTGGTCTTCTTTGTCACCAAAGAAAGATTCCAAAGTCTGAGGCTGAATCTGAGTCCAGTTTTGCTGCCTGGCCATGTTCCCAGCCAACTTACTTAACCCTTGAGTTTTTCAGCAGGGTATGACTGCTTGTAGAGCAAAGAGTACTTTGTTCCAAGTTTGATGGTATTTGCCATTCATTTCAGAGCTATTTCTATACAGCCAGTTCAGCCACACCAGCACTCCTCCTTACCCACGAACTGCCAACCCAGACCTGAAGCAAATCTTAAACAGGCTCTGCACTCCTGCTCTGATCTGCCACTTGGTTCCTCCCACCAGGTGGGCCTGGGGCTGGAAGTAACTGAAATTGTAGTTCTGTAGCTGCACCCGCTACCTCCAGGGTGGTGGCTGAACCACAAACTCTTATCACTACTTCCCCTGCAGCTTTTCCCACTAACCTTCTCTGTTGTCTTTGGTGTTTGTGGGTTGAGAAGTCTGGTAATTTCAACAGCTCACTGATTCAGGGTGCTAGGGTTTGTTCCATCTGGCTCCTGGTCTGGTTGGTCCTGCCTCCTCCCATGCTGAGCTCTGCTCCCTTTTGCTCTGTGCATGATTGTGTTGTTAAGCAAAATTGTCTCCTTAGCATGGCTTTTGTTTACTTTGAGTGAAAGTACTTTCAGGGTTAAGTGCTAAGCCCTAGGCCCAAAGCCCTATCAGGTGTGAAACCTGTGTGGGTGTAGATTGATGACTTAAGAGGGGCCAACTTGGGAACCAATGGTCTGTAGTCGTTGATGTGGGGCTTGAGAAGCCAGAAGCTGTGGAAGCAGGAAGCTGTGGAACAGAGCTGACCCGTGTGTAGACCCAGGAGTGTGAGCAGAAACTTGAGGCCAGTAAAAATGATTTGGCTAAATACTATCTTGTTTTTCTGTGGCCTCCTGGTTACTCTTGTGAGGCAGGCTTTCTGGGCCTGGAGTCTTTTGTCAAGATGTCGGAATGGGGAGGCTGGTTCACAGATCTGCTGCGGTGGGACCTAAATAAATTTTTTGTTGTTTTCTAATTAGAGAATCTCTCATACCTTGCAATTTCAAACAATTCAAACATACACATGATTATATTTGAGATTACAAATTCGGCCTTCCTACTACAATGATAGACCCCACCCAGTGACCATCCAGACTGTCCTGGGCTGGAGCCCTGCTTCCCTCTGCTATTTTGCGGGTTCTGCAATTCTAGAATTTGTTCAGAGCCATTTTTATAGGTTTTTGGAGGGTCTTAGCAGGGAGCTCACACAAGTCCCTGCTTTCCAGATGCCATCTTTGCTCAGCTCCCCGATCTGCTTTTCTAAAGGAGAACAACTTTAAGAGGTTAACAATCTTAATTTAATTAAACATACACGTATCCTTTACTGAGTTCAGGAGAAAAAAGTCAGCACCTTGAACTTCAGAGAAAACACGAACAGAAATTACAAACATAGAAAATAACACAAATCCACAGACAAGCTACCAACTGTCTGTCCATAGCAATACATACATGGTTACTAGAAAGAGAAGCACCAACATCTGGGTTTTCAAAGCCGGGGGGCTCCTTAATGGCTACCCACAGTCTTGTCTGGCCAAATCACATGAACACTTTTCCCAATGAGTGAGCCCCAAAGCAGAATGATAACGTGAGAGTATATAAACTTCTTCAGGGTCAGCCAACAGAGGGTGTCACTTAAACTCATGTGATTTAGGCATTCTTATGACTTAAGCATGTCATCAAAGACTCTTGATTCAATCAAAGACTCTTGTCTCAAAGAAAGGCAAAGTTCAATCAGACACTTGCTTGCTTTAGTGCTGAGAAGTACACTAAAAGAACAAAACATCAAATAGTCTCACTTTGCTTGCTATTACGATGTGTAATATGATTATACATGTATAGTATGTATCAGATTTTAATCCGTCTTAGGGAGTGGGGAGAGGAGGAAAAATTTAGAACTTAAAATCTCATAAAAATGAATGTTGAAAACTAAATATTTTTTCTAAAAAAAAGATACTTTTATCATCTTTCCATATAGAAAGATACATACTATATTCTTATTCAGTGTCTTATGATTTTTCTTTCATGATTCTCTTGATTCTGGTATTTGAAAGTTAAATCATCTAATCAACTCTTTTCTTTTCCTCAGAAATTTTTGAAAATTCTCTTTTTCAATAAATGTCAATAGTTTCCCTTCAAGGATTATACTCTGTTTTATTGGGTCGGTTATTCTTGATTGTAATCCCAGTTCTTTAGACTCCTGGAATATCATATTCCAAGCTCTCATCTCCTTTAACTTGGTAGCTGCTAAATCTTGGGTGATTCTAACTGTGACTACACAATATTTGAAAGGTTATTTCTTCCTGCTTGAAGTATTTTCTCTTTGATCTGTGAGCTCTAAAGTTTGACTATAATTTTCCTCAGAGTTTTTATTTTGGCATCCCTTTGAAGTGGCGATTGGTAGATTCTTTCAATTTTTATTTTACCCTCTGGCTCTAGGATATTGAGGCTATTTTCCTTATTATAACTTACAGGATGATGTTTGGGCTCTTTCTTTGAGCATGGTTTTCAGGGAATCCAATCATTTCCAAGTATCCTCCTCAATCTATTTCCCATATCTGTTGATTTTTCATGATGCATTTCACATTGTTTTTTTTTATTTTTTTCCATTCTTTTGACTTTGATTTATTGTTTCTTGATGTCTCATGAAGTCATTATCTTTGACTTGCACAATTCTAATTTTTAAGGAATTATTTTCTTCAATGAGGTTTTGTACCTCTTTTTTTCCTTCAGCCAATATTTTTAGGTAATATTTTCTTCAGTATTCTGTCCTTCTTTTCCCAAGATATGTATTGTCTTTTCATTATTTTCTTCCTTTGTTGTAATTTCTTTACATATTTTTTTTCCCTCTACCCCTCTAATTTGATTTAAAATTTTTTTTTTTGCTTTCTCTGGATTTCTTGTTAGGCTTGTGTCCAATTCAAATTTTACTTTGAAACTTTGCTTGCAGCTATTTTGACTTCATTGTCTTCTTCTGCAATTGTGTCTTCCTCTTCCCTGTCACCATAGTAACCTTTTGTACTCAGTTTTCTTGTTATTTACTCATTTTTTTTCCATTCTGTTTCTTTATTTGAAACTTTTTTTAATGTTGGTCTCTGTTCCAGGTGTGTGTGTGTTGGGGTGGGGGGTGGGGTCTCAAGCTTCAATCTTTTCTTTCTGATGTTTTCAGTTCTAGTTCTATCAGTTTGGAAGTTTTTGTTGCTTCCAAGCTGAGGCAATCTGGGAGAGGCACACTCTCTTGGTGAGCACTGAGCACTCCTTTCTCCTAAAGGGCCCCTGATCCCTCCTCAGGATTGCAGTCTATACTGATTTTGGGGACCTTTCCTCCCTTGGAATTGGAATTGATACTGCCACTCCAGATCTTTTATCCCTTGGGACCAGAAGTAATGATACCCTTCAGGGCTGCCACTCCCTTTTGAATGGAAGTTCTCTTCCGTGCTCTAAAACTGTGACCAAAAAGTGGGTAAAGGCAATGCAGTTGCCAAATAGCATGTGGTCCTGATCCAGTGTTACCACAGGAGATCCTGTAATTTCTTATTTACAAGTCCCCTTCCCATCTCTGGCTTGAAAACCCCAAACCTGCTGCTGCTTCTATCACTCTCAGTGCTACCACTGGTGTTTTATCCACATGAGCTCTGGGACAGCCTCCTCCTCCATGTCACAGGTATGTATGAGACAGAAAATTCAAATAATAGGAGAGACACCGTTAGGAGAAGCAAAGTGAATTTATTTTACAAACCTTGCAAGATTTGGGCATGCTTCCATTAGTAAAACTAGTGGAGGAGGCAGAGTAAAAAGGAAGTGCTGGGACAGATGTACTTTTAGGACAAAGATTCCCGCCCACCTCTATCCCTTCTCGCCATTGGCTGGGAGGCAGGCTTATAATCGAGGCATGAAAAACTGGAACTCAACTGCTGGGGGTGGCATCCAAAAGTCTAGGAGAAGAAAGGAAGAGAGGGGAGGGGCCCAATTCCTTTGGCCTCATTCAATGCAGGTCACAGTGACCCTTTCCATATTTGGTCACAGAGAGAGGAGGAAGGGAAGGGCCCCTACTGCTTCAGGCCCTGACTTTCCAGAAGTTAGCTTAGTTACTACAAGGTTAAATTCCAATCCTCTCCTACTCCCTCAGACATTCCCTATTTCAGAAATATGATAAGAATGTAACTCCTATATTTTTACCCTGTGAAGTCTTCACAATTTATCCTTCCCATTCTGATTTCTTTTTCCCTCCTCCCATATTGTCTTGAATTGCAAAAATGTGTCATCTTGACTTTTTGTTGGCTCTACCACTCCTAAATTTGATTTGAGGCATTATTTTAAAGTTGTTTCACTGAGAATGTTGGGAGAGCTCAGCTGTGTACTTCTGTACTTTATCATCTTGGGCTTACTGATTGTATTTATACTTGCAAATACTTTTCTGCTATAGCCTTGATCAAACTGTTTTGCAGAGGAGTGAGACCCCATGGAAACAGAAAGATGAACCATGGCTTTTTTTTTAACAGGAGCAGCATTTCGACTGACACTCAATTAAAATTAGAAATGGGAGCCTTTAAAATTTTTTCTCAGTGAATAGGGCTACTCTATTTCCATCTGCATAACAGAAGCATCAATGAGAAAATATTATCTTAGCAATCTTTAAAAAGCTGCACTTTGATATCTTATAAAGCTATAATGAAATGAAGCACTTAAATAAAAGTGCAGGGTCTATGGGATTGAGGCCTGAGAATAGCCCATAGCAATGTATAACCTGTTTAGCAATAGAAAGAAACTGGAGTAACAAAGAGTAGCTAGATTGCCTTCTAAAAAAGGAGCTTTTGACTTACCTCTTTTGCCCCCAATTCTGAATCTTCCCACATAAAGAAATGAGAATTTCTTTTCCTAATCTGTGAAACTTTTTTTTCTTTCTTTCCCCCCAATAACTCATTTCAGAAAGTTTAAGCATCTTTGTTTCTAGGCATTTAATTTGCTTCCGAAGAAACTGCCTTTTGACCTCTATGGATGTTATGGGATTACTGGATATGTTCAGGCTTAAAGTAGTATCTCTAGACACTTAGAATAGCCTCTATAGAGGCTTCTGTCTGGGGAGTGAAAGCAGCACAAGTCCATTATTCCAGTTTTTGCTGTTGAGTGAGTTAACCATTCTTTCTCTGGTTAATGCTTCTGCATATACTTCTGCTGGGAGATCCAACAAATTTTCCAGATTTCCTGGCTGCATCCAATCTTTTCCAGTATAACAGACATTCTCCATATGAAGGAGAACTCATTCAGGTAGAGCAACTCAAGTGGAGTAAAACAGGGGCATCCTGAAGATTACCCATCCTTCATCCTGGGCATACTTCCTAGAGAGAGAAATATAGTTTGTCTGTATTGCAAATCTTTCACATGTTTGCAAGAACCATACTACAGAACAAAGAAGACTGAAATGGTTATTTGAACTGCTTTTAGGTTTTTGATTGGCCACTTACTACCTGCATGTATCTGAGCTTCAGTGTCCTCACTTTTGAAATGAAGGAGTTAGAGTAGTTCATATCTGAGGTCCCTTGCAACTGTATTAGTTGATCAATTCATCTACAAAAAGTCTCTTTTTATCCAATTATTCCCTTGTTCAAAGGTAAACATTGGTTCTCTGTTTACTACTTCATTATTCTTCCTTATTCTTAGGTCTTTGTTGAATAAATGTTGCGTGAGATGTTTCCTGTTTGCATGATAAGTGCTATAGCAGCTATAGTTTTAAGTTATAGCCAAGGTAATGCCAAATTTCTGCAGGATATAGAAAAATTAATGAGACCTGGTTCCTACCCTCAAGGAATTTGTAATCTATCTAGGTAGATAATATATACACAGTTAAACACACCCACATGTGTGTGTGTATATATATACATATGCATATATATATATAAAACATAATTATGCATAATTATAAATAATACCTTGATATCGATGAGTGTATGTGGGACAGTTGATGAAGTAAAACCAGAGGCTTCTCCAAGTAGAAAGTAGAAAGGATTTTATTATGATCCCATGGGAAAGGGCCACTCACAATGAAAGGTCTCTCAAGTTCTCTCAGTGTCAGGACACCAAATACAGAAAATGCAGGGGTTTTTTACAGGCCCTAACTGTGATTCCCTCCCCACTTCTTCCTGTAGGCTCAAAATCACAAGCCTTGAGGGTACAATCTGGAATGCAATAAATCTACCCAAAGGACAGTGACAAAGAACAAAGAGTTTGGTTAACTTGACAAGCGAGAAACCAGTTGGTCTGTCACCTAGTCTCCCAATAATTCTCACATCTGTGAGAAACTGTCTTTCCCACCATTCTTATGTCTGCAACAGATGTCTCTTACATCTGCAGATATCTCTTACATCTGCACATCTTTTACATCTTCGGCAGATGTCTTACATCTTAGCGGCCTCTGACTAGGTTTGCATAACAAAGTTCACACCTGGCTTTCCTGCTCTTCCTCTTATCATTCCTTCCTTGGCCCCTCACCCTTAGATAAGCATACAGATGTGAACCTCCTGTGCCCTATTCTTATTTCCAAGGATCTCACAGTCACTAATTTGTCTTCCCATAGTTACCATCCTGTCTTACAGAAAAAGTGAGCAGAAAAACTGAGATTTAGATTTCATAAGAGGTTTTTATTATCTCGCTTATTTAATTTATCTTTATTTTTATGAGAGGTCTTCACTTATCCCACTCAAGTGGGAAGGAGTAATTTGAATTATGTAAATAAGAAAGGTCTTCACAAAAAAGCTCACAATTGAGTTATGCCTTAAAAGATTTTTAATATTAATCATTCAAATGCATACAGTGCTTTGTTGTTGTTAAGTCATTTTTCAATTGTGTATGATTATTTGTGAATTCACTTGGGGTTTTCTTGCCAAAGATACTGGAGTGGTGTTTCCACAATCTGGCTAGCAGCTTCTATGGGAGTGTAAGATCCACCCACAGCCAGCACCCAGAAAGCTGCCAGCATGCCGCAAAAACACAGGTTCTTTTGATCTGCTTAACTAAGGAAAGCAAGGTGAAGGGGGTTGACAAGCTTACTTTAATTCAGCACACAAATATCATTCACTTAGTTCAGAGAAAAAAGCCAGCACCCTGAACTTTAGAACAAAATACAAACAAATTACAAGCATCAACAGACAGACCTTGTCTGATTCAAATGCCAATATGTAGTTACTAGAGTTCAACAAAGTCTCGGCATCTGGGTTTACAAGCTGGAGGGCTCCTTAGCTACAGCTGCCTGGAGTCTCCTCATCAACACCATCTCCAGAGCCCTGCACAAATGGCTCTGTCCTCCCTTCTTATAGGGCTTCAGATATCATCAAACATCATCTGAATGACCAGAATTTAGGCTGCTATGATTGGTCCTTGAGTTAGCCCCTCCCCTTAGGACCCTGGGAGGTTCACATCCACATAGGTTAGGTTAACACCTAATAGGGCATGGCTCTGGAGTTAACACCTCCCTTTAGCCAGCCCCACCTTGGGCCCCACCCCAGTCACCAATAGCTTCCACACTTAATAGGAGTTTGGACCTGGGGCTTAGGAAAGCAAACAAAAGCCAAACTCTTCAAGGGCACTAAGTGCTAAGGAGCCCATTTTGCTTATCAACACAAGTGGTTTGCCATTTTCATTTCCAGGTCATATTTGAGATGAGGAAACTGAGGCAAACAAAGTTAATGACTTAGGATCACAGAGCCAGTAAGAATCTGAGACCAGATTTGAACTCAGAAAAAGGAGTCATGCTGATTTCAGGCCCAGGATTCTATCCACTGTACCACCTAGCTGTCTCCATATGGTGCTTTAAGTTTTATAACATATCTTAGTCATGACAGCATAATAATGTGAGTAGTGAATTATTGATTTCCCCATAAGACAGAAACAAAAACTGAAGGTTAGAAAAGTTAAATTGATTTGCTTATGGTCACATACATAGCTATTAAATATCAGAGCAATATCCAAACACGGCAGAATGCCAACTCCAGTGCTCTTGTGACAAAGCTTTTCTGCTTCTGCAATTTAGGTAAGTTATGACAATATATGGGAGAGGCCATTGCAGCTGAAAGAACTATCATGGACAAAGGTTTGGAGGAGAAAATCTATTAAAAAGGTTCTGAGAACCCGTTTGGCCAAGCTTAGCTAAAGCTGTGGGTTGACACTGGTGGGCTATAAGGAAAAGTTTGGAAGGGTTATGTTGGGTCAGATTATGAATGACACTGAATATCAGGGATAAGAAGGATGGACATAATTCATAAAAAAATGGACATATTGATACCATTTAAAAAAAGAATGGCATAGCAAAAAGTATATTTTCAGATGATTAACTTTGGTTATTGAATAAAAACTGATATAGAATGTTAGAGGGGAAATATAAACTTCATAATAAATATTACAATATAATATTTGATAATATATGTATATGCATATATATATGTACATATATATGTATATACATATATATATATATGATATGATATAAAATAAACTTTACATTCATGTGATTTGGATTGAGCTTCTCCAAATCAGGGGAAGTAAGAAGTGATGATTTCCATGAGAAGGTTTTTCAATACACCTATTCCCTCTCTTTTGATCTAGTGCTCTGGAGTCCTTAGAGGCAGTACTAGATATGGCAGAGGTGATTGGGGTACAGTCTCTGGGAACCCCCTTGAATCTGATGGAGTACAGTCGTTGGGAACCCAACTCTCCTTGAATCTTCCCACTAGATCTGATCTTTGCCTGAGGCCATAAGACCTTCATTATTTAGGCCCAAATCTCTACCTATCCTAGTCCTCTATTGTCCAGCTGCTTCCTACCCTTGATTATATCAAAATCCCATTCTTTTGTTTCCTGGAGTCTTGACCTCTAGTCACCTCGGGCCTATCAAATCCTGCTTAGATTCCTCCTGAAGACCCACCCTAAACCCCTTCTCTAGTCACCACAGACTACTTAACCACCCTTCAATCCCTCCCACAATCTTTTTGTATGTAAGATCCATCTTGCATGAAGGCCCTCAGATTTAATCTAGCCCGGTAGATTGAATCAGGCCTGCTTGTGAAAACAAGCATCGCAAATGGTGAGATTTCTTAAGACTACTCATTATGGAGAATATTTAATAATTTTTTCTTTTTCCTTGGCTGAGAAGGCTTGAGTCCAATTTATTTGTCAGATCCCAGGGTGTTAGTGTTTGGGGTCTCGAGAACCCCTAAAAACATATGGTCCCTTACCCTCATCATTTTTCTTTACATTCATCATTTTGGTTCTCTGAGGAATGAATTCCCAAGTATTAGGTCTCATTATTCAAAATAATGTCTTTTTTTTTTCTCCTTGATCTTGATAGACTTTGAATTATATAGTTCTCTGTTACACACACACACACACACACACACACACACACACACTCTCTCTCTCACACATAAGTACATACATACATACACACACACTCACAAAACCCTTGCTGAAACCTGAGGAAAGTTCTAAAATAATTTGATTTTAAAAGTCATCTGTAACACTGCACAAGATTCAGATATGTGTGTGAAAATTCAAATCAAACAGCCGTTATAACACAACACTCCAAAAAAGATTTTTGGATTCAGCAGATATCTTCCTGAAAGGATAGCTTGATATCAGCAGGAGAGCTAAACAGTTTCATAAGGTGTCTTGAAGTGGGGCAAATGTGAGGCAGAGAAATGTGATAACAAAATTAATTCTGGAAGACTGAAGGCAAGGCCAGCCCCTTGTTGGTGAGAATGTGAAAATGTAATAGTTTCCCCACTGTATTTTTTTTCTGATAAGCATGGATCCTATTTAGCCATGGATCCATGTAATGGGCCTGGCTTTAGAAACTCTTGAATCAAGGGAAGGCCCAGCAAAAACACCACTCGCTCAGAAGGGAACCAAGCAAGCCCCATTGCCAGGGCAACACAGACAAGGAGAAGAATCTGAAGATGTGTCATAATAGCTGAGGAAATTCAGCTTCTTTAAGTCCTGTGAGTTTTACTGTAATAAAGAACAGGATTTAGAAAGCATACTTCGCAAAACAGTTAAACATATTCCCTGTCCCTATTTCACTCCAGGATAAGGCATTATTATTTCACTTTTGATTCTACATATCCTAGAGGTAGGAATAAGTTGGAAAGAGATTAACCATTAGAAGTTACATTACTCTGCTTTTTTGAGGGTGGTTTCAAAAGATGAAAGAAAGTAATTACTCTAGTCTTGAAGAGAAGGAGGTTGAATTCTTTCAGTATTCATTTAGGACTCACTGTTTGCCCAGCAAAATCACAAAAGATCTTGTCTTTGCCCTAGCAGTTAGGGAAAGTATCATGATAGAATGGAAGGAAAGTTGGTTTTGAAGGTCAAAAATCATGTTCAAATTTAATTTGTCTCCCTTACTACATATGTGACTTAGGGTAACTTAAAATTCTGGTTATCAGTTTCTTCATTAGTGTAGTGAGAAAATTGGATTAGAGGATCTTTAAGGCTCCTTCCAGCTCCATGTTCCTATGACTTTTAACTTGAAGACAGCATACATAATGACTCATGTAGTCTGATTTTAGGGGTACTAAGAAGGCTGTGATGTTCCCTTCCCATCAGTCTTCTTCTATCTACTTACTAACGTTTGAAATTTTACTGCTTAAGAATTTCATATCTTAAGTTTAAAATAATTCCCCTTAATCATCAAATAATTATCAAGTGTCTCCTACACACCATGTATGATCTCAAGTGTTATGGTAACAAAAATAAAGTACTTCTTTCCCTCAAGAATGTTACATAGTAAATGGAACGACATTTATATGTATATGTGTGTGAGTATAAAATAAATCCAAGATACTTTTTGTGGAAAGAAATTAATGATGAGAGAAAGTCTTTTGGAAGTAGCATTTGGGAAGAGGATGTAAGGAAACTAGTTGAGGAAGTATCCCTGCCTACTTCAAAGAGCTTATTTGAGTCCAGCCAGAATTAAAATGGAATAGTTTAAGGCCTATGGTAATAAGAATAGCATTGCTATTAAGACATGTCATACGGACCAGAAAGCAGTAACTGGCGTGGGCTACCCACCAAATCCCTCCAAAAACCTATTAAAAAATGGCTCTGAACCAATTCTAGAGCTGCAGAACCCACAAAGTGGCAGAGGGAAGCAGGGCCCCACCCCAGGACAGCCTGGATGGTCTCTGGGTAAGGTAGG
>CM053622.1:303825927-303846237 GCA_028646595.1 Phalanger gymnotis
TGGCCGTGTTCCCAGCCAATTTACTTAACCCTTGAGTTTTTCAGCGGGGTATGACTGCTTGTAGAATAAAGAGTTCTATGTTCCACACTTGGGTGTATGTGCTGCCTCACCAGCACTCCTCCTTTCCCAAGAACCCCCTTCCTGGACTGGGCTTAGATCTTCAGCAGGCTCTTCACTCCTGCTCTGATCCACCACTTAATTCCTCCCAGCAGGTGGGCCTGGAGCCAGAAGCTACTGCAGCTGTAGTTCTAAAGCTGCCCCACCTCCACTGCTCCAGGGGAGGTGGCCAAACTGCATACTCAGTCCCTGCAGCTTTTCTGACTAAACTTCTCTGTTGTCTTTGCTGTTTGTGGGTAGAGAGGTCTGGTAACTGCTGAAGCTCACTGATTCAGTGTGCAAGAGCACACTCCACCTTGCTCCTGGTCTTCTTGGTCCATGCTGCTCATGCTGGGCTCTGCTCTGCTCAGCTCCCCTCAGCTCCCATCTCTGTGTGGGATAGACCTTACCCAGAGACCATCCAGGCTGTCCTGGGCTGGAGCCCTGCTTCCGTCTGCCACTTTGTGGGTTCTGCAGTTCTAGAATTGGTTCAGAGCCATTTTTTATAAGTTTTTGGAGGGATTTGGTGGGGAGCTCATGGTAGTCCCTGCTTTCCAGCCACCATCTTGGCTCTGTCCCCCACCAACAATTTTTTAAAGGGGCATTTCTTTTGGAAATTCATAAATTTGAATAGCTTTTATTATCATCTCTATGTTTATTATTCCAATTCTATTTTCAACTCCACTCTTCTCACTTGACCTTGAGTCTATCATTTTTCAACCTCTAGCTTGAATGATGGATTCCTTTGTTTATTCAACAAACCTACATTGAGAACTGACTTTATGTAGAGCCCTGTCATAACCAATGTTGAAAATAACAAGTAGAATGAAATAAGGCCCTACCTTCCTCAAGATAACTGAGTTACATAAAGAACTCAATACAAGAAAAAATATATAAAATGTCAAGAAAAGAACTTCCTTCACAGAAGGGAAAAATATCATTCTTCCTACAACATGGTTGTTGTTTCTGTTCTTGTGTCTATTTCTACTACTCTATCCTTGTCCAGGGACTCATAGCTTCACAAATCCTTGGCTATTATAATCTCCTACCTGGCTTCCTTCATCCAAACTCATTCAGGTACTCTTTAACTACTGGCACACTCATTTTACTAATAGTTCAGTAACATTTTAGTGGTATCATTCTTTTACCTAAATCTTGAATGCCTCCATACGTTCTAGCAAGTGGAGTTTAAACTCTTAGGTCTGCCTTTTGAATTAATGTAGTATCACCCTATGATCTCAAAATTATCTCTCATGATTTTCAAATGTCCAATTTATTTCACAAAAGTTTTTTTTTTCATCTCTGCATACTATCATTCATGATTTTCCCCTAGCTTGTAATTACCAAACTCTTTTTTCTCCTATTCAAGTCCCACCCACCCTTCAAGGTCTATGTTAAATTCTGTGTTCTCCAGGAAGTTTATCTTTTTAATAATGCCTTGCATTCTGTAAGCACTCAAAATGTACTTATCAATATCTCCAGTCATTGATTTTGTATCTCCCTGAAATGTTAAATATTAACAATCTATAAAACACAGTTTGGCATCTAAATATATACTATTATGCAATATTTGCTGCTCTTTATTGTGTTTAATTCCATGAACTGAATATAAATTCTATTAAAATAAGGATCATGTATGCATCTAACAAATTATATATTATCTAGTGTAAGATTAATTAAACAGCAAATAATAAGTATGAATAGATTGAATTCAAGCATATTAGTGGCCATTTCAACTTCTTTGGAATGCCTTTTTAAAATGTATCCGTTCAAAGAAGATCCATGATTATGAGGGTAAGGAAAAAAAGGAGAACTAAAAGAAGAAGAGAGAAGAGAATGTTCAAAAAGGAAAAAAAAAATGATGCAAAGTGATAGGGATTCCTGAGAATAGTTCTGTCCATTGGAGCAATATCTAGCTGATGTATTTGAATATACTATTATGAGGAAGTTGGTATTCGTAAGAAAAAAAAATAAAGAATTCTAACAAATTTTATATTCACATCCTATACCTGAGGTTAGGATTTTTCCTAGAATATAGAGTGAGTCTAAGGGGAGATGTAGGTGAATCATTGGATGAGAAACAAAGAATTTTAGAAATAGACATTCAGGCTTGAAGAAAAGTGTTCAAATTAAATTTCTTGGGAGAAGAAGATATGTTTAAGTGTAATGTGAAGAATTTTTACTAAAAAACACAGAACCGTCTGAGGCTTTCTGGGCATAAGTTTCCTCTTCTATGAGATAAAGATAATTTTTATACAACCTAAATTACAAACTTCCCCTAATTAAAATTCTTTGTAAGTGTTAAAGTTTAAATAGGGCAAAGAATGATAGCCATCTTTGAGTATTTGAAGATCTTGCGGAGATAAATTAGAACTCATTTGCTTGACCCTAAAAGTCAGAATTGCGATTGATGTGTGGTAGTTGTAAAGAGGTAGATATGATATTAATATAGTAAAATTTTCTGATAATTAATATCATCCAAAAAGAATGAGCTGCCTCGGAAAGAAGTAATTTTCCCCCTTTATTAGAGAGCCTAAAACAAATCTCACATGATCACTTGTAATATTTTAGTAGATTCTTGTTGAAGTGTAAGTTTGACTAGATGACCTTTGGGATTCTTTCCAATTTTCAGATTTTCTCATCTCTTTTTTTTCCTCCTTAACCATTTTTATTGATCTATTTTATTTTTTTTAATAGTAAAGTTATTTATTTATTTACATTTTAGTTTATAACTCAGTTTCTCATTTGTTTGTGCTCCAAATTTTCTCTCCCTCCATCTCCTTCCTCCTCCGCCCCCAAGAAGGCATGTAATCCAATGTAGTTTCTACTTATTCCTTCACACTGAACTTATTTACATAATAGTCTAATAGTCCAGTTGTAAAGAAGAATTATAACCAATGGAATGAATCATGAGAAAGGAGAAACAAAACCAAAAAAAGGAAGAAAAAAAGAGAGAGCAAAAGGCTTGCCTCAATCTGTGTTCAGACTCCATAATTTTTTTCTCTGGATGTATGTAACTTTCTCCATCATGAGTCTTTTGGAGCTGTCTTTGAACCTTGCATTGATGAGAGGAATCAAGTCTTTCAAAGTTAGTCCTTACAATCAGCATGGGTATGTAATTATATATAATCATATCTTGGTTCTGCTCCCCTCACTCAGCATCAGTTCATATCAGTCATTCCAGGTCATAATGAAGTCCATATGCCTCCTCATTTCTCATAGCACAAGAGTATTCCATTACATCCCTATATCACAATTTGTTTAGCCATTCCCTGATTGATGGGCATCCTCTTGATTTCCAATTCTTTGCCACCACAAAAAGAGCTGCTATAAATATTTTTGTACATACTGGTCCCTTTCCCACTTGTATGATCTCTTTGAGATATAGTCCTAGAAGTGGTAATGCTGGGTCAAAGGGTAAGCACATTTTTATAGCCCTTTGGGTATAGTTCCATATTGCACTCCAGAAAGGCTGGATCAGTTCACAACTACATCAACATTTAAAAAAATGTTCCAATTTTCCCACATCCTTTCCAGCATTTATCATTTTCTTGTTTTGTCATGTTGGTCAGTCTGAGAGGAGAGATGTGGTACCTAAGAGTTGTTTTAATTTGCATTTATCTAATCAATAGCAATTTAGGGAATTTTTTTTCATATGACTATAGATAGCTTTTATTTCTTCTTCTGAAAACAACCTGTTCATATCCTTTGCCAATTTCTCAATTGTGCAATGATTTGTATTCCTATAAATTTGGCTCAGTTCCCTGTATATTTTAGATATGAGACCTTCATCAGAGACACTGGTTATAAAGATTTTCTCCCAATTTTCTGCTTCCCTCTTAATCTTTGTTGCATTGGCTTTGTTTATTAAAAAAAAACTTCTCAATTTAGCATAATAAAAATTATCCAATTTGCATTTTGTAACAATCTCTATCTCTTGTTGGGTCAGGAATTCTTTTCTTTTCTATAAATCTGATAGGTAAACTATTCCTTGCTCTCCCAAATTTCTTATAGTTTCAGCCTTCATTCCTAAATCATGAACCCATTTTACATTTATTTTGGTATAGGGTGTAAGATATTGGTCTATGTCCAGTTTCTACCCTACTATTTTCCAATTTCTCCAGCAGTTTTTGTGAAATAATGAATTCTTAACTCAGAAGCTGGACTCTTTGGGTTTATCAAAGAATAGATTGCTATAATCAATGACTAAAGCATCTTATATACCTAACCTATTCCACTGATCCACCACTCTGTTTCTTAGACAGTACCAAGTAGTTTTGATGACTGCTGCTTTTTAATACAGTTTAATATCTCCTATGGCTAGGCCTCCTTCCCTAACATGTCTTTTCATTAATTCTCTTGATATTCTGGAACTTTTGTTTTTCCAGATGAATTTTGTTATTATTTTATCCAGCTAAATAAAATAATTTTTGGTAGTTTGATTGGAATGGCACTGAATAAAAATAAATACTTTAGGTAAAATTGTCATTTTTTACTATATTTGCTCAGCCTAAGCATAACCAACTGATGTTTTTCCATTTATTTACATCTGACTTTATTTGTGTGAAAAGTATTTGGTAGTTTGTGTTCCTATAGGTCCTGGGTTTGTCTTGGCAGGTAGACTCCCAAATATCTTATAGTATCTACACTAACTTTAGATGGCATTGGTCTTTTTATCTCTTGCTGTTAGGCTTTGTTAGTAATGTATAGGAATGCTGAGGATTTATGTAGGTTTATTTTATAGCCTGCAACTTTGCTAAAGTTGTGTTTTATTTTTTAAGTAGTTTTTTACTTGATTCTCTAGGATTCTCTAAGTAAATCATCATATTACCTGCAAAAAGTGATAATTAATTTCTTCTTTGCCTATTCTAATTCCTTCCATTTCTTTTCCTTCTCTTATTGCTAAAGCCAACATTTCTAGTATCAAGTAGAATAATAGGGGTGATAATGGACATTCTTGTTTCACCCCCTATCTTACTGGGAATGCATCTAGCTTATCCCCATTACATATAATGCTTGCTGATAGCTTTAGGTAGATGCTATATATAATTTTAAGAAAGACTCCATTTATTCCTATGTTTTCTAATGTTTTTAATATAAATGGGTGTTGCATTTTGTCAAAAACTTTTTCTGCATCTATTGAGATAATCATATCGTTTCTGGTAGTTTTGTTGTTGGTACAATCAGTTATGCCGACAGTTTTCTTAATATTGAACCAGCCTTGTATTCCTGAAATAAATCCTACCTGGTCATGGTATATTATTATAATGATAATTTTCTGAAAACTTTTTGTTAATATTTTATTTAAAATTTTTGTCTCAATATTCATTAGGCAAATTGGTCTACATATTTCTTTCTCTGTTTTGGCTCTTCCTAATTTAGGTATTAGTACCATATTTGTGTCATGAGAAGAATTTGGTAGGACTCCCCCTTCCCCTATTTTCCCAAATAGTCTATAAAGTATGGGAATTATTTGTTCTTTAAATGTTTGATAGAATTCACATGTAAAACCATCTGGCCCTAGAAATTTTTTCCTAGGGAGTTCATTGATGGCATGTTCAATTTCTTTATCTGATTTGGGGTTATTTAGGTATTTTGAGTCCTCTTCTGTTAACCTGAGCAATTTATATTTTAGTAAATATTCACCCATTTCCCGAAGGTTGTCAAATTTATTGACATACAATTGGGCAAAATAATTCCTAACCATTGTTTTAATTTCATCTTCATTGTAGGTAAATTCACCATTTTCATTTTTGATCCTGGTAATTTGGTTTTCTTCTTTCTTTTTTTAAATCAAATTGACCAAGGGTTTATCGATTTTATTGACCTTTTTTCATAAAACCATCTCTCTGTTTCATTTATTAGTTTGATATTTTTCTTGGTTTCAATTTTATTAATCTCTCTTTTGATTTTCTGTATTTCTAATTTGGTATTTAATTGGCAATTTTCAATTTGTTCTTTTTCTAGCATTTTCAGTTGCATTCCCCAATTCTCTGATCTCCTTTTTTCTCTATTTTATTCATGTAAGCGTTTAGAGATATAAAACTTCCCCTAAGAACTGCTTTTGCTGAATCCCATAAGTTTTGTCATGTTGTCTCATTATTGTTATTCTCTTGAATGAAGTTCTTAACTGTTTCTATGATTTGTTCTTTGGCCCACTCATTCTGTAGGATTAAATTATTTGTTTTCCAAATGAATTTTTAGTTTATCTTTCCATAATCCTTTATTACAAATAACCTTATTGTGTCATGATCTGAGAAGGATTCATTGATTATTTCTGCCTTTCTGCACTGGATTGTGAGGTTTTTTGTGCTATAGTACATAGACAATTTTTGAGTATGTGCCCTGTACTACTGAGAAAAAATGCATATTCTTTTTATCCCCATTCAGTTTTCTCCAGAGGTCTATCATATCTGCCTTTTCTAAAATTCTGTTCACCTCCTTAACTTCTTTCTTGTTTATTTTGAGGTTAGATTTATCAAGTTCCAGGGGTGAGGAGGGGTTGAGGTCTCCCATTATTACAATTTTGCTGTCTGTTCCTGTAACTCCCTCAACTTCTCCTCTAAGAATTCGTATGCCATACCACTTAGGGCATATTTGTTAAGTAATGACATTGCTTCATTGTCTATGGTGCCTTTTAGCATAATATAGTGTCCTTCCCTGTCTCTTTTAATTAGATCTATCTTTGCTTTTGCTTTGTCTGAGATTAGGATTTGCTACCCTTGCTTTTTTTTTTACCTTAGCTGAAGCGCAATATATCCTCCTCCAGCCTTTTTCCTTTACCTCGTATCCCCTTGTTTTAAATGTGTTTCTTATAAACAGCATACTGTAGGATTATGGATTTTAATCCATTCTGTTACCCACCTCTCTTTTATGGGAGAGTTCATCCCATTCACATTCACAATTATGATTACTATCTGTCTTTTTCTCCATCCTATCCCTACCCCTCATTTATGATTTTATTTCTCTATTCTCCCTTCCACTCCTCAAAAGACTTTTGCTTTTGGCTGCCATCTTCCTCAGTTTACCCTCCCTATTGACTTCCCTCCCTTATCTTACCCTTTTCCGCTTGCTATTTCTTCCCTACTTTCTGACCCCCCCTTTTCTTTCCCCTTTCCCCTCCTTACTTCCTGTAGGACAAGCTTGGTTTCTATACTTATCAGAGTATGTTATTCCCTCCTTCAGCCAAATCTGATGAGAGTAAAGCTCAAATGCTGCTCCTTTCTCCCATCTTTCCCTCTAATGTAATGTATTTTTGTGCCTCTTCATGTGATGTAATTTACCCTTTTCTACCACCTTTTTATCTATTCTCCCAGAACCATCCTTTTACACCCATTATAATTTTTTATCATTATTTCATTTATTTTATACTGACACCTGCAATCTATGTAATCCCTTTCAACTGTCATAATAACTGTACTATTCTCAAGATTGACATATATATAACATATAAAACACAATTTACTCCTATTTAAGGTTGTAAACAATTTGCCTTTATTGATCAACAAGATTTTTTCCCCATTTTACCTTTTTATGTCTCTCTTGAGTTTTGTATTTGAAGACTAAATTTTCCCCTGAGCTCTGGCCTTTTTGTCAGGAAAGTCTGGAATTCCCTTATTTCAGTTAATGTCCTCCTTGCCTGAAAAATTATGCTCAATTTTGCTGATATTTGATCCATTGTTGTTGTCCAAGCTCCTTTGACTTTCAGAATATCATATTCCAATCCCCCTGATCTTTTAATGTAGAAGATGCAAGATCCTAAGTAATCCTGACTGTAATTCTGAGATATTTGAATTATTTCTTTCTGGCTGCTTACAGTATTTTCTCCTTGACCTGATAATTCTGGAATTTGACTACAATATTCCTTGGAGATTTCAATTTGGGATCTTTCTCAGGGGGTGATCAGTGGATTCTTTGGATGACTATTTTACCCTCTTGTTCTAGGACCTTGGGACAGCTATCCTTGATGATTTCTTCAAGGATACTGCCCAGGCTCTTTTTCTCATAATGGCTTTCCAGTAGACCTATAATTTTTAGAATGTCTCTCCTTGATCTATTTTTGAGGTCAGTTGTTTTTCTGATCAGATATTTCACTTTTTCTTCTATTTTTCAGATTTTTTTGACTGATTCTTGTTTCCTCATAGAGTCGATAGCTTCTATTTGTCCAAATCTAATTTTTAATAAATTGTTTTCATCATTTAGCTTCTGATAATCTTTCCATTTGATTAATTTTACTTTTCAGGGCTTGATTCTCTCAAATTAGACTGTTAACTTCCTTAACCATTTAGCCTATTTTACTTTTTAAAATTTTGATCTCATCAGTGATTTTTTTTACACTTTTCCTTTTGCCTCTCTAATTTGGTTTTTAAAATCCTCTTTGAGCTCTTCCAGTAATACTTTTGGGGCTTGAGACCAGTTCACATTCCCTTTTGAGGTTTCAGATGTGGGTATAGTGTCAATGCTGCCCTCTTCCAAATTGGTATTTTGATCTTCCCTGTCTGCCTAAAAAGAATCAATAGTCTTTGGTTTTCTGGACTGCTTCTTCATGTTGGTTAACTTTTTCCTGGCTTTAAAGTGGATTTCTGCTTCTAGGGCTCAGGGGTCTCTGTCCCAGGCTTCTTGTGCTAGGAATTGTGGGCCTAGGTACTGGCGTTTTGTGCTGTGCCCCCTGGTTTTTCGAGGTGTGGGAGAAGGTTGGACTGGCTGCTGGAATTCTCCTCTTGCCCTAGGGCTGTGCTACAGCCTGGGTAGTGTCAGCCATTGTCTGTGCTGCTCTCTGCCACTTCCCCTGGCTGCGCAAAGGCACCTCTGGGTTCTTGGTGTTGACCTTTGCTGGCTCCACCCCCTCTGGGGCTCAGGAACACCCACTGTTTGGCTACTGAAGCCCCACTTCTGGCTCCTCTATTTCAGGGTTTCTCCCGAAGGGGTATTATCTGAGTGGGGAAGGGTCATCCTGGCCCACAGAAGTTCAAGAAGACAAGTTTCAAATCTGTAAAGTATGGGCTGCAAGATTCAGGAGTAGGTGCTCTTGAGGTTGCAGATGCTGCTGTCTCCTGTAGCTCTGACAGACTTCTGTCCTGGGCTAGGAGGCCTGGGGTTCACAATCAGGTTTGTGTGCCCAGGGTTCTCCCAGCCTGGATTGTTGGCTGAATTCCTCAACTACTCCCTCTTTAATGTGGTCTGGTGCAGGTCCACGTGTTGGGCACTCTCTCAGCCTACAGATCCTTTCTGTCGACCCTGCTGACTCTCCTGGCTTGGAAATTTGATAAACCCAGTCTACTAGTTGCCTCTAACTCTCTTGAATCTGCTCAGATTCACTTTTTTAGAGATGTCTGATAGAATTTGTGAGAGAGCTCTGGTAAGAAGTGGTTTTCACACTGCCATCTTGGTTCTGCCTCCCCTTCCCCCCCCCCCAGATTTTGTCATCTTCTTAAGATCTAAATCAAAGCTATTGGTAATGTTAATATTATGTCTATGGAATACAGATGCAATATAGAATAATGGATAGAGAGCAATTCTTCAAACCAGAACACTCTGGGTTTAAATTCCATCTCTGAATCATACTGGGTGTATAAGTCTGGGCAAGTTACATATGTAACTCTCTAAGATTATAAGTTGTGGAAAAAGTGCTGAACTGAATTGGTAGAGTTTCCTTACCTGAAATTTTGCTTTATCAGTCAAACAAGTTCTATTCTTTACCCCAGTTACTGTGGAATATGAACTTAACAGGACAATGTCAAGACTAGTGATTTTGTCTAAGGATTAAGTTAATGACAATTGAATATCTACATGGTACTAAATAGATAAGAACTAGAGTATGATCAAACTACAAAATGGATCCAATGTATTATACTGCTATGCACCTATTTGGCCTTGATCCTTAGTAGAAAGAATGAGGTATACATATGCCATAAATAGTAGTCGGTGAAATATTTTTTTTTTAATTATCGTATCTGACTTCTAGTTACCATCAACTTTTTCTCCATTCTGAACAGTGATTATCACTACTATACTTCAAAATTGTTATCCCAGCCTCCTATGCTTCCCAGCCAATGTAATCATAAGGAAGGATGTTTAAAAAAAAACAATGATCACATAGCAGTGAATTCACACACACACACACACACACACACACACACACACACACACACACACACAGTGCATAAGTAATCTTATCCCAGTAAGGAATCACATCATAGTGAAAGTCGAAAGGTTCAAGAATAAGCTCAGAAACCATAGAATCTTAGCATTATTATGTACCTCAGCAGCAATTTAGCTATTTAATATGACTTATTTCAGAATAGAATTTATATTAAAGGTAATTCTGTTTTTTTGTTTGTTTTGCTTTGTTTTACAAAAAAACATCTATTATGGACTTGTCCTTAGATTCCTTTAATTGCTAATATCATTGGACCAATTAAATACACATAGATACATACTTATGTGCACATATGTATGCACTTTCTATTGCAAAATGTAAGTCATACCTGTGCAGGGTAAGGACTTAATAATTATCATCACTATTTGCTACTCATGCATAATTTCCTATTTCTAAGCTACAGTTATTTGAAAGGAAGATTTAACAACTATTCCATTAATCATCAAATTATTAATCCATTACTGAGTTTACGCCTATCCCATCAAAGAAAGATGACTAGAAAGAGGATAAAAAAATCAAGGATGTTGAGAACTTGCTCTAATTGAAGGGGTTGGCTTCAATAAAGTTTATGGTTTAAAGAGAGCTTTCATTTTTATAGCTTGATTTATTTCTCCAAGTGCAGGATTCCAAATCATGACTACCATGTACTGCATTTTAACATCAGGAATGAAAAAAAATCATCAAGATATAACAAGAACTTACATAGTCAGGGCAGTAATGCTAAGCATAGTTAGAGGAGGGTTTTACAAAAGTTGAATAACAAGGGAAATTTGGGGTCTATTCACTCTCCATCTACTTCTTATTTCTGTTTTTCCCTTTTCAGAAAACTATTCCGGAAGCCCCCTCTCTATAGCCCAACTGTTACCTCTAAGAATAAAGACAAAATACCAAAGCAATTTGATTTTTATTTTTTTTCCTTCTCTTTGATTCAGGGGAAATGTGAGTCATTAAACTCTTTCGCATTAACCACCACCACCTCCCAGGAGGTAACGTTTCATACACACTATTAGATTCCTACCCTTCTTGTGTGTAATTTTAAAATAATGCTATAGGAATAAACACAAAATGTAAAGAAACAAACACTAGATAACATAATAGAATGCTCATTGAGCCTGAAAGCAGTAGAACTGGGTTCAAGTTCAGAGTACCACTCTCTGAGCCTCAATTTCCTCACCTTTAATTTGGGAATAATAACATGTATACTTTCATCACAGAGAAACAAGTGAGATCTTGCTTGGAAAAATGCATTGTGTAACTTTAAAATAAAACAAAATAGTAACATCGTTGTAAATATTTTAGTGTTTTGAATACAGTATTTCATATTGAAAATAGTATTTCATGTGTTCAAGTCATTTAAACTTAACTGAGTTTCCTTAATTGTGGGTTGGAGAATAATAACAACATTTACCTCCCAGTATTGTTGTGGATGTAAAGTGAAAAAAAATACAAATCTAAAAGCATGCTGTCATCTTTGATGTTCGTTATTGTTGTGCTTACTCTGTTCTTACAATAATCTGTAGGTATGCAGGACATAGCTTTCAACATAAAACTTCCCCTTATTACACCAATATAGTTTGTAGAAATATAATCATGTCATTATTGATATCAGAATACAAGAATGTGTGTATGAATGTGTGTGTGTATGAATTTATAAATGAATGTATGTATATGTATATGGGTATGTATGTGTGCACATGTACACACAGAAACATACATATATGTATATAAAATATAAATGTGTGTGTGTGTGTGTGTGTGTGTGTGTGTGTGTGTGTGTGTATGATATGATTCTATAATCTTTCCCAAGACCATACATTTTTCTTTCTGGCCAAGAGTGTCTGGCTCCAAAGGCTGTTGTCTATTATAATCGAAAGTGTAATGAAGTAATGAAGGTGGAATTCTTTGGAAATACAAATAGTAAATACAGTCTCTTGGACTGGAGCCCATCAACCAAAATGATTATCAGAATGGTATATTATCAGGCCACATCAGTAAGTTAGATAGTACTGTGTCACTCAAATTTCATTATTTCAGTAAGATACTTCTTTGCTGTGACAGACTTAAATACTACATAATCTATTGGCATGAGATTGAAGCTATAGTCCCATAGGGAAAAAATACAGCTAAATTGGCTTTTTGTGCACATAACACAACTCATCTTAGTTTGGCTTCTTTCTCTTCTGTTGTTTCATTCTTCTCCATTTCCCTCTTTACTTTCTTAACATGGAAGCTTGCTTTTATGAAGCAAGTAGTCCATAGCCTATGCTAAACAGAAAAGTCAACTAAGTGGGGAATCCTAGAAGGATATAAAAAGAATTCTCTGGGCCAGGAAGAAGAATTTTTGATTTGGTTGGAGGCAGGGAGAATATAACTATATGTTATTATTCAGTCATTCCTTAATCATGTCTGACTTTGTGACCCCATTTGAGGTTTTCTTGGCAAAGATACTCCACTAGTTTGCCATTGCCTTCTCCAACTCATTTTACAGTTGAGAAAACTGAGGAGAACATGGTAACGTTGCTTGCCCAGGTTCACACAGCTAGTGTCTGAAACCAGATTTGAATTCAGTTCTTCCTGAATCCATGTCTGGCTCCATACCCATTGTACCACCTAGCTGTCACAACTACTTTAAGTTTAACTTAATTGTTCCAGAAACCAGGGACATTAGGAGAAATCAAAGTATACCACCATTTTTATGGGGTATTGTACACATTAGTCCTTGGTCTATTAACTCAGTGAATACCATTTTGTAAAAGTTGATTAATGCTAATTGATACAGTGATTATGTTAACTGGTTGATTGGTAATGGGAGAACTACCAGACTGGTATCATATATTATAGAATTAGACAGATAAAAATCCTCAGAATTACCCTTAGAAACTTGAACATGGGGGGGGGGTAAAATGGTGGCTGGAAAGCAGGGACTCACTTAAGCTCTCCCCCAAATCCCTCCAAACAACTGTAAAAATGGCTCTGAACAAATTCTAGAACTGCAGAACCCACAAAATAGCAGAGGGAAACAGGTCTCCTGGGCCCTTGGGGACATGAAACAGTGAGCTGTGGCAGTTACTAGACTTCTCAACCAGAAGAGGAGTTTAGGGGGGAACTGCGGGGTGGGGGAGGTGCTGCAGCAGTGGTGGTGGTAGCAGCAGCAGGAAGTTCCTGAGGCTGCTTCCAGAACTCCAGCATCAGCTGCTTCCAGATTCCCTGGCTCACACAGTGGGAGGAATCTAGCAGTGGATCAGAGCAAGAGTGCAAGGAGTGCTTTGTGGCACAAAGGTAGATTCTCTTGTTATGCTCTGCTTGGATTTGTATTGCGGTCCTGGTTGGCCATTCTTGGGGGAGGAGAAGTGCTGCTGGGACAGAGCCTGGGGTGATGGTAGAGTAGAAGTAGCTCTGAAAGCAGCAGTGCTTGGACTCTAAAGCTTGAGACAAATTACTCTCTACAAGCAGTCATATCTTGACAAAAAGATCTAGGGTCAAGTAGTTGGGAACATGAACAGGCAGCAAAAACCAACTCAGACTCAAACTAAACCTCTAGATTCCTTTTTTACTGACAGAAAATATCAAAACATACAGCCAGAAGAAGAGAACAAAGTCAAAGAACCTAAATCAAAAGCCTCCAAGAAAAATATGAATTGGGCTCAGGCCATGGAAGAGCTCAAAAAGGATTTGGAAAAGCAAGTAAGAGAAGTAGAGGAAGAAATAGGATGAAAAAGGAGAGTATGCAAGAAAACCATGAAAAACAAATCTACGACTTGCTAAAGGAGACCCAAAAAATACTGAAGAAAATAACACCTTAAAGAATAGACTAACCCAAATGGCAAAAGAGCTCCAAAAAGCCAATGAGGAGAAGAATGCCTTGAAAGGCAGAATTAGCCAAATGGAAAAAGACATCCAAAAGACCACTGAAGAAAATACCACCTTAACAATTTGATTGGACAAGTGGAAGCTAGTGACTTTATGAGAAACTAAGATATTATAAAACAGAACCAAAGGAATGAAAAAAAAATGGAAGACTGTCATATATCTCATTGGAAAAACAAACCAACACTGATCTGGAGAATAGATCCAGGAGAGATAATTTAAAAATTATTGGACTAACTGAAAGGCATGATCATAAAAAGAGCCTAGACATCATCTTTCAGGAAATTATCAAGGAAAACTACCCTGATATTCTAGAACCAGAAGGTAAAATAGAAATTGAAAGAATCCACTGATCACTTTCTGACAATGATCACAAAAAGTAAACTCCTAGGAATATTGTCACCAAATTCCAGAGTTCCCAGGTCAAGGAGAAAATACTGCAAGCAGTAAGAAAGAAACAATTTGAATATGGTGGAAACACAATCAGAATAACACAAGATCTAGCAGCTTCTACATTAAGGGATCAAAGGGCTTGGAATATGATATTCCAGAGGTCAATGGAGCTAGGATTAAAACCAAGAATCACCTATCCAGAAAAACTGAGTTTAATGCTCCAAGGGAAAATATGAATTTTCAATAAAGTAGAAGACTTTCAAGCTTTCCCAATGAAAAGACCAGAGTTGAATAGAAAATTTTACTTTCAAGTAAGTACAAGCATCAAGAGAAACATTAAAAGGTAAACATGAAAGATAACTCATAAGGGACTTACTAAATTTGAACTGTTATGTTTACATGCCTACATGTAAAGATGATGTGTGTAATTCATGAGACCTTTTTCAGCAGTAGGGGAGTTAAAGGGAATATGAACAGGGGATACTGGATGAGTTGAATATGAAGGGATGATATCTAAAAAAATGAAATAAATTTAAAGGGTGAGAGAGGAATATATTGAGAGAGGGAGAAAGTGAGAGATAGAATGGGGTAAATTATCACACATAAAAGTGTCAAGAAAAAGCAGTTGTATTGGAAGGGAAGAGGGAGCAGGTTAGGGGGAATGAGTGAATCATACTCTCATCAGATTTGACTTGAGGAGGGAATAACATACACACTCAATTGGGTATCTTACTCCACAGGAAAGTAAGGGGAAGAGGATGAAAAAAGGGGGGATGATAAAGGGTAGGGTAGATAGGGGGAGGAGGTAATCAAAAACAAACACCTTTCAAAAAGGACAGGGTCAAGGGAGAAAACTGAATAAAAGGGGACAGGATAGGATGGAAGGAAATATAGTTAGCCTTTCACAACATGAGTATTGCGGAAATGTTTTACATAGTGATTCATGTGTGATCTATGTTGAATTGCTTACCTTCCTAGGGAAGGTGGGTTGGAATGGAAAAGGGGAGAGAATTTGCAACTCAAATTCTTAAAAGCAGATGCTTAAAAAATAAAAAAAAATGTTTTTGCATGCAGGTGGGAAACAAGATATATAGGGAATGGAGCATAGAAATCTATACTGCCCTACAAGAAAGTAAGAGGAAGGGTATGGGGTGGGGTGAAACAGGGTAGGGCTGAATGGAGAATGAGGCAATCAGAATATATGCCATCTTGGAATGGGGGGGAGAGTAGAAATAGGGAGAAAATTTGTAACTCAAAATCTTGTGGAAATCAATGTTGAAAACTAAAATATTAAATAGAAATATATAATTTAAAAAAGGAAACTTAAACATGAAGTATTATACACCATCTAGGGACCTTATGTGCTAGTATGGGTAGGATTTAGGGAGGTGGGTCCAGAGCATATGATACACTTGTATGTGCATACTTACATACACATTGTCTCCCATATCAGAATATGAACTTCTTGAAGTTGGGGATCATATTGTTTTTTTTCCTTTTCCTTTTTTTTTCTATCCTCAGTACTTAGCATGGTGCTGTGTATTTGGTTGAATCTGATTAAATGCTATAAGTGCTTCTTGATTGACTGCTTGAAGGAAAATAGCCAGATAATCTGGATTACTAAGTAACTCATACTTAAAAATAATTTCTTATTAGTTCTCATGACTATTTTCTTCTAAGACCAAACTTTTTCACTTGTGTGAAGCAGCTTCTGGCTACAAAGAAAATAATTCTTCTGTATGCTAAGAATTAATAGTGGGGGATATGTGTGGAGAATTCTCTGGAAGCACAAGTAATAATTATATCCCTCAAAATTGGAACACAAAAATCACCAATACAAACAGAACAGCATATTCTCAGGCAAGACTTCTGTCAGTCTATGAAGGGAAATGAGTAAAAACAAATCAACAGGTTGATTAAACATGGTCCTAGCTATAAAATGTAGGGTATGTCTTATACATATACATGCTGGATGATCTACCAGCCATTGTAGTTAATATTCTTACCTACTCCAAATGATGTTTTTAGTTGAAAAACATTCAGGAGTTCAATATTTCCTATCATTGAATGATAATTTGCTCTGCCTGGCTTTCAAGGTCCTTCAAAAACTATTTAGCCATACTTAATGCCATAACAATCCTACATATTCAACCAATGCCCATTATGCAAACACTCACATCATGTTGGTTAATCTGATTACTTTCCCCTTCCACTATGGCCAACCACGTGTCATGTCTATTCTTGCTGTTTTTTTTGCACATTTAGGAAATTTCAAATGTCATGAAAATTCTCCCAGTCAGAAATTATATCCCTTCCTTTTGTCTGTTCAGTTCTACTCATTGTTCAAATCATAGATCAATTCCAAAATTCTCTAGTTTCTACCAACATGCCTGAAACATAGTAGATATTTGATAAATGCTTGTTGAATGCTGAAGGTGTCTCTGACTGTAAACACCGCCAATTCTCTAAAACATAACAAACTGTACTGGTTTAACATTCAGTTTTCTGTTGTTTTATTTTATTCTTTCATATATAAACATATATGAAAGGCAATATGGTGTGAAAGAAATTGTAGCCCAGAGTCTAGGAACCTGAAATCTAGTCTTTATTCTCATATATATCAGCTTGTGTGGGCATAGGTAAATCACTTTATCTCTAAGGGCCCCTGGTAACTATAAAATGGTTTCATTACATAAAAGTTTCCAATTAGCATCAGTTGGGTTCTATAATATAATTTTTCCTAAAACCAATGAAATTACACATTTGGAGAAAATGCATACAGAAATACATACTTATGTGTATATACATATGTACGTATGTATATATATATATGTGTGTGTGTGTGTATACATATATATATATATATATATATATATATATATCCTCAAATGAATGTGTTTTTATCAGCAAATAAAGTACAAACTTCTAAAGAGCTTGAATCACGTCTTTAACTTCTTTTTCTCCTGAAAATTACCTAGATCAGTAGTGGTCACATAGGAGGAATTAATACTTAATACTGATTTACTAATCTCTGTTGCATCATTTTCTAATATGGACAAATCAGTATATATGTCAATAGTTAAAGTAGTTTGAGCAAAATATTGTTGCACTTCTATGATCCTTCGGTAACATGATGCAAGTACAGGTTACAATTTAATCAATAAGTAAATTTCTTAAGCACATGGTAATATCATTTATATACTACTTATTGGTGTCAGGCACTTTGCTACACACTTTATAAATATTTTCTCATGTCATATAGAATGTACAAAGCATTGACTTGAAGCCTAAAGTTCCCATATGAGTGAGGTCAAACCAAATCTGAATCTGAATTTTGTCTTTTTGACATGATTTTTAAATCATTCTTCTTCAGAAAAAATCAATTTATACATTATGATATGCAAGTATTTTCCAAAGTTGTACAGAATTTTTCAATATTAATATCTCATACCTATTTCACCTAAGGTTTACAAGGGGTCTGATGCAAATTGGTGTATTTTTTCAATATTAAATATTTTCAGTTTCATTAGTGTTCTGGAGTAACATGAATCATATGGTGAGAGTATAAAAGATTCTTTATCTTTTGTTGCTATGCCAATGGTGTATGGCTGTCCACTGACATACATAATAGAAGCCCTTTGTTTTAATAAGAGACAAGTCCTCCTCCAGTAATTTCAAAGTGAGAATTCAATTAGCCGAATTCCCTGGGTTTCAAAAATCTCACAGGTTAAGATAATATTGCTGGGCACATAGCAAACATTTTCTTGGATAACTTTTAAGACAAGTAAACCATCTTCAGAAAATAAACAATCACAGAAGAACAGGGATATTTTCTACGTCATTATAACTCTTGATTGCACCCCCAAGTTGTTCATTCCTTCCCTGGATGTGGAGCACATATCCCTTCATATGGACTCAGACAAAAATAAACTGAGGATCCTTCTTTGGAGAGAAGTTTCTCTGATGTAATTAACATCAAATCTAGGCCATCAAGAAGTAAAGCAGAATACTCCATCAAAAAAGAAATCATGGATAAGAGATAAACACTTTTTAAAAAGGGTTTTTCGTGTCTGGCTGATGGTTTTCCTATCAGCAAGGTTGTGAAAAGAGTGGCAGATCACTCAGACCCTGTCACTACAGCAGCCCTGTCATCAGTATACCTCCCCAAGTTCACCATACCTTATGGGTTTCTCACGCTAGGAGGGAGTCCTAACATTCGTCAGAAAGAATCACTCTTCTTTGACTCTGACTCAGTTGAACCTAAAAATTTGTTGTCAGAGAGGAAAAGGAGAACTTGTTTTTCCAGGAGTCCCTCAAGTCCTGTGAATAGATTTCAAGATACCTTCTGTCTCCTGGTCACTCGCAGGTAAGTATCATGGGAACTGCTTTATCACAATCCTCCTTCCACAAGTGGCCCCTCTGGAACTAAATGGCACACTTACATGTGTGAAAAGAAAATATTTCAAAATAGGATAAAGAAACATCTACCTAATATCAAGCATATGGAACGTAAGTCTGAAGATAGAGCAAAATTTGAAAAATGTGAAGAAAAATCTTTTAACTTGTTGAAATCTTAGCCTACCAGGAGTGAACAAAAATGATTCCCTGAGCAGTCAATTTGCATCAGCTTCAGGACTGTGCACACACAACTGCCAATTGCTATTATTACATTGTTAATACTAATAGGGTAATAGTTCCTTTTACAGATGTCTTTAGCAATAGTTTTACATCCATTTAAATAATATTATCTATAACATTGAACTTGGTTGAAAGATGTAGTACTCTTGGGAAATTTTTAAGCTTTGCTTTGTCTTAAATGCAGTGTTGCAAATTCAACCTATTACAGAAGAGTTGTGCACAGGTTGTATCATAATATAAATATATTTTCATTTTAGATATTGAAAGTAATATAACGCAATTGAAAAGTTACCTCATAAATTTAATAGAGTTGGAAAACTTGCCTTTTGATCTGCCTGTGTTAGAATTCAAAAAAATAATGTGTATAGACAATGGGGTGTGTGAATATTCACACATACCTATACATGGACAACAAGTAATCATGGTTAAGTTGAATATATTTTTCTTCTCAGTAGGTAGTTGAGGTACTTCATCTGAAACTTCTTCAATGTGTAGATATGTGTAGATATAGATAAACAAATAAAAATGCAAATATATATATACATATGTGTGTGAGAGAGAGGAGAGAGAGAGAGAGAGAGAGAGAGAGAGAGAGAGAGCACAAGCACTTGTATGCCTTATCTATATGTATATGTATACATATATAAAGAAATGTTTTCTTTAACAGAAATAAGCATGCTGTGTCTCCTGTATTTACATCTTTCCAAGGTCCTTTTGTCATCTGTATTTTTCTCTCCTATATTTTCCTTTTTTAAACTTACTTTATTTGTCTCCTGTTTTTTTTTCCCTTGTCTGTGTTTTTTTTTGCAACATGGCTGATATGGAAATATGTTTTGTATGATTTCACATGCACAACTGATGTCAAATTGCTTGACCTGTCAAAGAGGGGGAAGGAAGGGAGAGAATAGGAAGTCAAAAATTTTTAAATGAATGTTAAATAACTTTAATATGGAATTGGAAATTATTTTAAATATGAATAAAATATATTAAAAACAAAAAAGAGATCATTGATAATGTTGGAGAGAGCAATTCTAGTTGAATGATGATGTCACAATCTAGATTGCAAGTGGAGATGGCTATTTCTTTTTTGATTAATTAATTTATTTTTAATTTTCAACATTCACTTCCACTTTATCTTGGGTCCCAAATTTTCTCCC
>CM053622.1:303846737-303872055 GCA_028646595.1 Phalanger gymnotis
GTGGAGATGGCTATTTCTTTTTTGATTAATTAATTTATTTTTAATTTTCAACATTCACTTCCACTTTATCTTGGGTCCCAAATTTTCTCCCTATCTCTCCTCTCCCCCACCTCAAGACAGCATGCATTCTGTTACCCTTTCCCCCAATCTGCCCTCCCTTCTATCACTGCCCCTTCTCCTATCCCCTTCCCTTCCATTTCCCTGTAGGGCAAGACAGATTTTATACCCCATTGCCTGTATATCTTATTTCCCAGTTGCATGTAAAAAAAATAACATTCATTTTTAAAACCTTGAATGCCACATTCTCTCCCTTCCTCCTTCATCACCCACTTTCATTGAGCAGGCAAACAATTCAACGTAGGTTATACATGTGCAAAACCCTTCTACTACAGTCTGTTGGTAAAGACTAACTGTATTTCCCTCCATCCTATCCTTCCTCCCCCCATTTATTCTATTCTCTTCTTTGACCCTAATCCTCCTCAAAAGTGTTTGCTTCTGATTACCCAATCTTCCCATTCACCTTTTCTTCTATCAACCCTTCCTCTCTTATCACCTTCCCCCTACTTTCCTGTAGGGTAAGATAGATTTTCATAATCAATTGAGTGTGTACATTTAACAGTTAGTACCCTGGCACACCCAGGATGGCCTGCTAGCACAGGTTCTTAGATCTGCTTTTCTAAAGGAAGACAACTTTGTAAGGGGTCAACAATCTTACTTTCATTAATTTTACTAGTTCAGGTGAAAGGTTAGAACTCTGAATGTGGAGAAAATACAAGTGGAAAAAAATTACAAGCAGAGAAATTAGCACAAAGACCAACAGATAGGGCTCCAACAATTTCATCAAAGTAATATAACCACCTACATATACAACTGCATCATTAGGAGAGGACAGATACATCTGAGCAGTCAGAGGGTTCTGTACTAATGGCTACTCAGAGTCCCATCCAGGGAATTGAAAGGCTATTCTTATAGGTGAACCTCTAAAGCAAAATCATACCTCGGAGTATATATGGACTTCTCAGAGCCAGAATGCATAAACAACCCTTGTGACTCAGTGCCTAATTAGTTTAGTACCAAAAGGTATGAAAGCCTTCCTACAAACAAGCCACCAAGTAAGCAAGCTTCTCCTTTAAGCAAGTTCCTCCTCAGGCAAGTTCTTCTGCCAATGGGCTCTATGGGACTCATGATGTATTATAGCTGTGATTGAACACATGTAGCCACATTCCTATTAATGGACAGGGAAGATCTTCCTATTGCATTAACATTATAATATATTATTCCCTTTTAAGCCAAATCTGATGAGAGTAAGATTCACTGCTTCTCTCTCACCTTTCCCCTTCTCCTCCACTATAAAAGCTTTTTCTTCCCTGTTTTATGTGAGATAATTTACCCCATTATACCTCTCCCTTTCTTCTTCTCCCAGTACATTCCTCTTTCACCAATTAATTTTATTTTTTAGATATTATACCTTCACATTCAACTCACCTCGTGCCATTCCTCTGTGTGTGTGTGTGTGTGTGTGTGTGTATTCCCTCCAACTACCCTATACTGAGAAAGGCCCCATGAGTTACAAATATTTTGTTTCCATGTAGGAAAGTAAACAATTCAATTTTAATTAGTGTCTTATGATTTCTCTGTCCGGTTTACCTTTTCATGCTCCTTTCGATTCTTATATTTGAAAGTTAAATTTTCTATTCGGCTCTGGTCTTTTCAACAAGAATGCTTGAAAGTCCTCTATTTCATTGAATATTCATTGTTTCCCCTGAGGGATTATACTCATTTTTCTGGATAGGTGATTCTTGGTTTTAATCCTAGCTCTTTTGACCTCCAGATTATCATGTTCCTAGCTCTCTGATCCCTTAATGTGGAAGCTACTAAATCTCAGATAATCCTGATTGTGTTTCTACAATACTTGAATTGTTTCTTTCTGGCTACTTGTAATATTTTCTCCTTGACAGGGAACTCTGGAATTTGGCAAAAATATTCCTAGGAGATTTCTTTTTGGGATCTCTTTCAAGAGGTGATCGGTGGATTCTTTCTATTTCTACTTTACCCTCTGATTCTAGAATATCAGGGCAGTTTTCTTTGAAAATTTTTTGAAAGGTGATGTCTAGGCTCTTTTTTTGATCATGGCTTTCAGATATTCCAATAATTTTTAAATTATCTCTCCTGGATCTATGTTCCAGGTCAGTTGTTTTTCTACTGAGATATTGTAAATTGTCTTCTATTTTCTTATTCTTTTTATTTTGTTTTATGATTTCCTGATTTCTCATACATTCATTAGCTTCTCTTTGCTCCATTCTCATTTTTAGGAATTATTTTCTTCACTGAGCTTTTGGACTTCTTTTTTTCCGTTTGGCTAATGCAAATTTTAACACATTCTTCTCCTCATTAGCTTTTTGGAAATCTTTTTGCCATTTGGGTTAGTCTATTTTTTAAGTTGTTATTTTCTTCAGCATTTTCGGAGGTCTCCTTTAGCCAGCTGTTGACTCCTTTTTTCTATGATTTTCTTGCATTGCTGTCATTTCTCTTCCTATTTTTTCCTCTACTTTTCTTACTTGATTTTTGAGCTCTTCTATTGCCTGTGACCAATTCATATTTTTCTTGGACGCTTTGGATACAGGAATTTTGACTTTGTTTTTTTCTTGTAGTTGTATGTTTTGATCTTCCTTGCCACCAATGTAAGATTCTATAGTTTGATTTTTCCCCATTTGCTCATTTTCCTAGCCAACTATTTGACTTTTTAGCTTTTTGTTAAGGTAGGATTCTTTGTCCAGTGTGGATGGCATACTGTCATAAGCATAAGGAGTATTGTGTAGCTGTTTTCAAAGATATTTCTAGGTACCCATAAATTTTCACTTCTTCTTAGGTAGTGTGATCAAAGGAGAGTTGTTTACCCCTGTTCTGGTCTCTATTCTGATCTGTGAATGACCACATGCACTCTTTTCTGCCTTGGAACTGTGAGGAAGATTTCCTCTTCACTGCCACAACAAGCTCCACCAGGCCAGAGATCCTCCTCAACCCAGGGTCACGATCCAGGACTGTGACCCAGATCTGTGCATGGGCAAAGCAAGAGAATCCTGCCTCAGTGCCGGCAAAGAGATCCTCTCAATCCCACTCTGATCATCTGCTTGATCCTCCCACTGTCTCTTGGCCTGGAGCTCTGGAAGCAGCTGCTGCCACTGGCTGCCCCAGCCCCCACCGTGGGGCAGAGGCTGGACCTTGCTTTTCTCACTCAGGTCCAACAGACCTTTCCTACTGATCTTCTAAGTTGTCTTTGGTGTCTATGCATTGAGAAGTCTGGAAACCACCACAGCTGCTAGTGATTCAAGGCCCTGAACCCTGCTCTGCGTTTCCTAGGGCCCAGTCTGTGCTTGCATGGCCCATGCTGGATTATAATGTTCTCTCAAATTGGTGCAACAGACCTTTCCTCTCCACCTTCTAAGTTGTCTTGGGCTGGAAATTTGTATCACTCTGTCATTTTGTGGGTTCTGCTGCTCTAGAATTTGTTTAGAATCATTTTTACACATATTTGGAGGGGTTTGGAGGTTCTCTCATATATTTTCAAATATAAGGGGTGAACTTTATTTTGTAGACAAAATTAACATTTTTTGTCTTGTGCTTTATGTCTTTGAAATGTTCTGTTTGATTCTGAGCAAAAGCATTAGTGGAAAAAGACTGATGAGGTTATTCAGTGAAATATTTATTACCTATCACCTATATGCTAAGCCCTATACTAATCATTGTAGAGGATACGTGAAAGGAACATGATGACATTATTCCTGCATTTGGGGAAATTAGAATTTAATTGTGGAAATAAGATAAATATATAAATGCAACAATTAGAGGATAAGTTTTAACTATGTACAAACAACAACATTTAGACAAGGTGATTACAATTACCTACGATTACTTTGCTATATGCTATATATTAGGCTAACAAACACATAAATCAGAAAAAGATGAATGATGATGTTGAATTGAAATTATTGATCATCCTAAGCAAACTTAAATATAGATTTTTGTTTCTCAGGATTATATAAATTTATTAAATATTAAAAAAATAAGTCCATCAGGTTTTTTTTTTAAATTCTTCACATCATAAACATTCCCACATTGTTGAGATTTCTCAAGTTATAGCTTTTCTCACATGGTAGTTTTACCTATTAAACTGCATAAATATAATTTATAACTTATGATGTTTATTGAATTTATTGTCATGTGTGGTATTGGTATGCATATTGTTTCCATTGTTCTTCAATGGAAACAGTGCCATCATTGTGTATCTCGCCTACCAACATGGTTTCAAAGTAACATACCCCCAGAGCTAGTAAAACTTCAAAGAGTATAAATAAAAAAAAAATATTTCCCCAAAAGGTGTCTATGATATACAAAGCACCAATCGACTAGAAGAATTTTATTTTTATTATACAAAGAACTTTGGAACGAGTTAAGAGAGCCTAGATTAAAACCTTAGCTCTATTATCTACCAACTTTTAATATAGGAAACTGACTTAACTGGGCACCAGTTTCCTCATATGTAAAAGCAAGTGGTGAAGAAAGACTTTTCTAACATTACCCACTGCCTCCAAACACACCACATTTTAAAACCTGTGGTGTTATTACCTTGGTCTTTCCACATATAGAATAGGTATTACACTTCTTTATAACCATTGAGAGTAACTTTGGAAAATACTTCTCCCTGGTCAATAGGAGAGGGCAAGGGACAGACTTTCATATCAGCACAATAGATTACCACATATATGATGACAAAAACTGAGAAAATTCTATACACCTCTCTCAACTCTGATGCCTATTTTCCCCTTGGCTACAAAATTTGTACATTTAAAGAAGTGGTCTTTTGTGGTAGAATATTGTGTCCCCAAAAGTTCCCACTGGAAGAATGCAACATGAAATTATTTTTGCTTGTAAGCACAGAAACACAATATACAAAGTCAAATGCAGAAGAGATCATCTGTTACATCTCTCTCTTTCTATAGTTGGGGAAATGACTAATGCAAATTCATACAACTAGGAAGAGTCAAATCTGAAAATTATCATACCAGAGCAGCAAGAAGCATAATGAAATCAGGTATCCGGCTTCCTACATTTGTACTATTTTGCTTACACCGCAGGAAAATCCATTGTAATTACTTAAAATCAGTAAATCAAAACTACAGCCCTTAGTTTACATAGAAAAGGCATTTTAGGGTTCTTATTCACAAATACATCTTTGTGGATGTATAAATATCTATAACCATCTTTGCATATCTATTTAAACAGATAATTGGATATAGATATAAACATAAACATATACAGTGACCTCTATAAATGCCAGGTAGAATTTTCTGCAATAAATAAACTTGGGAAAAGAAAGGCCACATAATAATACTTCATTTATTAGTCAGCCTCTTGTCAAGAAATCATAATTTTCTAGAAATCCTAGAGCCCAAAAATGCTTCCATATAGCAATATTAGTGCAAACCTCATGCACTAAAGCTTATACAATGCATAGGATATCAAACTAAATTCTTACTCAGAGCACTATTACATTTAATTTATGTCATGTATTTGGTTATTTGGTTTTATAATAATCTTCTTAACTTCTTCTCTGTGCATAAACATAAATTGTACCACTGTATGGAAGTAGATAGTAGGAGAGACACTTTCAGGTTAAGCCCTATGCCAAAGCATTGTACTAATTTGTTTTACAGAAAGGAGAAGCATATTGCAAAATACTGATGCATTTTTAAAAATTTCATTGACATGAGTATTTCCATCAGGAATATAGATTACAACCAATCTACATGAATTTACTTCCATGTCCTTTAGTTCTACGTAAGGGATCTAACGAAGCTCAAGACCTCTCTTTCTTGATGTCTTGATATTTTGTAGATCCCAAATAAGCATGAAAAGTGCTCATCAATCACTTCTAGTCTCAATAAATAACTCTCCTAACTCTTTTTCCCCCCAAGTGTATGGCTCTATGATGAAATCATTTGTGCTTTTTTGCTTGCAGAATTCATGATGGGCAATAGACAGAAGCATAATATCTACCATGCATCTCTTTATTGTATGTTAGATGTTAATTAAATTTTATTCTTCAGAGACCATGATATTTCATGTGTTAAACTCAAGTCAAGTCATTAGAAAAATAGTATTTTTAATTGGATTTTTCAGGGGGAAGCATTAAAATGCCTGCAAAATTTCCAAATTTAATTTAGTGTGCTATCTTCTATCTTTTCAAAATGAGAGTCTATCCATTGTTCATTTTCAGAGTCTGTCCAAAATGTCCATATATTTGAATCAATTCTATGGGTAATCTATAAAATTTTATATCATAATCTGGAAAATAGGTATCTTCATTTACTTGCTTTATTCTGTTTACATAGTTATGTCAAATTTTTATGGTGATTATGGATTTGATTTATGAGTCTCTGCAGTATCCAAGATCTTGCTATGATCATCACAATCATTCATAAGCAGGGTGTCTGAAAGATTATGTTATTGTGTATCCTATCATCTAGTAGAAAGTTAATAAATCTATCAAGTAGTCAAAAATAACATCAAGTAGTCGATTAAATACCTCTTATTCCTGGCTCCAGGCAAAGTTGTGGATGAAAGAAGTTTTCTGTTTCTACATTTTTCTTTTCTTTTTTTTTTAGAGGGGGAAGGCAGGGCAATTGGGGTTAAGTGAGTTGCCCAAGGTCACACAGCTAGTAAGTGTGTCCAGTGCCCGGGGTCAGATTTGAACTCAGGTCCTCCTGACTTCAGAGCCAGTGCTCTACTCACTGTGCCACCTGGCTGCCCCTTGTTTCTATGTCTTTTGAGACACTTCAAATGATTTTCATATCACCATAGAAGATACTTAATTGGAATATTACCTTAAAGATGGTCCTTTTTCCTTACATAATCAAATGTGTAATATTTATGTATGTATGTATATGAGTGTATACCTATGTATAAATGTTATATATATTTATGTGAGTATATATGTATACACACATACAGTTATATGAAGATATGTGTCTATATATCTGTTCAACAATGTAGTGTTATCTTGTATTCTCCACAGTTTTGTATCAATATATGATTATAAAGATGTGGTACTGCAAAAGTCTGATGTTTTGCTTCTTATACTTTCATCAAGGATTCTCTCATACACATTTTGTAGAGATCAAAAAATTAGGCTTCTGGGCTAGCACTTGATATTTTTTGCTTGTCTTTTTTGGTAATAATAAGGTTCATGATTTTTTTCAAAGAGTTTGTTATCCTGTCCTCTTTCAAATATAAACCCATCCTCTCTAAATTGTTTTTACCTCCAGCATAGATGTCTTCTACATATTTCTTTTATAGATTCTTTAGCAAGATGTCTATCTCTTATAAAATACAATGGAAAACTGATATTGGAATCCAAATGTGTTAACTTCACTGTCATCAGAAAGACAAGAAAGTGGACCTATAGGTCACTGGTTATTGTTGTTATTTGCTTGCCTTTTTTGGCAATAATAATATCCATGAATTTTTCAGAGCTTGTTATCCTTCCCCTCTTTCAAATATACAGAAAATAAATCCCTCAGTCCCTTACAAATTGTTTTTTTTTACCTTCAGTGTGGATCTCCTCTATTTATATGTGTTGGTGATCAGTAGTTTTTTGTTACTTTCACTTTAGTTTTCTTTAGTAAAATGAATATGTCTTTACTCAAAGATTGGAGATTAATATTGGAATCCAAATATGGTTGCTTCACTGATATTGATAGATCAAATGTTTGCTTGAAATATTTTTATAGAGACTTTCCAATTTCATCTGTCTGTTGTCTTCTTTCAAGCTCAATTTTTAAATACTATCATGATAATTTGACAATCATGTTTCTTAATAATCTCTCTTAAAAACTAATTTTTCCTCATCGAGTTTTCACTGTTTTATGAATGAGTAATCACACCAATCTTCCACTATCCTCCTCCATTATACAAAGAGTTTATGTTGTATTTTTTTTTCCTTTTTACTGCCATATTCCTGGCTTAGCAAGGAGATCAAATACTTTCTGGCTGAAATTGTTTTTTTGCATCCTTGTTTTTGAAAGCAAATCATATCATTTAAGAAATGCTTTGTAATACTTGTCAATGTCTGTTCTTGTATTCCTTTCCCATTTTCAGTGTCTGTTTATTTTAATAGATGAGGATATTTCAGTTGTCTCAATTCTACTAAGTCCTGAAAAATAAGCATCTTTTTACGTTTTATTTTCTTCATATATAGACAGGATAAATTCTTTTCAATAGTAATGAATTTCAGTTGCCAGATTTTTTAAAAAGCCATATTTCTGTTAATCATTATACATCTAAACTGTTGCCCACCATATCTTTTAGTTTTTTATTCATTCTTTGATTTGGTATTGATTTTATCTTTTCTCTCACAAGTCAATATTCTTGCTGTACACAGACAACTTATTCAAAAATTACAATAAACAATATATCATCTATTAAAATATGTTTCTAATTTTTTTTATTATTTTGTATTTGCCATATCCAATATTTCTCAACTTTCTTATTGAATGAAATATTTAAGTATCCTGGCATTAGGGTATATATAATCATATATTTTCATCTTTTTGATTTCTTAATTCTTAATTCAACAAATTTTTACATTTAATGATATATAAATTTCATGGCCCACCTTTATGCCAAACTTTGCTCTAAATCAATCAAGTACAAAAGTATAAATTAATTTGATTTGGAATATTATATGAAGTTATTTATAAACTTTATATACTTCTTCATTCTCTTCAACCGATTACAATGCAAAAGTCATGATTCTATGTAGGGTTTTTTTTGCAAACATTTGTTATGAGACCTATGATATTACCAAATTCTGTATAAAATGTTACTTATTGTTGCCTTGTGACAGAAGTCCATGTATAATTTCTGTGAACTCCTTATTTGCTTTCCAAAAGAAAATCTGAGTCACTTTTTCATTTACATGAAGCTCTTTTACTTTTTTCTGATTTCATTTATAATAAGAATATAAAGACTGATTGGATTAATTTATCACTGTATTGTGGCATGGAGTAACAGTTTTATGGGTAGCTAGGTGGTACAGTGGATAGAGTGCTGGGCCCGGAGGCAGGAAGACTTATCTTCCTCAGTACAATTCCGTCCTCAAACATTTACTAACTGTGTGACCCTGGGTAGGTCATGACCCTAGGCAAGTCATGATCCTTGGCAAGTCACTTAACCTTGTTTGCTTCAGTTTCCTCATCTGTAAAATGATCTGGAAAAGGAAATAACAAACCACCACTATCTTTGCCAAGAAAATTCCAAATGGTGTCATAAAGAGTTAGGCACAACTGAAAAACTACTAAACAACAATAGTCATAGAGCTGCAAAGGACCTTATGTTCTTGTCATCCAGTCTTTTATTTTAAATATTGAGAAAAAAGATCCAGAGTACTTAAGTAACTTTCTTAAGGTCACACAGAAGGTACGTGGCAAAGCTAGGAATTGAAATGGGGTCCTCACCTCCAGAGAAAGTTCTCATTTCGCTATACCAAATCATAGGCAAGTCATTTATCAGGCCCTTCATCTGCTTAATGGGAATACAAAGGTAAATACTTGGATAACTTTAAATTGCCTTATAAATGTTAGAGGAAACATATAAGCATCACAAAAGTCTAAACATTTATTGTCAAGTTAGTCTTGGTGCTCATTTTACTCTTAATTTGTAACTTGCTTCTCACAACCAGCCTCTTGAACTGTGGCTAAATATAATGTGTTCTTTTTCTCTAGCAACTTTATCACTATATTTACCTCTATATCTTAGATTTTATTCTCATATCTTACTCTGTATCCCAGACCTTTCTAGAACTGGACTTCTTTCCCTAAGCGTTCTTATGAACCATAGTTTTTGGTTACCCAGTCCCAACTTCCACAAATTCACTTGCCATAGAAGAGTAACTAGAAATAGAATTAGCCAACCCAAGCAGAATGAGCAATTATAAATGAAACAGCCAGTTTCCAAATAGATAGAAATAATAAATTCCAAGATGCTTCTAGAGAACCTTGAGATAAAAAAAATATGAAAGTAATGTGATTTCCTTGCACTATCACAGACTAAGGAAAGTCCTGCATAATATAATAAATGGGGTCTGCTTGGAAATATTAAGAGATAGTGCTCCTTCTCTGGTGATACCTAGATTACAGATCCAGCAACACAAAGATGAATTCAACTATATTCAACCACTTATTTATATCACAAGAAATAATGAACATAAAATAATTTTTTTCTCCCAAAGTGTCAAGTGTTATATAATAAATCATGACTGACTTTTATGCAAATGCATGATTCTGAAAACTTTGTGCCCAAAGATTCACTTAAATGGCACACATTATTCATATAAATGTTGCTATGTGCCATAATTCAGATAAGCTGCATTATACAGAATCTTATCATAACTTTCTTGCTATTGCTCACTCTGCACTGATATATGTTGTTTATAGAGCACTTGCAATAAATTTGCAAACCTAAACTGAAACAAACATCTGTGAACCTTGCTTTCCTTCCCCACACACACCAAAGTGTCCATACAGTAAAAAGGAGGTTAAAGGCAGTGACCACCCCATTGCTATCATGTTTCCCCCGATCTCTTAATCCTTTCCGACTTCTCTGTGTTCTCTTGCTGAAACGTATAGCTTATTACAAATATTGACTTCCTACTGCAATCTAGTAGTTTCCAAATACAGTATGGATTCATATGTATCTTTTATTCTTAATTATGTTGATCAATATTACCTTAAATAAGTGAATCCCCCTACCATTCAATCCACACAAATACCTATTCTACCATCAGTGATGAATAGCATTTATTAGTTCATCTCCTACAACATACTGGTCAACTTAATCACGAATGACAGTAGTCTTTCTCCACTCTACCTATTCAATATTTGTCCTCCTCTTCTCACCACTAATGGGTTTACCCTATTAATTCCACAAAGAAGAAACTGTATAGTACCTATAAGAATACATCCTAGATTAACATAAGGACCTTTTGACTACCTTCTTTGTTTTGTTGTCATCTGTAAAGTTAATAAAAATGCCCAAGGGGAAAATATATTACTAGTTTCTTCATGTTATACAGACTCATCTTATAGAGTTTTATAAACTTTATAAACTTATAGAGCTTTCCCTCTGCCATTTTTCATAGGGCTGCATAATGCCAAGGACCAACAAAATGATCCTGCTCTCTTCTTTTCATGTAAAGGTAGATTCACTCAAGTCAAATCAACAAGCATTTATTAAACAATTATTATGTACTGAAAGCTTTGCTGATTACTGGGGATATAAATAAAAACAAAAATAATGACAATTTTTTTACTATCAAAATTTACATTCTATTGGAACAAGATAACACATAAAAGGAAGTTTAAAGGCATAGGGGCAGATGAGTTACTAACTGTTTTGGCCCTCTAAGGTTAAAGCTAGAAGTATCAAATAGTCTGAAACATGGAGACCCAGAGTTCAAGTTAATGTCTTATCTTCATAGTCCTGAGAACTCTATATCATCATTGTAGGAAATATCATAGCATCACAGATTTAAAACTGGAAAGTACCTTAGATGTTACCTAGTCCAATCACATCACTTTACAATATGAGGTTGATTACGGTTTTTTCTCCAAATGAGGAACACGCAGTGTTGCAAGGGCATCAAGCATCCTTATTTCTGTGGGCCTATAGTCCGTAATGATGAGATCATGTCCCAGATACACAACTCTCTTTCTTTCTCATATTATTCCAGTCAGATTTACTTGTGGGAAACCTCAGAATTTAAACTGAACATTGCTTCTATCTGATCAACAACATGATAGAGTGGATAAAGAACTCATTTTGGAGTCAGGAAGATATGGTTTGAAATCCTGTGTCTGACACATACTGATCTACCCTGGATGAGAAGTTCCTATCACTGAGTTCTCTAAGCTAATAAAACCATAAACTCAATTTAAAATAAAAAAAAGTATGTCTAGTTTTATAAAAATATGGGTAAAAGTGTCTCTGATTCATAAGAATACATAGTAACAATTGATATATTCATCAAAGGTTGATCTTTACTGTCTCTAAAAGAAATACAGAAATGACATATAAGATCAATAATAGACTACAAGTAATTCATAAAATACATAAAATTTTCCACTCTGAATCAATTAATTTTCTTTCAGGCATTGACAGTAGGCTTCATCATTGGTCTTCTAGAATAATGAATTGTCATTGTGTTGATCGGAATTTTCAAAACTTCCAATGCTTTTTTTTTTCCTTAATGGCTTTTTTGTTATTAAATAAAGTGTTATTCTGGTTCTGTATGTTTCATTCCACATCAATTTATAGAAGTATTGAAAACTGATCATTTTTTAATATTGATGCTATAGTACAAATTCTTTTTCTGGTTCTGCTAAATTCACTGAGTTCTTTCATCTAGGAGGCTCATATAGGCATTATGCCTGGTAGTAATACTCTTAAGAATTTGGACCCCCCAATTGAAAAAAAAAGTGTATTTTAATCTGGAGAAGTCTGGGCTCAAATTTTTATCTAATGTGATTTGTAGAAATATTTAGGTACTTGATCTTTAGTTTCTTCATCTTTGAAATTGAAATAATAACATTTGTAATGCTAGCTTTATGGGGTTATTGAAGGTAACAGGAAAATGTGTACAAAGGTACATGTTTATATTGTCCCTTTTCCCCCTCAGATGACTATGAAATTAACTTCATGCTACTATGGTAGAATAATAGGAAGGGTCTAACACCCTATTCTTTAATCCTAATCATTTTGGGGGGAGGATATTGTAAAAAAAAAACCTTCTCATGAAAGTAGGTGGGAGTTTTCATACTATTTGCACTATTGATGCAATAATCCAAAATTTTTTCTTTGGATAGTGGATATAGGTTGGTCTTGTAAAGAAGAGATTATTGTCTGAAGAGTTGAACTCTTCTTATATCTTTATATTTGGTGGCCCATTCTCCTCTCTCTTGTCTTTCCCCCATTTTCTCTTTTCCTATTTTGAATCTGGCACAACCAACAATAATGAGCCAGATGATACAACGTATGACCTATACTTATAGATAACCTTGGGAAGTATGCCACAGCAAGTTGACCCCTGGCATTTTAGGAAAACCCAAGAAAATTTTTTGAGCAAAGTGTCCTATTAAAGGGGCTTGTAGCTCATCTGCAATAAAATCATCTTTTTCCTAGTCCAAAAGGAATTAACTCTGGATACATTTGGATATTCAAGTACTTGTCTCTTTTCCAGATGTTTACCTAGCATGAAAACTGCATATACTCTGTGGGTAGTCAGGCATTCACTAGAGCTCCATGTGAAAAGCTGATTGTCTCCTAATAGCCATCTTTCATCCTCTAGCAAGATTACCTCTTAGCCAAGTTTTGGAATCACAAACACTAAATGTATGATCAATAGAAATGTATTGTAAAGGTAAGCTGGTTTCATCCTAGAGTAGCTAAGGTTTTCTTGATTTTCTCCACCTAGAATGGGTGTGGTTATGATCATTGGCTCCTACAGGGGCACTTCTTTGGGAAGATATAAGAATCTTATGTAATAGGTGCCCCTACTGAACCACAGTTCTAGCAGTCAGTAATTGATGATGTTAAAATTTCTTTTTCCAGGTGTTGCATTACCCTCATCAAACTGCATAAAGTAACAGAGGGAATAAGAAGGAAGATTTGGCTAACTCAAATCTGTTATATTTGTTTGGTTGCCTAGAGAACCCCAAGAACCAAGCAATCAATCAATGCCAAAGTACAGGCTCGGTACTAGGCAATGGCAATAAAAAGGCAAAAATGAAACAGTTTCTGCCCTCAAGTGAATTCCATCCTATTGGAGAAAATATGTGTCTATGTACATATGTATGTATGTGTATACATATATGCATGTGTGTATATGCGTATATATGTGATAACACATTTTAAATACTTGTTGATTGAATGATTGCTATAATTATTTATAAAGTAAATATAAGATGAGCTTACTAAGTTACTATTACCTAGAAAATTCCTAAATGATTTCGTAGAAAATGTCACTTGAGATGCGTTTTAATGTTTGACAATGATTCTAAAATGCTGAGATGAAGATGGAGTTCTTGCCAGCTATGGGAGAAAATCAATGCAAAGTCACAGAGGTAGGAAATAAAATGCCATGTATGAAGAATAGCAAAGGTCCCAGTGTGGAGAGACCTCACTGTGGGAAATATAGAATGTATAACAAGAATAGGAAGATAGGCTGGGCCCAGCTTGAAATGGGGTTTACAAGGATAATAGAATCAAAGAATTAAGAAATTTGAAAGAATTTCAGTAGCTATCTAGTCCCACTCACACATGAAATAGATCCCCACTAATATTCTTGAAAAAGTAGTTGTCTAGTCTCTACTTGAAGACCTCCAGCTAGGTAGAACCTACCACCTGTATACATGGAATATTTTACTTCATGGAGCCAAATCACATGACTGTTAATCCTTCCTCCACATGAAAGCTCTTTCACTATTTGAATATGTCTATCATGTGTCCACTCCTTCTTTTATTTAGGGCTAAATATCCCCTGTTTCTTCTACCAATTCAATCAGTAAACTGATTAAGCCACTACAAGACTTTTACCATCATGTCTGATGTGCTCCTGATATGTTCCAGTTTATCAATATCCTTATTAAACTGTGGCATTCAGAACCAGACATAATGCTGTAGATGAGGTCTGATGAGGCCAAATACAATGACACTATGACTTCCCAATCACTAGCATCTATGTCATTCAATACAGCCCAAGATTATACGACTTTTTTGTTTGTTTGTCAAATTACATTGCCCAAATTATATTGTGCTTGCAGGTTATTAAAAGCCTTAGATCTTTTTTTTTTTTTTGAAGAACAACTGCTATCTAATAATGCCTTTCTCATTTTGTAATTATGAAGATAATTTCTAAGCCCAAATAGAGGAGTTACATTTTATCCCCAAAACAATAGTAAGTCCTTGGAATTAATTGATCATGGGAGTGACATAGAGCTATACTTTTCAAAAAGTCACTTAGCATCTCTGTGGAGGAAGGGTTAGAGAGGAAAGAGTAAACAGCCACTAACATATGTAGGGAATATTAAATTTCAATAGAACGAATCTGAAGAAAAGATGTAGAGTATTGGTAGTAAAGAAAAAAATCTGAACATGTCCAGAGAGGAAAGAGCATTACAACCCTTTATCAAAGCACAATGTATTGGATGGTATGAGAGAAACAGGATAGGCAGGGACTGTGCCACCTGGGGAAAGCGAATCCTCTGAACTCCGGAAGATGAAAGAATCAGAAGAGAAGGAGATTTCAAATGAAGGGAAATATTTTTAAATCATGGAGTGGGGCTTTCAGAGGGCATGATGGAAGATTTAGGAAGAACAGGAAAGGGACATGGAGGGGTTTGGGTCACCGTCGATGGGAGATTAAATAACAGGAAGTAAGAGTTGGGCAGGAGGGATGACTTAACCAAAGGCAGCTAGAGAATATGATCTCAGAGACTGGGAGTTAAAGATTTAGTTACAGATTTTTCTGACCATAGAAGATGAATCCAAACACTGATTACACCATCTTTTTCATATTTGGTGGTCTTGGCAGGTGATCGGAATACGCTCCACTGTTGATGATAGGGGAAAGTGAATAGAATTCCCCATGTCTCTGCTGTAACTCTGTGAGCCAAAATTGAAAGGAAACTTAGATGTGTGCTACAATTCAGATAAAACTGCAGCAGACAGAATCTGTAGGTCTGTTAACAAACATTTACTAAGTGGCTATTATGTGTCAGGCACCGTGCTAAGTGCTGAGCAAGAAGAAATGCAAAAGAGAGACCCCAATATTCACGAGGTTAACACGCTAAAAGGGAGTGAGGATTTAAAGAACTACACACGAGGAAAAAATACACAGGACAAATTAGTGATAGTCAATAGGCAGAAGACACTATAATCATGGAGGATAAGAAAACTTTTTTGCCCAAAGAACAATTTATATCAAAATAATTGAACTGAGTTAAATGCAAGGTTTTTAATTTATATAAGCAATAACTAAATCATATCTAATCTTTCATTCTGCATACTTCTGTATATATAAGGTTCTAAGATGTTAGCAAATTGTCAACAGTTTTGTAATTGTACTTTTTAAAAATTTCCAATCATTGTTTGGTACTATAACAAAAGCTACAAATATTACATCTGGGAAAGAATACAGTAAAAAATATGAACAAACTACAAGGGGACACAAGGGAAATATCTAGCAAATAAATAAATAAGCAATAGGTCATAGATAAAGACACTGCATATACCAGAAGATTTTAAGATCCTTCTATTATAATTTTTATCTTTATGGTTTAGTCAGATAATGTTAAAATTTTAAAGTAAGTTCTAAAAGCAATTATATAGCTACATAATTGTTTGGTTTGACCTGTATGAAAAGCTGGTCTGTATGCAATTTTGCTTGATTCTTTCTTTTACAACCAGACATGATGGCTAATTCAAAATTGCACATGAAAAAGGCTATCTAAAAAGCAAGATAAATATATATGGAAATCACGCTTTAAAAAGATTCCATTGCTAAGAAACAATCCTTACACCAAATGTCTCTGATAAAGGTATAATCTCTCAAATATATACAGATGAGTCAAATTCATAAGAATACATTCCATGCCCCAATTGACAAATAGTCAAAGGATATGAACAAGCAGTTTTCAGATGAAGAAATTAAATCTATCTATAAGTACATGAAGAAGTGCTTCTAAGTAACTTTTGATTAGAGAAATGTAAACTAAAACAACTCTGAAATACCATCTCGTGCCAATCAGATTGGCTAATATGACAAGAAAAGGAAAATGATAAATGTTAAAGAAGATGTGGGAAAATGTGACCCTAATGGGCTGTTGGTGCAATTGTGAACTTATCCAACCATTCTGGAGAGCAATTTGGAACTACCTCCAAAGAGCAACCAAATTGTGCATTCCCTTTGATCCAGCTATACCATTACTAGCTCTGTATCCCAAAGAAATTATAAAAAAGGGAAAAAGGACATACATGTGCAAAAAAAAAATACTTACAGCAGCCCTTTTTGGGTTGCAAAATGTTGGAAACTGAGATGCCCCTCAGTTGGGGAATGGCTGAACAAGATGTGGCATAGGAATGTGATGGAATACTATCGTGAGTAAGAAATGGTGAACAGGAGGATATCACAAAATCCTCGAAAGACTTGTAAGAATTGCTGCAAAGTGAAATGAGTCATACAAGGAAAACTCTGTACATTAGTTCAACAACATTGTGTGATGACCAACTATGGATGACTCATGTCTTCTCAGTAACACAATGACTCAAGAGAGATATAAAGGATTCACTAAGGAAAATGTTATCCGTATCCAGATAAATAACTGATAAACTCTGAATGCAGATTGAAGCATATTTTTTCACTTACGTTATTTTTTATGGTTTTATTTTCTTTTTTATCCGTTTCTGCCTTCACGAGTATGACTAATATGGATTTTTTTTCCTTGATAGTACACATACAAACTGTATCAAACTGCCTACTATTTTCAGAAAAGGGGAGGAGAGGGAAAGAGGAAGAAAAATTTGGAACTCAAAATCTTTGTAAAAGTGAATGCTAAACATTTTCTCGACATGCAACTGGGGAAAAATAAATTCTACTAACCTTACAAAAATAAAAAAAAATTGGCAGTTCAGCTTATGTGTCAAAGAAAAGATCCCATTTACTGTACACTAGTTACAATATTAAGCTAGTCTTAAAGCTGTCATCATTACTTTCTCTACACTGTTCTACAGTGCATCAGAGTAGCAACAACAAATGCAAAAATATTGAATGAGACAAATAGCCATGAGTATCATATATCGCAATGACCAAATACAACAAAAGTGACCCAAAGCAACTACCTCTGTGCTGTTGCAATGCTTTTCAGGCTCTGCATCTTGACATTTTACTTTTTGCTCTCATGGTGAATTGCAAGGCTTCATATTAAAATGATTTTCCCTACTGTGCTCTAGATCTTTCCTTGTCTTCACTAGTTTAATGCCTTTTTCAGTACAACTGTAACCTGCTTGCTTCCTGAGTCCTCTGAATAAAACATTAAAACTGATTATATATCATTTACTCCAGTGGACTCTATAGCAGGGAGAACTGTGAAGAGTCTTGTCCTAAAGTGACCCCAGTTTAAGTGTCCCCAATCCATATTCCCCTATTAATCCAACAACCTTTCTATGTTTCCTCCTACTGCTAATTGCTACCAATTCTCTGTGTTTCATACCATACCATGGGAAAATTCGTTGTGTCAGTTTTTTGGAGGGCAAAACCCACAAATGAGCCCAACCAAATTAATGCAATTGAGAAATGTTTAACAAAATAGACAAAAATATCTTAAAACAGATATGAAATTGTGGTTTTCTAAATCATTACATAATTTGTAGGGATTCATATCTATTTGAGTTTGACACTACTGTTCTAGTGGAGTGCAGGAAGTGTTCAGGAAAGGCTAATTCTTCTGATGTGAGAGCTGCTGAGCCCTTTTCAGGATTGCTTTCTACCTTTGGTATCTATCTGATCCACCGAACTCTTACTTTTGCTTCCAAGAATCTCTAGCATGTGCAGAGGTTATACTCCGATGAATCAGCTTGGCAGACAGGCTAAATCAGGTTGAAGGTAACTGAAGTGTTTCAAACTATCAGTGAGATAGGGGGATGTCTACACCAAATATATGAAGACTTACATGGTGGAAAAGGCAGGTGAGAACAATTTGTTCCAACAACCATGAAGGTGGCTGAAGCAAGTGCTGTGGAGCACTTAGAGCTTGGTTAGACATTGAACATGCCAAGGTCATCCACTGCATCTTCAGCTATCACAAGTCATCTTGATTTTTGTATTGTCATTGAACTTTGATGACTCTGGAATAGAAAGTAAGGCAGATAACTTCACATAACTCCATCTTACTTAAATTTAATTTCTGTACAAATCAAAAGACATCATCCATACCGTTTTACCGTTGTTGTATAGGTGCTGGATACTGAAGTACTTTCTTGAGCTAAACTGCCAAGCATTCAAACTCTACTATAGAGAGAATAGCTCTGATTGACTGACTACATTGTTCAAATTCCAAACACATGTTTGTCTAAAAGACTATTTTGTGGAAAACTCACACAATGCAAGTGCTCACATGCAGATGAGGAGAAGTGATACGACACTCTGCAGGTCTCTCTGAAGAACTTTGCCATTGATTGCATGACATTAGAAACACTGGCAAATGACCACTCAGCGTGGCATGCCTGTATCAAAGAAGGTGGTGTTTTCTAAGGATGGAGCAAAATTAAAGTAGCTCAGAAAAACCCCAACAAAACAAAAGATGAACAAATTTAGAGACATCTTCATTCCAAATATTCATGTAGCCTATTTCTGCCTGACTTGTGGTAGAGCCTGCTGAACTCTTATTGATCTAATCAGTCACAGCTGGACTCAGTATACTTTGACCACAAAATAGTGATGTCATTTTAGTCTTATTCAAGAAGTCAGGACAACAACCAACCAAGTTGTCCACTTCATACACCTCAAATATGGCCCATCTTGATAAATATTAAACCTTTTTTTTCTTCATCCATACATTATACACAATGAGAAGGTAGTGGTACTAATCATACCTATTTATATAACAATTTTACACAGTAATATTTCCTTAATGTGAAGCAGAAGGCATCTTTCAGTTCACTATAAAAATTAAAAATCACAACCCTTGCATTTGCTCAACAATGCAAAGAATTTATGAAGAGGGAAGTAATCACTAAAGTTCTTCAAATAAAATCTAGATAACACTGTCAAAGATGTAGAAGATGAAATTCTTGTTCAGGTAGTATTTCAAGTGTATGATCTCTGAAGTCTCATCTAAAAGGGCAATTATATTTTTCTATGTTATATACAGGCATAGTAAGATGAACAATAAGTTTTAGGTGGCAGACTGATACTGAGAGAGGAGACAGGCAGTAATTTTTAAGTGATGTAAGAAATTAAAGAAATAGAGTAGTTCAGGATTATTTACCATGGGAGCAAATAGCTACACACTTCTCAAAAGTTCAGGGAGGAATATCTATATTATAGCTCTGTAAAATAGCTGATGTTCATGATGATATCCTAAGTCATCAAGATAAATTAATGTATATGCCTTAGCCTCTTTTTAAAAAGGCAGGGAAGCATGCAATGCATTTGATAACTATTTCAAACAAAATATGTAAATGAAATACCTCTAAGTTCCTTTTCTACTCTGAAATGTTATGAATAACAATATCTGGTGCTGACATTATTCCTTATGTTTCACAACACATTTTACATACATTCCTCTTGATTCTTACAACCTTGCAAGTTAGATAATTTAGCTATTTTTATCTCCTTTTTGCTATTAGAGAAACTGAGTTTCACACAGTTTAAGTCACTAATTCAATATCACAGTTATAAAGTGAGAGTGCTAGAACTCAGGCCTCAGTTTTTAAATTAAAAATCAATTTTCCCCTAACATAATAAAGATAGCTCCTTGATATGAAGGTTTGATGTTTAAAAAGGAAAGCTTTGGTTATCTGGAGAAGTAACACATGAAACAATCCCTTCCTTGACAATGACAGATAAAACATCATTTCACTTCTACCATTCACATCTGAGAGCTAAATAAAAATGCCCTTTATTCCATGGAGTCTAAAAATGAACTGAAGGTGGCATGGGGCTTGAGGCTGCCAGAAACTCATTTATTTCTCCAATATCTAGTCCCATTTGGATGAAAACATGAACAACAGGAAGCCGAGATATGTAGAGAGAGATCAAGAGCCCATTAAAAACAAACATATAAAAATACTCTTCATCTAAAAAAGAGTGGAGGAAGTGGTGATTGGAAAAAGTCCAATGCTAGTTGGCCCCAAGAACATTTCTGGGAATCTGTTTTTCAATATTAACTCTTTGGTGACAATAATTATGCCCATGTTAGGAAGGAATGACTTTAAATATAGCTAGAAATTTAATGTGATGCAAATTTACACATACCATTACCACAGTTAGAAGCAATGATCTCTACCTCTGGCCTTTCAGCATGCCCTTTTGCTTATTATAGCTTTGCTCTGTTTAAAAAGTGCATCAGATAGGGAGATGGAATAGGTGATTCTCATGTCCCTTCCAACTCTAAAATTCTATGAGAAGAATAATATAGCCCTGGGAAACAAAGCTGAGATCTCCTCAGTTATTTATAGAGTGTTAGGTGAGGAATAGCACCTCTGTTGTGAGGGTTTGCTGAGCCATTTTCAGGGCTGCTCATCCATGGGTGTCCAAATGGTTACCCAACTCTCACCTGTGGCTTTAAGAAGCTGTGGCATTGAGGACTTCTGGAAGCCAAGACATTGGAGTAATCAGCAAATCAGTATAGTTCTCCTATATTTACTTCCAAACATCTATAAAATAGTGCCCCAGAACAAATCCTGTAACAGCAGAGCCATCAGAAACCTGGGGTGGTGCAATCATTTAGCCCCTAGACTTGACGGATCAGCAAGAAAGGTCCCTCTCCCTCTGATAAAAGAGGAGCACATTCAAGGACAGGAAGCATCCCAGCAAGCCAGCAGCATGCCCTGGATCAGCAAACCATTGGGAGATTGTAACAACAATGTTGCTAGCAGCTGTTGTGGAGGTGAAAGACCAACAAGCTGGTGCACAAGAAGGGCTGCCTAGCACAGATCTTTTGATCTGCTTTTCTAAGGAAAGCAACTTTAAGGAGTTAACATTCTCATTTTTATTAAACACATATACAAACAGAAGTTACAAACAGAGACAATATAAAGAGACTAAAGCACAATACATAGTTACCAAAGAAGCACCAATATCTGGGTTTTTCAAAGCAGTTGGGGGAAGGTAGGTTTGCTTCTACAGCTACCCAGAATCTCATCACCAACACTCTTTCAATGAATGTGCCCCCAAAGGGAAAATGCTAATCTCTGAGTTTACATACCCTTCTTCAGGGTCAAAGGGTGTCACAAACATGAGACTCAAACCACGTGACTTAGGCCTCCTTGTGATTTAAATGCTTGCTTAGGGTCAGAGGGTATAACTAGGCCTTCCCTTCACTTAAGCATGTCATCAAAGACTCCCAATTCAATCAGATTCCTTAGTGAAGAGAAGCACTCCAAAACAAAGACAACAAAAAGTCCACTTTGCCATTACGTCTAAAAGGCAAAATTCATCAAAGGTACTTGATTACTTCAGCATTCCAAAAGACAAAACAATAAAACAGTCCCACCTTATTTAACATAAAGTTATCTGGAGCTACAGTATGGTAGAGCAGGCAAATGCTAATGTTAGGACACGCCCACTCATGTACCTTAGTAGAGCAAGGGGAATGGGCAGACTCCAGCTCTGGGAAGCACCACGCGTTTCAGTTTAGCCCCAGGCCAGCTGGTGTCCTCCAACAGCTAGACCTCCAGGTGCTTCAGTGAAGACCAGAAAGGACTGGCATCTTTCTTCAGCAGGACGTTGGTACTTTTCAGTCCAGCCCAGGGCAAACAGGCATCCTACAAGGGCCACACCTCCATGTGCTACAGTGTTGCCCTAGGAAAACAGAGAAAAATCCCAGGTGGCCACAGGACACACCAGACACAACAACTAGGACTCCAGTTCAGCACCAGGTAAGCTGCCAGACCCCCACAGCCTCCAGCAACAACAGCCACCCCGTACTCCATCTCCTCAACACAACACCAGATACAAATGTCCCCTGTGGGTCTCAGAGAAACATTGGCACAGCACCAGGTAAACAAGGAAAGTCTGTAGCCACTGCCACAAAAAGCCTGAGAAAAAGCCCCTTCCACCCTGGGATCAGAGATCAAATTTGAAAGAAAAGATTAAGGCCAAAAAAAGATGAGCAAAAATCAACAACAACAAAAAAAATCTCACCACAGAAAGTTATTATGGTGACAGGGAAGACCAAGACACAAACTCAGAAGAAGAAGCCAATGTCAAAACACCTATTGGCCACAATACCTTAAAGAAAAATGAGAAGTGGTATCAAGCCCATAAATAACTCACAGAAGAGCTCAAAAGGGAGCTTAAATATCATATAAGAGAGGTGGAAGAAAATATGAGGAAACAAATTAAAGTTATGTGAGAGAATTACGAAAAAAAGACTCAACAGGTTGGAAAGCTGCTTAAAAAGTATATTTGGCCTAATGGAAAAGGAGATAAAAAATGCACTGAAGAAAACAACACCCTAAAGCATATAATTGGCCAAATGGGAAAGAAAGTACAGAAGCCAATTGAGGAAAACAACTCCTTAAAATTTAGAATTGGGCAAGTTTAAGCTAATGACTCTATGAGACATCATGAATCAAACAAATTTAAAAGAATGAAAAAAAATGGAAGAAAATATAAAATACCTCACAGGAAAAACCGTTTACTTGAAAACAAATGCAGGAGAGACAATATCAGAATTGTTGGACTATCCAAAAGTCATAATCAAAAGGAGTATCTGGACTACATCTTTCAAGAAATTATCAAATTAAATTACCTTGATGTACTGGAACAAGAGGGCAAAATAGGCATTTATTTGTTGTTAGGAGAAAAATGCATGACACGACAACATTTATCATAGAGTCATACAATTTTGGAACTAGCAAGGACCCTAGAGATCATCTTGTTACCTCCTCATTGTGCATATAAGAAAACAGACTGAAAGGAGACATGACTTACCCCCATTTTCCACAGATAATTACAAAAAAAGGAAGAGATTATTATCTTGGTCTCCTGATTCAAAGACAAGGACTCAACCTTTAAGGGAGCATGACGTATGAGGCTAAAACTGTAGGGAAGAAAAATGGATGATGCTATAATAGAAAAAAAATCAAAATGATAATCTTAATAAAAAATCCTATATGAAAATTAACAAAGGCAAAAGTCATCTAATGGACAACATTCTCTCTACCAGCGGGTAAAAAATAGTAAGATGTTGATGTGGCCTGCTTTTATGATTTGTAGAGGGTCTTCATATTTGCAGCTATTGCACATGGTTTTGAATAGCTAGTTTAGCCTGCTTCTTGAAAATTTCTACATCATTCATTTTCATTTCAGTTTTTAATGAGTAGAATTAAGTAAATCTTAGTGAGATCAAGTTGGATCTCCATTGTGCAGAACTACAGACCTTAGCTGGACTTGATATTTAGATAGTAGTCCTTGCTTTTCTTTTTAATTGCAGTCTGTGTAGCCATGAAGATGCTTTACGTAGGTGTGCAGAGTCCTTTTTGAGATGCACAGAGGCTAATTAAGTCAGGCATTACATGATTATCCTAAAGGCTCTTCTATCAATGGCTTGGCTATCTTCACGTGGCTAAGGGCAATCACACTGGCTATTGTTTTTCATTTTGCTGTTGTTGTTATTTTGGTTTTTTTACCTGAGAAAGTGTTCATTGCTGTGTCAGGAGTCTAGCAAGAAATACAACTTTTCTTAGCTAATATCCATGGAAGAGTAGTTCTCTAGAGAGCCTGGAAAAAGAATATTTTTTTCTTCCTCTTCCTTGGTGAGACAAGGGGACTAAGAGGCACTTTCTCATCACACAGAACAGGTCAAAGGAATGAAGATTATTTTGTCCATAACATAATGAGAATACTTTTCATTTTATTTTATTTTTTAATCATGCTCAAGTCAGTTATAAGCAGGCTCCTTGATCATGTTATCACACTTAAAGTTGATTTTGAAGTACAATAAAGCTAATGAAACTTTAAATTAACCTTTGCTTGCCTCCTCCTCAAAACCCCATGTGAAATGCACATGGGTAATTTTCTTTTCTAATAAGCACAGATATTTTTTATCAGTTTTGTTGTAGTTTGGAAGTAAATAAGAGTAATTTTTCATCAATTACACTCATTAAGGTGAATGGAAGTACATACTTTAAAAAAATCTGAGATTTAAATCCTCAGAAACAAGTGTTGGTGGAGCCATGATGGTGGGTGGAAAGCAGGGACTCGCCTAGGGCTGTCCCCCAGGACCCTCCAAACACAGGTAAAAATGGCTCTGAACAAATTCTAGAACTGCAAAACCCATGAAATAGCAGAGGGAAACAGGAATCCAGCCCAGGGCTGCCTGGATAGTCACTGGGTAAGGTCTATCGTACATGGAGCTGGGAGCAGAGTGGAGCAGAGCACAGCACAGCATGGGCTGCACCGAGACCAACCAGACCATGAGTCGGGCAGAACAGGCACTACTGTCCTGAAGCAGTGAGCAGTGGCAGTTGCCAGACTTCT
>CM053622.1:303872555-303883194 GCA_028646595.1 Phalanger gymnotis
GCAGGGATCTCTTTGCTGGCACTGAGATAGTGTTCTCTTGCTCTACTCTGCTTGGATCTTCATCACAGTCTTGGTTGGCAGTCCTTGGGGAAGGAAGAGTGGTGGTGTGGCAGAACTTGTGGTGGATGTGGAGAGGGAGTCATCTTGGTAGTTATATGACAGAAAGGAGTGCTTCAGATCACTCACAGACTAGAGAACAGGCCAGGAGAGGAGTATCATACCACCTCAGAATAGAAGTAGTGCTGAAAACAGCAGGGCAAAACCCCTGAAGCTTGGGACACAGCACTCTCCAGTCTGAAAGCAATCATATCCTGACAAAGAGCTCAAAAGTCAAGTAATTGGCTAGGAAAATGAGGAGGCAGTGAGCCTTAAGGAGCCCTGAAAGACTATAAAATCTTTATTTGGTGACAAAGAAGATCAAAATATACAGCCAGAAGAAGTCAACAAAGTCAAATCATACATCCCGATCCTCCAAAAAAATATAAATTGATCTCAGGCCATGGAAAAGCTCAAAAAGGATTTGCAAAATCCAGTAAGAGAAGTAGAGGAAAAATTGAGAAGAGAACTGAGAGTGATGCAAGAAAATCATGAAAAAGAAGTTGACAACTTGGTAAAGGAGACTGAAGAAAATAACACCTTAAAACATTGACTAGGGGGCGGAGCCAAGATGGCCACAGGAAAACAACATCTTACCAAGCTCTCTCACAAGTTCTGCCAGATACCTCCAAAAAGTGAGTCTGAGAAGATCTAAGAGAGTTAGAAGCTTCTAGCAGACTGAGTGGGGCAAATTTCCAAGCCAGGAGAGTTGTAAAGGTCAACGGGATGGATCTGTAGGCTGGGAGAGCGTTCGGCGTGTGGAGCTGCACCAGACAGCACCAAAGCAGAAGCAGCTATTTCTCCATACTGGGAGAAAGTTGGGTGCCCGAAACTGGTGGAGATCCCCAAGTTTCCCAAGACAGAATGGGAGTCTGTTGAAGCAACGAGAGGCAGCAGTGCAACATTCAGGGCATGAGACATGTACTACCGAAGTTTGCAGCACAAAGGTTTGAAATGTTCCTTCTTGAACTTCTGGGAAACATAATGACCAAGTAAATGGCTCTAATCCATCCCTCCCTGACCCAGAGAATTCCTCGGGAAAAGTGCTGGAATAGAGGAGACAGAAGTGGGGCTTCAGTGGCTGAGCAGTGGGAGTTCCTGAGTCTCAGAGGGGCAGAGCCAGCAGGGGTCAACACCACGAGCCCAGACGTACATTTGCACAGCCAGGGAAAGTGGCAGACACCAGCACAGACAACAGCTGAGACCACTGCTGAAGAGCAACAGTGCTGGAGAGCAGCCCCAGGAGAAAAGGAGACTTCAGACAGCCAGACCCCTCCTGCATACCTCAGGAAACTGAATGCTACAACACACAAAGCTAGTAACTAGACTCACAATCCCCAGAACAAGAAACCTGGGTCAGAGATCCCTGAGCCCCAAAAGCAGAAATAAACTGTAAAGCCAGGAAAAATCTAACCAACATGAAGAACAAGAAAAAAACCAAGGACCACTGATTCTTTTTATGGAGACAGAGAGGATCAAAATACCAATTTGGAAGAGGATAGCATTGACATTATATGCACATCTGATACCTCAAAAAAGGAATGTGAACTGGTCTCAAGCCCATAAAACATTACTGGAGGAGCTAAAGAAAGATTTTATAAACCAAATTAGGGAGGGAAAGGAAAAAAAATGAAAAAAAAAACTGATGAAATGAAGTCTTTAAAAAATAAGATCGGTAGAATGGCTATGGAGATTCAGAATCTAAATAGAGAAAATGACATGCTGAGAGGTAAAAGCAACCAACTGGAAAAGGAGACTCAAAAGCAAAATGAAGACAGTAACTCATTAAAAATTAGAATTGAGCAAGGGGAGGCTAAAGAATCAATGAGGCATCAAGAAATAGTCAAACAAAATGTAAAAAATGAAAAAAAAATAGAAGACGATTTGAAATATCTGATTGGAAAAACAACTGACTTGGAAAATAGATCTAGGAGAGACAATTTAAGAATTATTGCGCTACCATAAAAAAGAGCCTTGACGGTAACTTCAAAGAAATTATCAAAGATACCTGCCTAGAGGTCCCAGAACCTGAGTTTAAGATGGTCATTGAAAGAATCCACCTATCACCCCCTGAAAGATATCCCAAATTGAAAACTCCAAGAAACATTATACCTAAATTTCAGAATTACAAATCATAGAGAAAATACTGTAAGCAGCCAAAAAGAAACAACTCAAATATCTTAGAACTATAGTCAGGATCATGCAGGATCTTTTACCTTCTATGATAAATGACAAGAGAAAAGGGAATATGATATTTTGAAAGGCAAAGGAGCTTGGACTACAACCAAGGATCAACTACCCAGCAAAATTGAGCATAATTTTTCAGGCAAGGAGATGGACATTCAATGAAATAAGGGAATTCCAGACCTCACCGAAGAAAAGGCCAGAATTCAATGGAAAATGTGATCCTCAAATACCAAACTCAAGAGATACATAAAAAGGTCAACAGGGGGAAAATCTCACAAAGCTCATTAATAAATAAGGGAAATTATTTGCATCTTTTTATGTGATTAGATCATTTTATATACATTATATATATGTATACATATATATATTGTATATATAGGTCAAGCTTGAGAATAGTACAGTTATTATGACAATTGAAAGGGATACACATAGACTGTGGATGTCTGTATAAAATAACTGATATAAGGATAAAAAACATAATTAAGAGAAGTAAAGAGAGGATTCTGGGAGAAGAGGTAAGGAGGTAGTAGAAAAGGGTAAGTTACATCACATGAAGAGGCACAAAGCACGATACAGTAGAGGGAAAGATGGGAGGGAGAAGAATACCATATGAGCTCTACTCTCAGCCGATTTGGTTCAAGAAGAGAATAAAATGCTCTGAAAAGTTTAGAAATCAAACTTGTCCCACAGGCAGTAGGAGGGGAAAGGGGAAAAGAAAAGGGGAGTGGTCAGAAGGGAGTGAATAAGTAGCAAGGGGAAAAGGGTAAGAAAAGGGAGAGAAATCAAGAGGGAGTGTAAAATGAGGAAGGTGGTGGTCAAAAGCAAAACTATTGAGGAGCAGAATGTGGGAGGGAGAAATGAAAGCATAAACAGCGAGGTGGGGCTGAAACAGGAAGGAGAAAAAGGCATAGCTTGTAATCATGACTGTTAATGTGAATGGGATGAACTCTCCCATAAAACAGAGGCAGATAGCAGAATGGATTAAAAACCATAATCCTGCAATATGTTGTTTACAAGAAACATATCTGAAGAAGGGGGATACGCACAGGGAAAAAGTAAAAAGATGGAAGAGAATATATTGTGCTTTAGTTAAAGTTAAAAAAAAAAAAAGCAGGAGTAGAAATCCTAATCTAAGACAAGCAAAGATAGATCTAATTAAAAGAGATAAGGAAGAACACTATATCTTGCTAAAAGGCACCATAGACAATGTAACAATATCATTATTTAACACATATGTACCAAGTGGTATTGCATGAAAATTATTAAAGGAGAAGTTAAGAGAGTTACAGGAAGAAATAGACAGCAAAATTATACTAGTGGGCGACCTCAACTTCCCCCTCTCTGAACTTGATAAGTCTAACCTCAAAATAAACAAGAAAGAAGTTAAGGAGGTGGATAAAATTTTAGAAAAGGAAGATATAACAGACCTCTGGAGAAAACCGAATGGAGATAAAAAGGAATATACTTTTTCTCAGCAGTACATGGCACACACTTAAAAACAGACCATGCACTAAGGCATAAAAGCCTCACAATCCAGTGCAGAAAGGCTGAAATATGCAATTATCCTTCTCAGATCATGACCCCAAAAATTATCTGTCTTAAAGGACCATATAAAGATAGACTAAAAATTAATTGGCAAGTAAATAATCTAATCCTAAAGAATGAGTGGGCCAAAGAGCAAATCATAGAAACAATTAAGAACTTCATTCAAGAGAATGACAATAATGAGACAACATACCAAAATTTATGGGATGCAGCACAAGCAGTTCTTAAGGAAAGTTTTATATCTCTAAATGCTTACATGAGTAAAATAGAGAAATAGTAGATCAATGAATTGGGCATACAACTGAATAAAAAGAACAAATCAAAAACTCCTAATTCAATAACAAATTAGAAACACTGAAATTCAAAGGAGAGATTAATAAAATTGAAATCAAGAAAACCATTGAATTAATAAATGAAACAAAGAGCTGATTTTATGAAAAAAAACAATAAAATTGATAAACCTTTGGACAGTTTGATTTAAAAATAAGAAAGAAGGAAACCAAATTACCAGTATAAAAAAAATGAAAAGGGAGAATTTGCCTCCAATGAAGAGGAAATTATAGCAATAATTAGGAATTATTTTGCCCAATTTTATGCCCATAAATTTCATAACTTTAGGGATATGAATGAATATCCAAAAAATATATATTTCCCAGGTTAACAAAAGAGGAAGTGAAATTCCTAAATAACTCCATCTCAGAAAAAGAAATTGAGCAAGCCATCAATGAACTTCCTAGGAAAAATATATTTTTTCCACATGGGCCACATGATTTTACATGTGAATTTTATCAAACATTTAAAAAACAATTAATTCCTGTACTTTATAGACTATTTGGGAAAATAGGTGAAGAAGGAGTCATACCAAATTCTTTTTATGCCACAAATATGGTACTAATACCCAAACTGGGAAGAATCAAAACAGAGAAAGAAAATTATAGACAATTTCCCTGATGAATATTGATGCAAAACTTTAAAATAACATATTAGCAAAAAGATTGCCGCAACTTATCATGAGGATAATACATTACAACCAGGTAGGATTTATTCCAGGAATGCAAGGCCATGCCTATATTAGGAAAACTATCAATATAATTGATCATATCAACAGCAAAACTAGCAGAAACCATATGATCATCTCAAAAGATGCAAAAAAAGCCTCTGACAAAATACAACATCCATTCATATTAAAAACAGTAGAAAACATAGGAATAAATGGAGCCTTCCTTAAAATTATAAATAGCATCTACCTAAAAGCATCAACAAGCATTATTTGTAGTGGGGATAAGTTAGATGCATTCCCAATAAGATCAGGAGTGAAAAAAGGATTTCCATTATCACCCCTACTATTCAATTTAGTACTAGAAATGTTAGCTGTAGCAATGAGAGAAAAAAAAGAAATTGAAGGAATTAGAATAGGCAAAGAAGAAACTAAATTGTCACTTTTTTTCAGATGATATGATGATTTACTTAGAGAATTCTAGAGAATCAAGAAAAAACTACTTGAAATAATAAACAACTTTAGCAAAGTTGCAGGATAAAAAATAAAGCCACATAAATTCTTGCATTCCTATACATTACTCCCAAAGCCCAACAATAAGAGATAGAAAGAGAAACTCCATTCAAAGTTACTGTAGACAGTATAAAATATTTGGGAGTCTATTAGGCAAGAAAAATCCAGGGACTACATAAACATACTAATGAAACACTTTTCATGAGAATAAAGTAAGATCTAAATAAATGGAAAAAATATCAGTTGCTAATGGTTAGGCTTAGCTAATATAATAAAAATGACAATTCTAGCTAAATAAATTTATTTATTCAGTGCCATGCCAATCGAACTACCAAAAATTATTTTACAGAGCTGGATAAAATAGTAACAAAATTCATCTGGAAGAACAAGAGGTCTACAATATCTAGGGAATTAGTGAAAGAAATGTTAGAGAAGGTGGCCTAGGAATATCAGATGTTAAACTATACTATAAAGCAGCAGTCATCAAAACTACTTGGTACTGGCTAAGAAAGAGTTGTGGATCAGTGGAATAGGATGGGTACAAAAGACACAGTAGTCAACAACTATAGCAATCTACTCTTTGATAAACCCAAAGAATCCAGCTTCTGGGCTAAGAATTCACTATTTCACAAAAACTGCTGGGAAAATTGGAAAATGGTAGGGCCGAAACTGGGCATAGACCATATATCTTATACCATATACCAAAATAAAATCAAAATGAGTTCATGATTTAGGAATAAAGGCTGATACTCTAAGCAATTTGGGAAAGCAAGGAATAATTTACCTAGCAGATTTATGGAAAAACAAAGAATTCATGACACAACAAGAGGTAGAGAGGATTGCAAAATGCAAAACGGATAATTTTGATTATGGTAAATTGAAATATTTTCATATAAAAAAACCAATGCAACAAAGATTAGGAGGGAAGCAGAAAACTGGGAGAAAATCTTTACAACTAGTGTCTCTAATAAAGGCCCCATTCCTAAAATATACGGGGAACTGAGCCAAATTTACAGGAATACAAGTCATTCCCCAATCGAGAAATGGTCAAAGCATATGAAGAGGAAATTTTCAGAGGTTGAAATTAAAGATATCTATAGGCATATCAAAAAATGCTGGAAATCAATAGTAATTAGAGAAATGCAAATCAAAATAACTATTAGATGCCACATCTCTCCTGTCAAATTAGCTAAAATGACAAATCAGGAAAATGATAAACAATGGAGAGGATGTGGGAGAATTAGAACATTGTTACATTGCTGGAGGAGTTGTGAACTGATCCAGACATTCTGGAGAGCAATTAGAAACTATGCTTGAAGGGCTATAAAGATGTTCATGCCCTTTGACCCAGCAATGCCACTTCTGGGGTTGTATTCCAAAGAGATCACACAAGTGGGAAAAGGACTCATATGTACAAAAATATTTATAGTGGCTCTTTTTGTAAGAAAGAATTGGAAACCAAGGGGATGCCCATCGATTGAGGAATGGCTGAACAAGTTATGGTATATGAAGGTAATGGAATACTATTGTGCTACAAGAAATGGGGAAGATATGGACTTCATAATAACCTGGAAAAACCTATACAATACAATGCTGAATGAGTGGAGCAGAATGAGGAGAACCTTATGCACAACCACAGATATAGGCATTCTGTGATGACTAACCCTGATAGACTTTCTTCTTCTTAACAAAGAAGGTGCAAAGACAAATCCAAAGGAATCATGATGGAGAGAGCTATCTACATTCAGAGGAGGAACTATGGAGTCTGAATGCAGATTGAGGCACACTGGTTGCTTTCCTTTTATTCCCCTTTGTAATTTTTTTTCTCTTTTGTTTTTTTTTGGGGGGGGGTTATTTCTTCTGTATCATGATTCATTCCATTGGTCATAATTCTTCTTTACAACTTGATTGTTGTGTAGAAGATATATCATATTCCATGCTGTCTTGGGAAGGGAAGGGAGTAGTGGGGGAAGAAAATCTGGAATTCAAAATTATGTGGAACTGTGTATTCTAAACTAAAAATAAAAAAAATCTTAATTATAAAAAATAGACTAATGGCAAGAGTTCTAAAAAGCCAATGAGGAGAAGAATGCCTTAAAAGGTAGAATTAGCCAAATGGAAAAGGAGGTCCAAAAGACCACTGAAGAAAATAGTAACTTAAAAATTAGATTGAAGAAAGTGGAAACTAGTGACTTTATCAGAAATCAAGAAATAAAATAGAACCAAAAGAATGAAAAAATGGAAGACAATGTGAAATATATCATTGGAAAAAACCACTAACCTGGAGAACAGATCCAGGAGAGATAATTTAGAAGTTATTGGACTACCTGAAAGGCATGATCAAAAAAGAGCCTAGTCATCATCTTTCAAGGAACTATCGAGGAAAACTGCCCTGATATTATAGAGCCAGAGGGTAAAATAGAAACTGAAAGGACCCACAGATCACCTCCTCCAAAAGATCCCAAAAAGAAAACTCCTATAAATATTGCGGCCAAATTCCAGAATTCCCAGGTCAAGGAGAAAATATTGCAAGCAGCCAGAAAGAAGCAATTTGAATATTGTGGAAACACAATCAGGATAACACAAGATCTAGTAGTTTCTACATTAAGGGATAGAAGGGCTTGGAGTATGATATTTTGGAGGTCAATGGAGTTACGATAACTGACTTAAATCTTGTTTATGCATAATTGTCTCTACATTGTCTCTCCCATTAAATAAGATATCCTTAAAAAAAGCACAGAAATCTCAATCATTTCCATATCCTTTGTGTATAGCCCTCCAATCAATGGAATAGAGAGAAATCAAAAGTGTTTATCACATCTTACCCTAGTTCACTGCAGTGCATTTTCAGGAAAAGTTTAAGAATGGGAAACTTGGAATACAGAGAGAGTGTCAGCCTACGTATTTTACAGATACAGAGAGAGTGTCAGCCTACGTATTTTACAGATGCAGTCTATAGAGTATTTGCTCAATAAGAGAGCAGAGGAGGAGAAAAATCACAAGACAATAGAAATTATATTACATTCTGAGGACCTTCCTAAGTATCCCAATGGGGAAAAAAACTGAAGCCATTTGCAAAAAAAAAAAACCTAAACAAGCCAAAAATTATCCTTTTCATCTAATTTTACCCAATTGTCTTAATCCACTATATGTTCTTTCATCCCTGACTCACACAAAGAAGTACCTTTCACCTTGCAAAGACAATTACTCTAAATGCATCCTTACTTATATTCTATAGTTTTCTGCAGCTTATTGCTCCACTCTACCCCCCCACTCTTTCATAATATTCAGTGCCCTCCTAACTACTTACTGCTTTTCTGTTTTCTATAAACACGTTCGTATCTCCTACATCCTTAATTAACTTTCATTTCATCTATCTCTGTAAACTATCAACATAATTCTCTTCTCCCATTTATAGCTAAATTCCTTTAGAAAGTCATCTGCAATCAATATCCCTGCTTTCCCTTCCCTGAATCTTTTAACTCTTTTGCATTTTGGTTTCTGCTCTCATTATTCAACAAAAACTGCTATATTCAAAGTTACTTTAATTGCCAAATCTAATGGCCTTTTCTCATTCTTCATCCATGCTGATTTCTCTTCAGCCTTTGACACTGTTGATCACCCTAAATAATTTCTTTCCTCTTTTCATTTTTTTTTCTGGCACTACTCTCTCCTGGTTCTCCTCTTACCTTTATGACCACTACATATGAGTCTCCCTTGTCAGATCTTCCTTTGGGCTATACCCTGTAATCACATTTCCATCCTTGTCCTTCTTTGGTAATCTTGCTTAATGAATTCATCAACTACTATGGATTCAATTATGACATGAGGCCTTTTCAGAAACACTTGCTATAAAGATTGTTTCCCAGCCTTCTGCTTTCCTTCTAATCTTGGTAGTATTTGTTTTGTTTCTACAAAAGCTATTTAATTTAATATAATCAAAATTATCTATTTTACGTTTTGTAATGTTCCCTATCTCTTGTTTCATCATGAATTTTTCTCCCCTCTTCATAGATCTGACGGGTAGACTATTCCTTGATCTTTTAATTTGCTTACGGTGTCAAACTTTATGTCTAAACCTTGGACCCACTTTGACTTTATCTTTATATACAGTGTGAGATGTTGGTTCATATCTAGGATGTGTCCTATAGTTTTCCAGTTTTCCCAATATTTTTTTCTCAAGTACTGAGCTTTTATCCCCAAATATCTGGTCTTTGGGTTTATAGATTACTATATCCATTGACTACTGTGTCTTGTGTACCTATTGATCCCCTCTGCTATCTGCTTTGTTTTATGGGAGAGCTAATCCCATTCATATTTACAGTCATGATTACTACTTGTGTATTTCCTTTGATCCTAATCTTCCTTCTCTTTGTCCCTTTCTCCTTCCACTCTATCCCTCTTTACCAGTGATTTGCTTCTCTCTACCACCTCCCCTTATATGCCCTCTCTTCTGTTAGTCCTCACCCTGACACCCCTTTACTTGATTTCCTTGTAATGTTAATTTAAGTGGGAAGACCTTTCCCATCCATTGATAGGCCCATGTGATCTGCTTACATCACAGGAAGCCTAAGTCACGTGTAGTGGGAGGAGCTTGATGAACAAGTGGAACTGGAAGGGTGGAGCAGGAAATGCTCAGACGCAGCTGGAACCATGGGAAGAGCAGGACACAAGCAAGGAGTCAGCTAGGATTTGTGAGTGTTTGTGGGAACGCCCCAGTTTGGGGGAAGGCTAATGGAATGGCAAGGCTCCATGCTGCAATATTGGGTCTTAAGTTCCTTGTTGTTATGATGAGGTAGGCTTACTGGCTTTGGGAACTGATTACTACTTGAACAGATTGGACTTACTGGTTTTGGGATTTGGTTCTCTGGTGTCTGAATAAATGTTTTACTTCTTCTGCCTTCTATATGGAGTCTCTTGCATTTTGCAATACAAAACTACACAGGCATATTCATAATTATCATCGATGTTGTGATTATTGGGTTGCTGATACAGTCCTCCATTCCTACTTTCCTGTCGGGTAAGATAGATTACTATATTCAGTTGATTGTGTATATTATTCCCTCTTTGAGACAATACTGATGAGAGTAAGGTTCAAGCCATGCCCATTGCCCATCCTCCCATCCTCCCCCCATTGTAATACGTCTTTTGCTCCTCTTCATGTGAAATATACCCCTTTCTACCTCTCCCTTCCTTCTGCATCTATTGTACTCTTCTTTCTCATGTGTCATTTGTCCAAATTCACCTTATACCTGTACTCTCTATGTATTTTCTTTCTAACTGTGCTGTTAGTGATACAAT
>CM053622.1:303883294-303893562 GCA_028646595.1 Phalanger gymnotis
GATTGATTATTGGTTCTAATCATAGTTCCTTTGCCTTCAAGAATATCAGGTTCCATGACTTTAATATTGCATCTGTCAAGTCCTGTGTAATCCTGATTGTGACCCTATGATATTTTAAGTGTTTCTTTCTAGCTACTTTTAGTATCTTTCCTTGATCTGATAGTTCTGAAATTTGGCTATAACATTCCCTGGAGTTTTTTGTTTTGGGATCTCTTTGCTGAGGTGATTGGTGAATTTTTTCAATGTCTATTTTGCCCCTGGTTCCAGGACACTAGAGCTGTTTTCCTTGATAATTTCTTGAAAGATGCTTTCCAGTTATTCATTTTGATTATGACTTTCAGGTGGTCCAATGATACTAATACTGTCTTTCTTGGATCTATTTTCCAAGTCAGTTATTTTTTTCCATGAGGTACTTTATATTTTCTTCCATTTTTTCATTCTTTTGAATTTGTTTGATTGATTCATCATGTCTCATAGTCATTAGTTTCCACTTCTCCCATTCTAATTTTTAAGGTGTTCTTTTCCTCAATTAGCTTTTGTACTTTTTTTCCCTTTGTCCTATTGTATTCTTTAAGGAGTTGTTTTCTTCAGTGGATTGTTCTTTTATGGTTGTTTAGAGGTGAATATGGGAAAAGTTATGCTTAATCTACCACCTCGGCTTCTGGAAGTAGAGAAATTTGAATAGGCAATTTTAAGAAGAAATCAAAGCTATCCACAGTGATATGGGGAACAATGATCCAAATCACTACAATCCTGGAGGACCCAGAATGAAAAATGTTATCTACCTCCAGAGAGAATTAATGCACTCTGTATGGAGATTGAAGAATACTTTTGTTACTCTATTTTTGTTATCATTTGTCTTTTGCAACACAGCTAATTCGGAAATATGTTTTGCATGACCTCAAATATATAATCAATAGTAAATTTCTTACCTTTTCAAGATGGAGAGGGGGAGGGTTGGGAGAGAGAGAACTTGAAATGCAAAATTTTTGAAAAATGATTGTTAAAATTTTATTTTACATATGATTGAGAAACATTTAATGATATAAATAAAACTAATTTAAAATAAACCTAACATGAAGGGGCAGTACTGGGTAATTTCTAACATTCTTTTTAATTCTGAAATTATTTAATTCCGTGACTTGATTCTTGCCCAGGGTTTCAGATGTATGTTTGTGCAGAAAACTTAGGTATCTATGTTGCTCTATCTGACCTCTTGGAAGAGATGGAGTAGGATTTCCCAACTTCTAATGAGAAGACACAAGAGACACAAAAAGTCTGACTCACCCTGACAAAGTAAAACCTACACAAATGTCCATAGCCCTTTTTCCTGCAGATAGGGAATTTGAATATCAACTAGTCACCAGTTCTCCTGCATGAATCAGCATCAGTCCCCAGTCATGGTCTATACCTTTCTGGGTATCTGTCCCCAGTAGTTGTTCCTTTCTGACTCATACAATTCTCATTAAAACTCACACCACTTTATTCATGTGAGGTACCTAATTCCATCCAAGATCCCCAAAAGACTTCCAAAAGTCCTTCTTCCCTGAATTCTTCTTCATTTGGTATATTTCATCAATAAAGCATACTCACCACCGAGTGGTACCCCAGAGCTGCTGGAGGGCAAAGTCCTTCCAGGAGTGACCGCTACTTTCCTGCCTGCTGGTCAAAGAGTACAAACTTTCCAATTTGATGCTGCAATGCTTCCTGTCCATTAGGCAAGTTGTTATTTTTTTTTCCCTCAAGATTCAACCTATGCCCAGAAGATGGGGTAAGGGGAACCCTAGAAGCAGCTCAACTCAACTTTGTGTTTCTTGAGTGTCCCTGTTGTCAGATCTCACTTGAATTTGTTTAGTGTGTATAAACCATTGTTGTGATCTGTACAGTATACATGCATACATATTCACATACAAACATGCATACATATGCACACATACACACACACACACAAATGCAGGCATAGATATACCTACACATATGTATGTAGACGTAAATGTATATTTCCTTTAGAAAGAAAAAAAAAGCTAAAGGCACACTTAGCCATACTCTCTGGAAATAGTTTGTTCTGTTAAGCTTTGTCAGCAGCTATTTTTGTCAATACACATATACTCTATGGAAACATAAAGAAACTCCAGTTTGGTATGGGGGTGAAAGGGAAGGTTAACCTATTAAATAAAGAATTCATAAAAGTTCCAACTCAAAAAAAGAATGCTCACTTTACATTCTCTCCTTCTATGCACATATTGTACTCAATTTGTTTAGTAGTTGCTAGCCTTCCAGCTACATTCTCTCTTTAAAAGCATAAAGTCACTCTTCAGGGCTGTGATTAAAAATCTAGCAACAGCAACTACATACCAAGTCTCTGAATTAAGCAATATATAACACAAGTACTGGATTGGGACCACATCATCTTCTCTGACACTGGGATTGTGACAAATTTCATATCCCTCAGATCTTTTCCCCTGGCAACAAAGTGGCAGATAAAGTTCAGCAACTTTTTCTGTATTTGTCTTAGCATTCCAAACTATTCTGTCTGTATTAAGAAACTCATGTCCCACACTTGACTCATACATTATGGCTGTCTATTGGACATCTTTCTTTGCATTGTCTTGCTGACACTACAGTGTATTTAAAACAAAATTCATCATGTATTACCCCAATAACTGTTATTCCTCCTTGTCTTACCTCCTGTTATTAATGAGTATAATGACAGAATAGGATCTAGTCTTGTAGTTTCATTGGTATGAAGGGGATCCATGAAAAGGAAGTTTCCTTTACTGATGCAGTTCAACAATAAGAATGGCCTAGAACACAAAGTGACTAAATAGCTAATAACCTAAAGTCACGTAGTTAGAAATGAAAAGTATCAGAGTTGAAATTTGAATTCATGTCTTCCTGTGCCATGGTTAGTTTTCTGTCTGCCACACTATGCTGTTTCTCTGGCTATCGTTGCCATCATAAGAATGAAAAATATAGAAACTAAAACTAGGATTTCATTAGAATAGGGAACTCTCCCTAGCAATGCAGGTTAGAACCTTCTCTCCAACTATAATCTGGGTGGTCTACACCACTGAGAGCTTGGCTATGGGTGGAGAATTGGATGGTCATTTACTATTTGCTTACTATGTGCAAAGCAGTTAAAAGTATATTTCATTTGATCCTCACATTAGTCCTATAAAGAAGGCAATATTGTTCTCATTTTATATGTGAGGAAACTGAGGCAGACAGAGGTAAAGTGACTTGCAGAGAGTCACACAACTAATTGAAGCTGAATTTGAATTCAAATTCTTCCTAATTTCAGGTTTAGGGTTCCTCTAACTGCCTCTAATTGAGAGGTTAAGAGATTTGCCCAGGGTCAGAGAGTCAATGTTTATCAGAGGGAGGACTTGAATTTAAGTCTTCTGGTCTCAAAGAAGGGTCTTTATCCTTTTAATCTCCATTCAGTTTTCTCCATAGGTTTGTCATATCTGCCTTTTCCAAAATTCTGTTCTCCTTAAGTTCTTTCTTGTTTAATTTGTGGATAAATTTATCAATTTCAGAGAGGGGGAGGTAAAGGTTCCCCTTTAGTATGCTTTTGCTGTCTATGTCTTCCTGTAATTCCCTTAACTTCTCCTCTAAGAATTTTCATTGTTCATTGCTAGCTTCCTATTGCAATCAATATGTCAATGTCCTTGAGATAAGTTCCAGGCCTTCAGAGATAAGATTTCACCCTCTCACTTACTGAAGGTAATGTTGAGTCAATGTGATATGAGTCAGTTTGCCAACTAGGATTCATCAAATGCCTCTGAAGTACAAGGCAAAGTACTAGGTGCTTGGGATAATAATAATAAAAAATAATAATATGACACTGTATCTATGCTCAAAGAACTTACATTCTGTCATGAAATGTGCACACAGAAAATAGTAATATGCAATTGGATGATGCTTATCTGAATCTTTATTAGAAGTTTGGGTCATCAAAACAAGGCTATTGCCCTGTCTTCCCCTTCTCTCTCCCTCCTTTAGGTTCCATACAACTTTTGCAGTGTTATTTGATCTTGCCTTAATCTAAGGTGTTCTCCTAGTATCAATGTCTAGTGATTACTTGCCCAACATCAGTTGCCATTGTCAGTAAATGTTTCCCTAGTATCACTTAACAAGTAAATATATTTTAAAAATCATTGATGAGGAATTCATATCAATTAGCTTTTATAAAGGCATATTTACTGATAGGACATAGACCAGAAAAAGAAACACGCACCTCCTCCCACTAAAATCATAGTGCCTAACACCCCCTAGCATCTTAGTTCCTGGACAAAGTGGTCCTATGCTTAAAGAAGATGCTACAAATATTGCTGACATCTACTTCACATCTTGGTATGGCATAGCCTATGGACAAGTAACTCTCTTGCTTGCATGACTTGCTGTCTCAGATACTAGATTATTCCATTGCTGGACTTAATCAAATGGGTTGTTCCTTAGCATGGGCTTCTTTCCAATCTGAGCCACTCAATGTCTATTGTCCTCTAATTTAAGAGTACACAATTTCATGACCTGGTTCATTCTATCTCCAAAACTCACTCCTCCAAAGTTAGGAAATAAGAAAAGCAAAAGAGTCAGGAGAAACAAACCCATGTGTTCAATGCTACATGAGAGTAAGCAGTAAGTCCTATTTCTTCACCTGTTTAGTGGATTACAGCAATTATTTTCTTGCTTACCACAAGGAAAGAGAGAAGGTGAGAAGGAGAGTACTTCCAATAAACCTTTTAACTGGACACTAAATTCTTTTTTTTTAGTTATATATATTTTTAATTTTTATTTTATAAGACTTAGTTCTACATGTTCTTGAGTTTCAAATTTTCTCCCCTTCCTTCCCCTCCCACCTACCCTCTCCCCTCCCCCACAAAAAAGCATGATTTAGATTCTACATAATCCACTGCATTAAACTTATTTACACAATGGTCAAGTTGCAAAGAAGAATTATGACCAATGGAATGAATCATGAGAGAGAAGAAATAAAACCCAAAAAGAAAAAAAAAGAGAGCAAATAGTTTGCTTCAATCTGCATTCAGACTCCACAGGTCTTTCTCTGGATGTAGCTAGCTTTTTCCATCATGAGTCCTTTGGAGCTGTCTTACAGCTGTATTGCTGAGGAGAGGTGAGTCTATCAAAGTTAGTCATCACAGAATCATTATGTGTGTGGTTGTATACAACGTTCTCCTGGTTCTGCTTCTCTCACTCAGCATATCATGTAGGTCTTTCCAGGTTATTTCAAAGTCTGTATCTTCCTCATTACTTATAGCATTATATTTCTTATAGTATTCCATTACATTCATATACCACAACTTGATCAGCCATTCCCCAATTGATGGAAATCTCCTTGATTTCCAATTCTTTGGCACCAGAAAAAGAGCTGCTATCAATATTTTTGTACATACAGGTCCCTTTCCCATTTGTGTGATCTCTTTGGGATACAATCCTAGGTGTAGTATTGCTGGGCCAAAGGGTATGCACATTTGTATAGCTCTTTGGCGTAGTTTCAAATTGCTCTCCAAAATGGCTGGATCTGTTTACAACTCTACCAACAATGTATTAATGTTTCAATTTTCCCACATCCTCTCCAGCATTTATCATTTACCTGTTTTGTCGTGTTAGCCAATCTGACAGGAGAGATGTGACACCTAAGAGTTGTATAATTTTGCGTTTCTCTAAATAATAGTGATTTAAAGCATTTTTTCATATGCCTATAAATATCTTTAATTTCTTCCTCTGAAAATTGCCTCTTCATATCCTTTGACCATTTCTCATATGGGGAATGGCTTTTATTCCTACAAATTTAGATCAGTTCCATGTATATTTTAGAGATGAGGCCTTTGCCAGAGACGTTGGTTGTAAAGAATTTCTTCCAATTTTCTGCTTCCCTCCTAATCTTTGTTGCATTGGTTTTGTTTATACAAAAACTTTTTAGTTTAATATAATGAAAATTATCCATTTCACATTTTGTAATACTCTCTATCTCTTTTTGGGTCATGAATCCTTCCCTTTCCCATAGATTTGATAGGTAAACTATTCCCTGCTCCCCCAAAGTGCTTATAGTATCAGCCTTTATTTCTAAATCATGAACCCATTTTGACTTTATTTTGGAATGTGGTGTAAGATATTAGTCTATGTCCAGGTTCTGTCATACCATTTTCCAATTTTCCCAGTAGTTTTTGTGGAATTGTGAATTCTTAGCCCATAAGCTGGATTCTTTGGGTTTATCAAAGAGTAGATTGCTATAGTCCTTGACTTCTGCATATCTTGTACCTAACCTATTCCACTGATCTACCACTCTGTTTCTTAGCTTGTACCATGTAGTTTTGTTGACTGCTGCTTTATAGTACAGATTGATATCTGGTAAGGCTAGGCCACCTTCCCTAGCATTTATTTTCATTAATTCTCTGGATATTCTTGACTATTGTTGTTCAAGATGAATTTTATTATTATTTTATCCAGCTTTGTAAAATAAATGTTTGGTAGTTCAATTGGTATGTCAATGCATAAGTAAATTAATTTAGGTAAAATTGTCATTTTTATTATATTAGCTCAGCCTAACCATGAGGAACTGATGTTATGTCATTTATTTGGATCTGACTTTATTTCTGTTAGGACTGTTTCATAATTGTGTCTATATAGGCCCTAAGTTTGTCTGGCCTATAGACTCCCAAACATTTTATAGTATCTACCACAACTTTAAATGGAATTTCTCTTTCTATCTCTTGCTCTTGGGCTTTATTAGTAATATATAGGAATACCAAGGATTTATGTGGGTTTATTTTATATCCTGTAATTTGGCTAAAGTTGTTTATTATTTCAGGTAGTTTTTTACTTGAATGTCTAGGATTCTCTAAGTAAGTCATCATATCATCTGCAAAAAGTGATAATTTAGTTTCTTCTTTGCCTATTCTAATTCCTTCAATTTCTTTTTCTTCCCTTAATGCTAAGGCTAACACTTCTCGTACCCAATTAAATAATAGGGGACATAAGGACATCCTTGTTTCACCTCTGATCTTATTGAGAATGCATATAGCTTATACCCATCACATATAATGCTTGTTGATGGTTTTAGGAAGATGATATTTATAATTTTTAGGAAGACTCCATTTATTCCTATGCTTTCAAGTGTTTTAATAGAAATGGGTGTTGTATTTTGTCAAAAGCTTTTTCTGAATCTATTTGGCAATCATATGGTTTCTGCTAGTTTTATTGTTGATATGGTCAATTATGCTAGTAGTTTTCCTAATATTGAACCAGCCTTGCATTCCTGGAATAAATCCTCCCTGATCATAGTGTATTATTCCCCTGATAAGTTACTGTAATCTTTTTGCTAATATTTTATTTAAAATTTTTGAGTCAGTATTCATTAGGGCAATTGGTCTATAATTTTCTTTCTTTGTTTTGACTCTTTCTGGTTTAGATATTAGTACAATATGTGTGTCATAAAAAGAATTTGACAGCGCTCCTTCTTTGACCATTTTCCCAAATAGTCTATAAAGTATGGAGATGAATTATTCTTTATATATTTGATAGAATTCACATGTAAAACCATATGACCCTGGAGATTTTTTCCTAGGGATTTTATTGATGGCTTGCTCAGTTACTTTTTCTGAGATGGGTTTATTTAGGTAATGTACTTCCTCTTCTGTTAACCTGGGAAATTTGTATTTTTGTAAATATTCATCCATATCTCTAAGGTTATCAAATTCATGGGCATACAATTGGGCAAAATAATTCCTAATTATTGTTTCATTTTCCTCTTCATTGGAGGTGAATTCACCGTTTTCATTTTTGATCCTCATAATTTGCTTTCTTCTTTCTTTTTTTTAAATCAAATTGAACAAGGGTTTATCATTTTATTTGTTTATTTCATAAAACCAGGTCTTTGTTTTATTAGTTTAATAGTTTTCTCAATTTCAATTTTATTAATCTCTCTTTTAATTTTCAGTATTTCTTTTATGGTATCTAATTGGGGATTTTCAATTTGTTCTTTTTTTCTAGGTTTTTTCTGTTGTATGTCCATTTCATTCATCTCCTTTTTATCTATTTCATTCATGTAAGCATTTAGAGATATAAAACTTCACCTAAGAACTGCCTTTGCTTCATCTCATAAGTTTTGGTATGATATCTCATTATTGTTATTCTCTTGAATGAAGTTCTTAATTGTTTCTATGATTTCTTCTTTGGTCCACTCATTCTTTAGGATTAGATTATTTAGTTTCCAAATAATTTTAGTTCATCTTTCCATGGTCTTTTATTATAATTTTTTTGTGCCATGATCTGAGAAGGATGCATTGACTATTCTGCCATTCTGCACTGGATTGTGAGGTTTTTGTGCCCTAGTACATGGTCAGTTTTTGAGTATGTGCCATGCACCATTGAGAAAAAATTATATTCCTTTTTATCTCCATTCAGTTTTCTTCATAGGTTTGTCATATCTGCCTTTTCCAAAATTCTGTTCTCCTCCTTAAGTTCTTTCTTGTTTAATTTGTGGATAAATTTATCAAGTTCAGAGAGGGGGAGGTTAAGGTTTCCCTTTAGTATGCTTTTGCTGTCTATGTCTTCCTGTAATTCCCTTAACTTCTCCTCTAAGAATTTTCATGCTATGCTACTTGGTGCATGTATGTTGAATAATGATATTGCTTCATTGTCTATGGTGCCTTTTAGCAGGACATAGTGTCCCTCCTTATCTCTTTTAATTAGATCTCTCTTTGCTTTTGTTTTGTCTGAGATTAGGATTGATACTCCTGCTTTTTTCACTTTAGCTGAAGCACAATATATTCTACTCCATCCTTTGAATTTTACCCTGTGTGTATAACCCTGTTTCAAATGTGTTTTTTGTAAACAATATATTGTAGGATTATGGTTTTTAATCCATTCTGATATATGCCTCTGTTTTATGTGAGAGTTCATCCCATTCATATTCACAGTCATGATTACAATCTGTGTCTTTTTCTCCATCCTGCCCCCCCATTTATGCTTTTATTTCTCCCTCTTACCTTCCACTCCTCAAAAGAGTTTTGCTTTTGACCACTGCCTTCCTAATTTACCCTCCCTCTTGATTTCCCTCCCTTGTCTTACTCATTTCCCTTTGCTACACCTTCCCTTCCTTCTGACCACCCCCCTTTTAGTTCACCTTTCCCCTCCTATGGCCTATGGGACAAGTTAGATTTCTATAATTATCAGAGTATGTAATCCTCTTCTTGAACCAAATCCGATGATAGTAAAGCTCACATACTACTCTTCTCTCTCTCTCTTCTTTCTACTATAATATGTCTTTGTGCCCCTTCATGTGATATAATGTACCCTTTACTACTCCCTCCTTACCTCTTCTCCCAGAACCCTCCCTTTACATCTCTTATTTATGTCTTTTATCATTATATCAGTTATTTTATACTGACACCCACAGTCTATGTGTATCTCTTTCAATTGTCATAATAACTGTACTATTCTCAAGATTGACATGTATAAAACAATATAATCCTTTATAAGGATGTTAACAATTTCCCCTTTTCGATTAACAAGGTTTGTGGGGTTTTTCCCCCTGTTTATCTTTTTATGTCTCTCTTGAGTTTTGTATTTGAAGATCAGAAATAGGAGTGATGGATAAAAAGAAACAGATGAGACTTAGGGCAAAGTAAAGCCTCTTAAAACTATAAACTCCCCAACGTAAAGTGGGCTGCCTTAGTAGGTAGTTATTTCTCCTGCACTAAAAGTCTTTAAGTAGATGCTGGATGACCACCTAGTGATGTCATACAGAGAACCATCATCTCATTTTACCCCTCCATTTACTTTTAAAAACATTTTATTTGTTTTAATCAGATCAGATCTGCCTTCTCACCTTCTCACAATAACTCATCCAAGTTGAGTACAGAAGAAAAATAAGATTATAACATGCAGAGTCAATCAAAAAAAATTCACTTCAACTATATCTCTGTGTGTGTCTCTCTGTGTATCTCTCTTTCTTTCTCTCTTTGTCTCTGTCTCTGTCTCTCTCTCTCTACATATATATATATTATATATATATATATACATATACATATAGACATAGATATACACACATTCATACAATGTATATACATATACATATGTATATATATACATATATATATACACCCATGCATAATATGTCAGCTATATAGAATGTATATGTGTGTATATATGTGTGTGTGCACAGAGTATTACTTGATAGAGGGAGAAGAAAAAGAAGGAGAAGAAGAAGAAGAAGAAGAAGAAGAAGAAGAAGAAGAAGA
>CM053622.1:303894062-303909622 GCA_028646595.1 Phalanger gymnotis
TTTTTTTTTCTTTTTTCCCCCCGGGGAATTTTCTGGGTGGGGAGGGGAGGGATTGGAACCATTTACCTGGCCATTTTGCCTCAAGGAAGTTCAAGAAGTGTCCTTTGGGCTGCAAGCCTCAGGAGTTTATATCTCATGGTTGGTGGTGCTGCCCGCTTCCACAGAGTGCCATCCTGTGTTGGGAGGCCTGGGAATCTCTGCTGGTTTCAGGCACCCGGCTTTCTCCCAGCCTGTCTCCCACGTGTTTCCTGGGCAGCTTCTGCTTTGGTCCTGTCTGGAGCAGCCCAGCACACTGAGGGCTCTCCTAGCCCACAGATTCGTTCCTTCGGCCTTTTAGACTCTCCTGGCTGGGAAATTTGCCCCACTCAGACTTCTCATAGTTTCTAACTCTCTCAAATCTGCTCAAATTCTCTCTTTTTTTATAGGAATCTGACAGAACTTGCCAGAGAGCTCTGGTAAGACACTGTTTTCATGCGGCCATCTTGGCTCTGCCCTGGGGGATTCTCTCCCAGATAGTCATTTTATTAAGGTAAAGTATCCTTAATAATATGACAGTGGAATGTAGATTCTTAGGTGGAAAAACTGAGATTGTGGTTAAGATTCAGGCTTGTTTTATTTCCTATAGGAATAGAATGAGATATATTTCCATCATGAATGATGCTGGGACCATGTTGTCAAGACTAGGAAACTTGACTAGAGCTTCAGACACTATCCAGTCTATAAACTTACCTTCATGTAGTATAATGACAATCTATTCTTTTCTTCCCAGAGTTCTCCTTATGAAATGAATCTTTTAACTAAATTCTACTATCTTCCTTTAGAATGCTTTCCATTTTGTCTCTTCCTAACTAAAGCAGCTTCCAAGCACCTGACTTTATTTTCTTCCCCCTTCCAACCACAATCTATATATGCTTCAACATAAATGATAAAAAAGAATTATCCTCATAACACATGGGTAAATCCAGATGAATGCCTCATATCTTCAAGCTCTCTTTAATGAATGGCTTTCATTTTTTTTTTCACATTTTTCTATTCTTAAGGTCTTTTTTAAGCTTTTTCTACCTAAAGAAAAGGCCATAAGTCAGAGCAACAGGACTTTGCCTCAGTGTGTGATAATATAATAGGACAACATTTATACTGCTTTAGCAATTAAAAATTCAGGTTAGCAACTCATTAGTAAGAATAATTAATTAAACAGAAAATTAGGGGTACACCTTCCCCCAAGGGTATCCATATTCCTGGTGCACTTTCCCCAAGACCTTCTGGTTTTTGCCCTCATTCTTATCCAAGAACCTCTACAGCACCTGAATTCTTTGTCTGAAATTTTCTTTTTGTCCCCCAGCCCCATTTAAAGAGGCTCTGTTTCAAGGTCTTGCTTTCTGAAAAGCCACGTGGCCTGAATGCTGAGTTCTCTCACTATGGTTCTTAATTTCCTTTTTACAGGCACCTTACTTGCTGCTTGCCCTGGGCATCAGACTCACAAATTATTGATCTTCCCTTTTCTTACATATAGACACAATTGTCAGGGAACCAAGAAAATATTCAAATAAGTTAAGCCAAAACAAAAACTGCTTTGTGGGAAACATCTTCTAGGTATTAGGTATGAAATGGTTTAGGCCCAACTTATACACAACTGTTTAAGTCCCTAAACTCACTTTGCTTAAAGCAGTGATTTAAAAGAGTTGAGTCATAAAGCTCAAGGAATTTATTATAAATTCTTGTGAAAAATGAAAGTTATAGGAAAGTTTGAAAAGACAGAGAAATATGGAGTATTTTTTAATGTAGTTTGCCAAGCTTAAAAAAAATAATAATGCTGTGATAGCTTGCCTGTTTCTCACAAATAGAAGAAAGATAGATCTAATCATTCCAAATACTTTTTATCAAGATTAGCATCTATGGATATCTGGTTTTCTAAGCACTCTAATTAGCAGGAGGCAAAAGAAGAGTAGCTGATATAAAAAAAAACTGTTTTTTTGTTCTCATGTAAAAACAAATTTATTGTCTGATAATAGCACTGAATAACAGTCTCCTTACAGTTCAGTTAACGACCCACATGGTAAATGCCTGAGGCATTGCCTAAAGCCCTTAAGGAAGCTAACTAAAATCCTAGTCAGTCTGTAACATTCAAAAGGAGTGTTCTTTTTACTCTATGAAGATTAGTGATTCTATTTAAGATAATGCCCCAGGTACAGAGCCAATATTTTCTTGATATTTCCTTGGCCTTTGAAAAAGTCATTCTCAGGGGACTTCATGAGAAAACATTGGATTCAGCATTAGGTTATAACAATCACTTCAAAGAAGCAGCTTAGTACATGCAGAATATAGTAATGTGAAAGCCCAAAAATGGACATTGGTGCAAATGAGAAATAGCAGATATAGGAAGTTAAGCCAAAAGGAAACTGTTATAAACTCTAGTCAGTAAATCTTCAAATTCTAATTCAATCTATTAAAAAAGAGATAGATTTTCGAAAAAGATGTTGAAACATTCAGGTAGAATCAATTTCTCTTCAAAGTAAGAGATGAAAGGAAAAAAAAAACCTGAGGGAAGAGACTCTTGCTTGTGTATAGTCATAGGTACGCACTCGTAACTACAATTAAGGTACGAAGCAGCCTTCCATTGAATGGGAGCATAGAATTGTCATCTTTGATACCTAAATATTTATAAATTTGATTCTTCTTTCTGCATGCTTAATATTAACTTGTGTTTCTTTGGCAGTTTATGACTTACAAACTCTTTTCCCTGGAGTTCTAATATACTCATCTCCATTAAATAGAAAAAGAAAGTCAGGTCAAGGAAGGTTAGGTGACTTGTCCACGGTCACCATTGGCATGAAAAAGTAAATTTGAGTCTCATGACCACAGGTCAAGATGTCTTTGCATTATGTTCTATTTCCTTTGTAGGCTATTTCTCCCACCTCTAGCCTCCTGATAACATGGGAGACAATGGAATATAGTGGTTAAAGCACTAAATCTTGTTATTCCCCTTTGCCCCATCATTGATCTTTCCTTATCCAGACCCAATTTAAATTACTCCATAATGCACTGTTTGCTATTATTCACATGGTATTCAATGGAACTAGGGGAAAACCATAAAACCTGCTGATGGACAAACTGATGGTACATAATCCCTACTGGGTCCTCATAGCAACAAAGCAATCCAATCACAACTCTTGAATTGATCGGCTTGCCCAGTTCATTATAGCAGCTATTTCAAACCTTTTTTTTTTTTTTTTACCAATCTCCCCACCAAGTTCCCAAGGAATCATCTCCCTATGAAAGTGGTTAACACAGTACCTGCAAAATAGCAAATGCTAAATAAATACTACTTGAATGACTCAGGAAATGGCAGAATTTTGGATTATTCAGATTCCAAATAAAACTGAGTAAGTATATAGATGATGATGATGTCTTCGACATAAATAGGAAAATAAATAAAGAATGATAGATCACAAGGAAAGAAAATGAATTTTGTCATAGACTTCTGTTTGAGATGCCTATGAAACATGTCAAGGAAGAGTACTGTAGGCAGCTGCTGATGCAGGAAAAGAGCTCAATAAAGAGGTATACTGATCTGGAAATCATCTGAATAGAGGTAATTGATCCCATGGGATTTCATGAGATCACCAATAAATATAGCCTATAGAAAGATGAAAGGAAAGCCATGAACATAGGACATCATATGAATAACTATTGAATAGTGGATGAAGAAGAACCACCAAGCTTATAAAATACTTTGTATTACACAACCCCTAAAATCCGTAACCAATTGTAGGTGCTATCATGAACAAAATTTTGCCAAAATCATATAGAGATCATCTATATTTAAATGAAGCAATTGACAGGTTAGGTGACTTGCCAAAAGTTACATAGCTAATAAATAGTTTTGCGCTTTTTTTACTCAAAATTCACACAAAAAACTTTAATTTTTTTTTATATTAAGTGTATATGTGGCAAACAGTCAATTCTTAGATGTTTTGATTTGTAAAATCCTTTACCACTTAAAGCCTGACTATAGAATCATGCAGCCTTTAAATCTGGCAAGATCTCAGGAAACATCCAATTCAACTTATAATCTATATATGAATTTCTTTCATGACATCTTCAATGTAGATATATTTACTGTGTTATATTTGGCTCTGCACTAAACACTGTGCAAAGAAAAATAAAGGTTGTGCACACACATTGCACCCACAAATATTTTAACATTATTTGATGTCATATGTAAAATTTGAGAGGAATCATGTAAGAATCAATAGTGGAAAGCTGGAGCCAGGGTCCCCCGTCAGAACTATTGTATAAGATATTATTAGGGTAGACATCTATAGGCAGTCATTTGATAATATAGTGACAGTTTTGGAAGGAAAGGATTTTAGAAAGTGAATTCTGGAGGAAAGGCAGGGCATGAGCCAAGATGCAGGGACTTGCTTGAGCTCTCCCCCAAAACACTCCAAATACCTGTAAAAATTAATCAAAATAAATTATAGAGCTGTGGAATCCACAAAATGGCAGAGTGAAACAAATATCCAGCTCAAGAGGTGTGTGGCCCAGAGTGGGAAATGCTGGCACAGATGGGGCTGTAGCAGGCCTCGGGGGACTGAATCACTGGCAGCTGTGGTGCTTTCCAGACTTCTGAACTCACAAAGGCCAAAGACATCATGAAAGGCCACTGGGAAAATTCTGTCTGGACTTGGTGAGAGAGGTGCAGGGTCCAGCCAGCAGTGGCAGCAGAAGAAGCAGCAGCAGAAGCAGCAGTAGTGGCTGCTTGTGGAGTTCCTAGTGGCTGGAAAGCAGGGACTTGCTTAAGGTCTTCCCCAAATCTCTCCAAACACCTGTAAAAATGGCTCTGAACAAATTCTAGAGCTGCAGAACCCATGAAATAGCAGAGGGAAGCAGGTCTCCAGGCCAGAAGAGCCTGGATGGTGACTGGGAAGGATCTATTACATGGTGCTGGGAGCGGAGTGTAGCTGTGCATGGGCCACAACAGGACAGACCAGACTGGGAGACAGCCAGAGAATGCCTTTGGGCCATGAATCATTGAGCTGTGGCATTTACCAGACTTCTTAAACTGCGAACTCCAAAGATCACGGAGCAGGTTAATAGGATAAATGCTAGATGGGGTTAGAGAGTGGACCAGTCCCAGCCTCGGGGGTGGCAGAGGTGGCACAGTGGTAGTGGTGGTGGCAGCAGCAGGAAGCCTCTGTGGCTGCTTCCAGAGCTCCAGCATTAGCTGCTTCCAGAATCCTTGGCACACACGGTGGGAGGAACCAAGTGGTGGATGAGGGTGGGAGTGCAAGGAGTGCTTCACTGGTACAGAGGCAGCTTTGTCCTGCTTGGATCAGGGTCACAATCCTGGTTGGTGGTTCTTGGGGGAGGAGGAGAGCTGCTGTGGCAGAGCTTGCAGTGACATTGGAGTAGCTCTGAAAACAGCAGTGCAGCCCCTAAAACTTTGGACAAAGCGCTCTGTATTCTATAAGCAGTCATATTCTGACAAAAAGCTCAAAGGTCAAGAAGTTGGCTGGGAACATGAACAGTCAGTGAAAATGGTCTCAGATTCAGACTCAGATTCTAGAATCTTTTTTTGGTGACAAAGAAAATCAAAACATGCAGCCAGAAGAAGTCAACAATGTCAAAAAGCCTACATCAAAAGCCTCAAAGAAAAATATTCATTGGTCTCAGGCCATGGAAGAGCTCAAAAATGATTAGAAAAAGCAAGTAAGAGAAGTAGAGGAAAAATTAGGATAAGAAATGAGAGTGTTGCAAGAAAACCATGAAAAACAAGTCAACAACTTGCTAGAGGAGACCTCCAAAAATATTGAAGAAAATAACATGTTAAAAAATAGATAACCCTAAATGGCAAAAGAGCTCCGAAAAGGCAATGAGGATAAGAATGCCTTGACAGGCAATATTAGCCAAATAAAAAAGGAGGTCCAAAAGACCACTGAAGTAATTATCACCTTAAAAATTAGATTGGAGCAAGTACAAGCTTAAGGGATTGAAGGGCTTGGAAAATTACATTCTGGAGGTCAAAGGAGCTAGGATTAAAACCAAGAATCACCTAACCAGCAAAACTGAGTATAATGTTCCAAGTCAAAACAAGAATTTTCAATAAAATAGAGGACTTTCAAGCTTTCAATGAAAAGACCAGAGCTGAATAAAAAATTTGACTTTCAAACACAAGAATGAAGAGAATCATGAAAAGGTAAATGAGAAAGAGAAACCATAAGGGCCTTACTAAAGTTGAACTGTTTTGTTCACATTTCTACATGGAAAGACAAGACCTTTCATATATATGTGGAGAGAGGGAGAGAGAGAGAGAGAGAGAGAGAGAGAGAGAGAGAGAGAGAGAGAGACAGAGAGAGACAGAGAGAGAGACAGAGAGAGAGAGAGAGACAGAGAGAGAGAGAGAGAGAGAGCACAGGGTGAGTTGAATATGAAGAAATGACATCCGAAAAATAAAATGAAATTAAGGGGTGAGAGAAGACTATAATGAGACAGGGAGAAAGGGGGAGATGGAATGGGGAAAATTATCTCACAAAAAAGTGGCAAGGAAAAGCAGTTCTGTTGGAAGGGAAAAGGGGGCAGGTGAAGGGGAATGAGTGAATCTTGCTCTCATCAGATTTGACTTGAAGAGGGAATAACTTACCCATTCAACTGGGTATATTACCCCACAGGAAAGTAGGGGGAAGGGGATAAAAATGGGGGGATGATAGAAGGGAGGGAAAATACGAGAAGAAGCTAATCACAAACAAACACTTTTGTAAAGGGACAGGGTCAAGGTAGAAAATTGAATAAAGGGGGACAGGATAGGATGGAAGAAAATATAGTTAGTCTTTCACAACATGAGTAGTGTAAGTGTTTTAAATAATGATACACGTGTGGCCTATGTCGAATTGCTTGCCTTCTCCAGGAAGGTGAGTGGGAAAGGAAGAGGGGAGAGAATTTGGAACTCAAAATTTTAAAAGTGGATGCTCAAAAAAGTTGCTTTTGCATGCAAGTGGGAAATATCTAGGCAATGGGGCATAGAAATCTATCCTGTCCGACGTGAAAGTAAGAGGCAAAGAGATTGGGAGGGGGAGTGAGGTGACAGAAATGAGGGCTGACTGGGGAACAGGGCAATCAGAATATATGCCATCTTGGAGTGGGGGGAGGGTCGAAATGGGGATAAAAATTGTAACTTAAAATCTTGTGGAAATCCATCTGGAAAACTAAAATATTAAATAATAAAATAATTGTTAAAAAATTAAAGGATTCTCTTGTTTTGCCCTACTTGGATCTGAGATCTGGTATGGTGGGACTTATGGTGGCTGTGAAGAGGGTATCTTCCTCACAGTTGCAAGAGAGAAAAGAATGCTTGTGGTCACTCACAAACCAGAGAATACACCAGGAAAGGTGTAAACACCTGTCCTTTGATTATATCACCTGGAAAGAAGTGAAAATTTACAGGCCCACTAAAAGTATATTTGAAAACAGCTGCAAATTGGGAGAGAATACCACACACAGTGGAAGCAGAGTCGTACCTTAACAAACTCTTAACAAAGAGTTACAAAGTCAAGTATCTGGCTGAGAAAATGAACAAAGAGCATAAAAAAACCCTCAGACCATAGAATCTTACTTTGGTGACAAAGAAGATCAAAATATACAACCAGAAGAAGACAATAAAATCAAAGTTCCTACATCGAAAGCCTGAAGCCTCCAAGAAAAATATGAATTGGTGGCAGGCCATCGTAAGTGAATTCAAAACAAAATTAAAGAACTAAGGATATTTAAGGAGAAGAGAAGATGTCTGGGTTAAAGAAAGGATTGACATGTTTATCAATCATCAGCATTTATAAAGCATGTGTCAGACACTGTACTAGGTGAAGAGAAACATACTAACAATGAAGTAATCCCTACTTACAGGAAGCTTATATTTCATCAAGGGAGACAACACAAGCAGATGAATAGATTGAAATAGATAAAATAGTGAAAGACATAGAAATAGAGATAGAGGTAATTTGTGCTAACAACTTGTGTCTAGCAGCTACTATGGCTGTGTAAGACCAACAAAAACCAGCATGCAAAAGGGCTGCTAACACATCTTCTTTGATCTATTTTTCTAAGGAAAGCAACTTTAGGGGGTTAACAATCTCACTTTAATCAAACATACTTGTATCACTCACTTAATTCAGGGGGAAATGGTCAGCCCCCTGAATTTGCAAATACAAACAGAAATTTCAAACATCAACAGACAGAACTTGCCTGATTCAAATCACAATACATAGTCACCAGAGAAGAACCAATGGGTCTGGTTTAGCAAAGCCAGGGGGCTGTTACAATGGCATCTTCCCTTAGTGAGCCCCAAAAGTCAAACACCAAACTCCCCTCAATTATTTCCTTTTCAGATCCCTGAGAACTCTGACTTCACCCAGGCTGGGTGTGTGAAATTTCCCCATCCCCAGCATCACATAATATACAAGTCAATGATTCCTGATTCCCTCAGTGCTGAGAAATAGCTGAGAAATACTCCAAAATAAAGACAGCAAAAAGTTTCCCACCCATTCAAACAAAGGGAAGACTTGATAGTCTTGGCATGCCAAAAGGGAAGTACAGAAAAAGTCTGATTGCCATAACATTTGTGTAAATATATATGTACATATGTGTGTGAATATATATGTGTGCACACACACACACACACATATATACATGTATACACGTGTATACACATATACATATACATATATGTATATATATACATGTGTATGTTTGTGTCAGTGTGTGTATAGGAAGAGAGAAGACCAGGGGAAAAGACCAGCACACTGTACTTCAGAGCAAATTACAAACAAATTACAAACATCAACAGACAGACCTTGTCCGAATCAAATCTCAATACATAGTTACCAGGGTTTAACAAAGTCCCAACATTCAGGTTTATGAGCTGGAGGGCTTCTTAGCTACAGCTGCCTGGGAGTCTCCAAATGCCACCAAGAGTGAGACCCCTGTGCAAATGGCTCTGTCTTCCCTTCTTATAGAGTTTCAGACATCATCAAATGCCATCTGAATGACCAGAACTTAGGCTGCTATGATTGGTTCTTGAGTTAGCACCTCCCTTTAGTTAGCCCCACCTTGGGCCCCACCTTAGTTACCAATCCACACTCACATAGGTTTTACACCTAATGGGCCTGGGGCTTAGCACCTAGTAAGACTCAATAAAATACACTGAATTACTCAAAGGAAACAAAAGCCAAACTCTTCAAGGGCACTTGGTTGAACTAAGTGTTAAGAGCCCATTTTGCTTACCAACACAGTGTGATATTCTGTTTCTGTCTTAACACATTTTTATTCCTCTTAGCCATAGTATTGAAATAGGCAAATAGCAAGTTTCCAATAACTAGATGACAAAATGATTTGAATTCCCATGAAAATAATAGTTTAGAGTGTGCTCTCCATTCCTCTTTCACGATTTTTTTATGTTTTACGATTCTTTAGATTCTGAATTAAGAGGAATCAGTATGTGTAGATGAGGAAAAAAGAGAACTGGGACTAATGTTAGGGCACACAGGACACTTTTCATATTACTTTTCTATAAAAGTATGTGTTTTCATGACGGAGATTTGGTCTCTCATGGCAGGTATTTATTTAGGTTTCTGTCATTACTTCATGCATTGCAGTAAAGGCACAAAGTATTTCTTGAGCAGAATCACCCAGGCTGCACTGTATTCCAATCTTAGTTCAGGTGCACAGGTCCCCTGTTCCCATTCTGTCTATATAGTAGGTCAATATTGGTGGTTCTAAGTGAAGGTAAGGAAATTGGGTTGCAATAAGTGCCAGAGAAAGTCACCTTATTGCTTGGGGTAGGTGGACAGAACAAGAATTCTTCACGCCTCATAAAACTTCCACTCCTGGTATAGTCTATGAATCCTGAAAAAAACATAACAGGAACCACTACATTAAATAATATTTGAGAGAGTGGGTGCAAATACATAGATAATTTGAAGAGTGTAGGGAGAAAGGTTTTCAATTCTGCTCCACTATACTTCATTTCCTTTCTGGAAATTCACTTTCTTCTTTCACTTTTCTGGCTACTTTGTTTCTTATACAGAAGTGCCAGGACAGCAGCTGCAACTTGATATAATTATTTTAATTGTTTGCATGCCATAAAGCTGTTAAAAGCAATTTTAATTTTACCAGTAAATAGGTTTTATTGCTGAGTTATATTGTTGCTCATAGCTATCTGATGTAATGGGTGCTTAGGAGAATATTTGAGTCTGGACTGTTATGTCTCCTTTATCCACTGTATGCCCAACGAAGTGTTGCAATTTTGCCCACAGGATAACAAAAGAAATGCTAATAGGAACAATTAAAAGATATAAATAATACTGACACCTCTTTATTTTCTTCCAGGTACCATTGGCACTGCCCAGCACATTAAATGGTAATGATGCAGTTACAGTTGTTTGCCAATTGAAGCTATTAGTTTGAAAGCACAGAGGCGTTTATTTCTGGGCTTTGAAGTCTTTTGCACTTCATTATTGGATTTGGAAAATAAAGCAATCCATCTCTGGAATTGTCTAAACTGTAATTGATGATGCTGGGCTCCTCATAGGATTAAACCTCACAGGGGGCTAACTTTTTTTATATCAGATAATAGAAATTAAACCCATGTTTCATAATGTCAACTTACAGCTTTTTTGGGGTGGGAGGTCTTTTCCTTTTTGAGTTTTGTAATTCTCTATCTCTCTTGGACTGTTTTACCTTTGGTGATTTTTTTTTTGTTTCCTCTAGTACAGCAAAGTTCTTTATGAAGCAACCACCTCCTTTCCCACCTGCCTGCAATACACCACAGCTTCTCTCACACCTCAAGTGAGATATATCTTTCATTCTCCGATCTCAAGTACACAGTGACGTAGAGGGTTGTTCTCTCCAGATAACTCAGTGAAAAGATAGGGCAGGTGTTATTTTTATCTTCCCCTTTGCCCAAGTCTTATTATCAGTAGGAGGTTAACAACAACAATGACCAGAAAACAACAACCACCACCACAAACATTTACATAGTGTCTACTAAATCAACCACTGTGCTAAGCACTTTACAAATATCATCTCATTTGACCTTCATAACAACTCTGGGAAGTCTTGTAATGTCCTAGTTATGACAGATATTCTGATGATTGCCATAAGAGATGTTCAGCAGTAGGCAGACAACAATGAGAATAGGGGAGATAAAGACAATGAAAGAAAAGAGAAAGTTGAAGCCCACAGATCCATATGGACAACAATGAAAATATTGATAAATACAACTAATCAAACAAAACAACCACCTTCTTCACTCAGGTTTTATCACAAAAACCCTAGTCTAGGCTCTCATCACTTGTCCACAAGATTATTTTAACAACTTCTTAATGGGTTTCTTCTGTTGATTCTCTCTCCTCCCCTCTTCATTCTCCAAATTCTTCTGAAAATGATGATCTTAAAGTGAAGGCTGAAGTATGTAACTGCTCTGAACTGGAACTGGCCTTTAATATAAAATACAAACTGTAATAGTTTGCTCTTACAGTCCTTCACAATCTATAGCTAACCTATCTTTATTTTTACATAAAATTTTCTTTTTTGTTGTGAATTTAACAATCTTTTAAAAGCATTTAAATACATAAAATGTTTGAAAGATGTCTGTACACATGGCTTTTTTTTTAAGAATACACACACATATAATTTAAGGAAGGAATGGCAAAACTTGTTTGTGTCCTTTTCTATACTTTATTTTCTTCTGTTTTTTAAAAGTAACATATTGTTGCTTTTTTTTTAGCACAATTGTCAATACCCAATAACTTATCAACAACTTGCCTAAAGAAAAATCCTCCCTTGCAACAAATAAGTATAGCCCAGAAAAATAAATCATCATGTTTTGGCTGTTTTTCCAGGAAAACAAATGGACATAATACAGGCTATGTTTAGACTAGGCAGTTAGGTAACTTTGTGAATGAAGCACTCACCCTGGAATTAGGAATAATATCTGTTCAAATCCAGATTTTATTATGTTATTCTGAGTAAGTTATGGTAAGGGAGTACATCATTAAGGCAAAATTCATGACCTTGAAGAAGACCATGAACATGCCTGAATGGTTCAGAATCACAGAGTATAATGAATTCACTAGGTAGAAGGCAGAGGAAGTATAACATTTATTTAGACTCCAAAGGATAAGACCAAAAGACCAATGCCCCTAATTTGATACTGTGGCAACAACATTCCAAAACCAATAATCCCACCTCACTATAGTAAAAAGGAGGTTACAACAAAATATAATAGTGGCAAGCCAGACCATACTTGTGCTTCCCCTCAATGCTAGGGCCTTCCTATATGAAGATCATTCACAAATCCTATGTCCCTGCTCAGCACTCTCTCTCCCATGGCTCAGCTGACTCCAAGTTTCAAAACTCTCTCTTGTGTTCAGCACTCTCCACTCTTCATGCTTTGGAAGCTGACCCATGGCTCCTGAATCCTACTGCTCTCTGTTTCTCCATTTGTTCAACTTCTCACTTCTAGTCCCCCATTTTTCAGTTTCTGTAGCTTCTTGCTTCTCTCAAACTAGGGAACGAGTTTGCAAACCAGCCTGGGGCCTCACACCTAATTAGTGAAAGGATGTGGGCCTCTCTCCAATCAGACCTCCCTTTTTTGATCCCACCTGAAGCCTATTCAGTGGGAGGGTGGAGGAAAGATCTTTTCACTTACTGATTGGCTTTACATAGGATCCCAAGATCTTTCAAATCCATTACATAGGCAACTTGTACAAACCCTATTTTTTTCAAGTACAACAGAATCCCCTCAAAATCAACACATCACATTTGCGAAATACTTAACATAACATCTCATCATCAGAGTGGCCACATGGCTCACTTGTTGGCCCCTAGATCTTTATATCCATTACACAGGTCAATGAGAAACCGGTGTCAATAATACCATACCAATATAACAATACAACTAGGATAATACGACATAAGTACATGGAACAATGCTGGGCTGGCTGTTGTTAGTTTTACACAGCCACAGTAGCTGCTAGCAGACTGTTGCTGCAAAAATGGCATAGTCATGCAGGATCTGCAGATTAAAAGGAAAATATAGAGTTTTGGAGTACTGAGATAGTGGTTGGATGTTTCCCAGTTATTTGGCTGCTCTTTGTACTTGTGGTGGCTATGGTTCTGTAGAGCCCAAGGAGCAACAGAGGCCTGAAGGAGAACAGGCAAGTAGCAGTGATGGTAGTGGCTTCCCAGGAGCCCAAAGCAAGGGCCTTGGGAGGCAAAGGCCTCCTTTTCTCTCTCTACCCCACTAGCACTCCGGAAGAGACATGTTGGAGCAGAGGCTGGGGGAGGAGAACAACAGAGGCTTGGGGGAGGGTTAGATTATTAGTCTGGCTCCAGAATCTGCTGAAAGACTGAATGACTTGAGATTGCATTGTATGTGGAGCTTTGAAACAGAAGCAGAGAACTGCCTTTGTACAGACTTGAGAGAAAAATCAGAGAATGGCCTTCTTGCAGATTTGTCAGGAGTGGTTGGTGAGGAGAAAGAAAAAGAGGATGGTGGCTGCTAACATATTGACCCAGATGGAGTAGAAGACTGCTTATATCAGAACTTTGGAAAGTGAGAGTGATGAGCTGCCTTGGAGCCAAATTTGGTGAGGTATGCACAAAGGGGAGAGAATGGCCTGCATTGCGATTCTGGCAGAAGCCAGGAGTGACCAGCAGGAGCTCAACAACCAGGAACACAGGAGCTTGGAATTCAGCCCTGGGGCAAGATGGAAACTTTACAGCAAGGTGCTGACTGTGCTTTTTCGCTGCCTTCCCATGGGACTGTTTGGGACCCAGGAAGGAAGGGTGGAGTTGTCTATGGTGGGGGCAGAGAAATGCCTTGGACCTGCAGGGACCCCACTCTATTGGCTTTGTTGCCCAGTCACCCCTCAGGACTTGGAAGTGGGGGCTGGGACAGTGTGGAGAGAACATATCCTCAACACAACTTTATGTGGATGTTTTTGTTTGCTTTGGGATTTTACTAATTAAAGCATGCTGATACCCAAGGATGCCAAGAGAAAGCCTGCAATGGCAGTGTGGGGAGAAGGACACATCTCCAAGAGGACTCTATTTGGACTTTTTTCTTTGAGTAGAGGCTTTGGGTGCCAGGAGGAAGCCTGCACCTGGTGTCACAGACATGTGACTCAGACCCATGTAAACTAGGCTTTGCCTTGAGGCAAGCAAGTTATCAAACACTCCTGATCCAATCAAAGAAACAAAGTGGAGAGAAGGACACATCCCCAAGAGAGCTTTGTTTGGACTTTTTGTTTTCCTTAGGACTTGTGCCTGAGGGTAGTGGAAGAAAGCCTGCAAAGGCAGAGTGAGGAGAAGGATACACCCTCAAGAAAGACTTTGCTTGGACACTCCATATTGACTAAAGAGATTGACTTGCTTTGACCTAAGGATGGATCATGTTTGTACTGCAAACCAATATTTCTGGGAATGACACTGAATGATGTATTTTGTTTTGTTGTGAATATGTTTTTGTTCCCTGATTGACTGGATCACAATGTATAATGCTTTTATTTGTTCCAGAATCCCTGGCTATTTAGATTATGTAATGCCCAGTCTCCTGGAAGGGGTGGAGATGTATCATTGATTAAGGTAGGACTTTCTTTTACTGTTTTCTCTCATAGCATTTATTTAATCAAGTGCCCTTGTTTCTTTGACTGGATCAGGAGTTTGATGACTTGCTTGCCTCAAGGAAAATCCTAGTTTACATGGATGTAAGTGGCATGTTTGTCACTATTTTAGGTCACATGGGTTTCAGTCTCACATTGTGATGCCCTTTGGCCCTGAACAGGATATAGTGGTTTTCTTTGGGGCTCTCAATCACTGGAACAGTGGTGTGGGACTCTGGGCAGGCTGTTGTAAGTGCCTCCCACCCCAGATCCATTGGCTCTTTGGTAACTATTAATTATTATTTGGTTTCTTCATGTTGTGTATATTTGTAATTTGTTTTTATTTTCTCTGAACTTCAGGGTGCTGCCTTTTCCTCCTGATCTAAGTGAGTTATTTTTGTATGTGTGATTAAAGTGAAATTGTTAACCCCTAACATTTACTTTCCTTAGTAAAGCAGATCAAAAGAACCTGTGTTAGCAGCCCTCTGTGGGCTGATTGTTGTTGGTTTTACACAGCCACAGTAGCTGCTAGCAAGATTGTTGTTACAGGGAGGGACTCTCAGATGTTCTGAAAGGGCTTACTGAGAGAACACTAACAACTACAAACATATATCTACTCTATCATTTAAACAAAATGCTTATGATGATCATCTAGATATGACTTGAAGGAGCTCTTGATAATGGTTTCTAGCAGTTTTTCTTCTTTTGCAAATTATATTAGTGTTCCATATTTTTGTGAACTAACAATTTACTGAAAAACATGTAGAAAACACAGGATCTTATTATGTTTCTTTGTTGATTTTCAGATATCAAATATCCATTTCTCCATTCAGGATTATGCTTAATTTTGCTGGGTATGACATGTTTGGCCAGAGCCCCAGTTCTTTTGCTCTACGATATATA
>CM053622.1:303910122-303928792 GCA_028646595.1 Phalanger gymnotis
ACTTACCCTCTATCTGAGGCAACTGCCTAAGACTATAAAATATAGGCAAAATGTCAATCTTTACCAATACAGTGAGTCTCCACATTGGGACTTTCCTACATTGATGAAATCTTAGATCTGAAAAATTAAAATAAAAATGCTGCAGGCCATGTGAATATGAGGAGGAATTATGTCACATATTTGAGAAAACAGATCCCAAACCTGGCATACAATAAAAGTGTTATTGGGTTGGAAAATATCAGCTTTCTGGATATCTATTAAAACTCTCTTTGCCAAAATCAGAGGATCCGGTAAATTTGTGAGTTGTCATAATGATACTTTCATCTCTTAAATGTTGGAAGGAGTAATAAAAGAAATTGCTATTCTAGACCCAATTTTAAAAAATGAAAATGATTGCTTAAGTTAAAGTGATTTAAAGTGATAGGAAACTTTAGCATAATTTATCACACCTCCAAAGCTCATGATAGAAAATGAGTAAAAAAACAATCAGGGCATACTCTGATGTGCTATCCAGTTGATTCCACAGGCTTTAGAAAAGTAATAAAATGGGGTGCATTCAGGGAAGATAGTGGAGAAAGCCTGAAATTTCCAGGCACTCCAGAGTTCCTCCACAAACATACCAAAAATCACCAAAAAATGAACATAGAAGAGCAAAAAATAAAAGAGTAAAACAGTTTTCCTCCTAAGACAACTTGAGAGAAGAATCCAGGAGATAGGGTTTTAATTGAGTGAAGTGTTAACACCTCCAGGCTGACTTGAGTGAATTAATAAACAGGCTCAGAGTGAAGCAGAGTAGGCCTGAAGAAATTTCACCTCAGGAACTTTTACCTCACAAACGTTCATCTAAGGAACAGGAGAGAGCTGAGTTGGGGATATTGAAGGACCCTCTGCTGTTTCTGGAAGTCTGACCTACTGGTGCTGAACAGAAGTGATCATGGGCTGTGGCTGGAGGTCGGGAGGAGTGAGCATATGCATGGTGAGTACAATACCACAGGGAGCAAGAACATTTTTGGAACAACATGGCTGGAGGCTTAAATGTGGCTTAAGAGAGGAGAAGAGAAATTCCTGAGGTTAAGTCCCTGGATGGAATTTAGAAAACAACATTAAGAAGTATCTGCACCTGAGGACAACATAATACACAACTAGGGATTGAAATTTGATGATGGTGATGATGATGATGATGATGATAAGCCACTAAAAATAAAACAAAATAGAAATGATTAAGTAAAGGAAAAAAAAACAAATAAGCTGACAACAGATAGCTACTTTGGTGTTGAAGAAGATCTGGGCTCATATTCAGAGGAAGATAGTGAAGTAAAAAAGCCACTCCTGCCCTAACGAGTAATGTTAAAAGGTTACAAGTCTGTAAAAGATCTATTGGAAGAACTTAAAAGAAATTCAAAAATTAAAAAAGATATACAAGAAAATTGTGAAAATAAAGTTAGCCATTTGGAAAAAGGTAATGCAAAATCTTTAGGAAGAAAATAACTCCTTAAAAAGTAGAATTGGGCAAGTGGAATTAAATGACATTGTAAGACACCAAGAAAAAAAGAAGAGAATCTAAAGAGTGATAAATGTTTTGAAGAAAAGTTGGCCCAAGATGGGAAAAAGTGAGTGAGTGAAATAATAAAATAACAAAAATTTATTAAGTGCTTACTATGTGCCAGGTACTATGCTGTAGTCTGGAAAAGAGAAGTTTTTAAAAAGTTACATAGTCATTGTTCTGATGGAGTTCATTTTCTTATGGGGGAGGTAACAAACCTGACTAGATAATGTGGATACAAACATCTTTAGGGCAATATGGCAATGCAGATGGCAAAGAACAGTGTCCTAGAGGCTATAGAGACAGAGCAGATATTAAGACCCACTTGACTTCAGGATGAAAGGAAGGTCAAGATAGATGAGGAAACCCTGTGATCCAGAGGGGACAATTGAAGTATGGATAAAGGCATTTGCCAGCTCATAGGTTGTCATAGCAAGGTGGTTGGTAATGCTATAGATTCATTTATTTGAGCAAGTGAAGTACTTATCATTTCATAACTCATGGTTGAATAGGAAGATGAATTGTTCTTCCATTTAGATCTTCATCAAATACTAATGCAGATAGGCTTCAGACACTTGAATAGCTTTGTGACCTTGGGCAAGTCACTTAACCCCAATTGCCCTGCCTTCCCCCCTCAAAAAAATCACACCAACCAATTTGGATTTAAATAGGGAGCACTACAGTTAGACTAGAACTTGATTCATTTCTCTAGAGAGAGAAAGGGAGGTAAAAAAGAACTATATATCACTTAGAATGTACCAGGTTCCTGCTAAGTGCTGTATACACATTATCTCATTTGATCCTCACAAATACCTTATGAAGTATATACTGTTATCCCCATTTAACAATTAAGGAAATTGCAATAAACAAAGGTTAAGTGGCTTACCATTGTCACACAAATCTTTGTCTAAGCCCAGATTGGAATTCAGGTCTTCCCAAAACCATGTCCAGAGCTATATCTGTTATGCTACCTAACTGCCTTTACGTATGCAGGTGTCACTGATGTTGAAAATATGTATACTCCTTTATATTTCCCTTTTGTAATTTATACTAATTATCTCCAATTAGTTAAAGCAATAGCCTAATTAGATATTAAACAATTATAAGTATGTCAGTTAAGATCTGAAAAATTGCTGTTAGTTAAGATGGAAGGTTCATTCCATTGTATAGGGAATTGTTGATGAGGAAATCCTCTCTACTAAAGCATCTATGCAACTGCTCTGAGATGCATATCTTAAAAAAAGTTTCTTGGAAAAGTGGAAAATTAAATAACTTGCCCATGATCACATAGTAGTGTGTATCAGAGGCAGGAAGGGAATACAGGATATCTTGATTCTAAGATCATTTTTTTTTGTTCAATGTGCCACCCTTTATCTCTATTGCTTATGATTATGGTTATGGATACAGGAAAAAATGTTCAAAATAAGCACCACTACACAAAAACTAGTACTCATTTTTATTAAAAATGAGGGGAGAAACCTTAGGAAACCACAGGAATCATCTAGTTCCTGTGCTCTTTGGTAACTCAAATATATGATAAATTATTCAACCTTACCTCACAAAATTATGTGATAACATTCCCAAAACAAAAACTCCTAATTATGATCCAAAATAAGACCTATTTTGATTCTGGAACATTTGAACCTCAGTGCTAGCTCTTCCCTCAAGAAATGGCAGGACTTTGCTGGTAAATATAATTCCTCGCATGAAAAGTAAAGAAGTTTTTACTACTTTTCTATAACTGATCACTGTTCTACTCACTTTCATCTTACTATAAATAATAAGTTTTCATATCACTCATACATCCTATGTCAAGCTTTGTTTCCACAGACCTGAATCATCTGTGGGCCAAATGGTGTGATTTTGGCAAAGATCCTAGACTATCAATTTTTTTTTTCAAAGCCCTTGTTATAATATTGCAGCTAAAATCAAAGTAGGCATAAATGGAGTTCAGACTGCTGGAATTGCTATTCTAAATGATAAAAGTTGGGCTCTTCCTCAGCCATTTTGCTTTTATCTTATATTTAAGTAACTTTGTACAACTACTGAGTTATTAGACAAATAAGATGCATGTCCTCTAGTAATAGCAAAAAGCAAGATAGGCATCCTTTTCTTTTCAAGTAATGAAGTTTTATAACCTTGAACTAATTATTGCCAAAGAAGATAATCAACTAAACTAGTTCTACAATGATTACTTTTAGTAGCACCTTTAAAATTTTGAATTAGTAAGTATTTTTTTTTAATCAGTCCCTCCTACAGCCCCCATTCAGTAAATGGCAACTATACAAATCTTGAACAACACATCCTTCAATATATAATTACATAATTTGGTAAAAACAAATTCTCATATTGACTATGTCTGAAAATTTGTGTCTATTTCTGCATTTTGTGTTCTGGCCAAAGGTAAGCAGTGGGTTACTCTTTATTCATTTTGATTTATGGATTATAATTGTGATGATCAGAATTCTAAAACTGTTCTCCTAGTTCTGTGCATTGCCTTCTGCAATAGTTCTTAGAGATATCAATTTCCTTTCAAATTGTCCATTTCATCATTTCTTATGGTATAGACATATTCAATTACATTTCAATACCACCATTTCTTTGGCCCAAAGGTTCTCAAAACCTTCAGTGAAATCTGGTGTGGATCTTGAGATGTGTTTATAATGTCTTGGAAATTAAAACAATTTGCATCATAGTACTAAGATATTTTTATTCCTAATGAGGTAAATATTGATATATATAACCTACATATATAAAAGTTCTTCACAGATTTTTGGAAAGTTTAAGAGCATAAAAGTGTTCTAAGACAAAAAAAATTGAGAATCACTGAATTGGACATTCTCCAAAAGACTGAGACTCTTTTAGTTTTGAAATTTTAGCTACTGTGAAAAGAGTTGCTATAAACATTCTTGTACACATAAGTCCTTTTCTTCCTGTATAATATATAAATAGACCTTCAACCTCATCAAAGAGATCAATTCCTTTGCAGATTTAGGAGAATTATTGAAGCTAACTAATAAGATATTCAGTCTTTCTCAGAATCCACATTTTACAAATACAAAAAATCATTTTCTACACACTTCCCTAAATTTTTCCCAAACCACATGTTTTGTTATATTCTTTTTTGTATAGAATCTGGAAATAAAACTATAATTGGTGCAATTAAAATTATTTTACAAAGCAACTAGTGGTCTTGTTTCCAGGGATTTCTGCAGCCCACTTCTGTGTAGAGGTGGCATTACCTTTGTCTGGACAATGATGCAAGTCAAATTTCTAAACTTTCATAAAAAGCTGTCAACTCTGATTCTTAAAATTTATCATCCAAAGCATTCTTTAAAACATAACAGCATAGGAGTGCAGTCAAGATGGCAGCTGGATATCGCTTAAACTCTCCCCCAGGTCCCTCCAAACACCTGTTAAAAATGGCTCTGAACAAATTCTAGAGCTGCAGAACCCACAACACAGCAGAGGGAAGCAGAGTTCCAGCCCAAGAAAGCCTGGATGTTTGTTGGGAAGGTTCTATCATGTGGAACCAGGAGCAGAATGGAGCAGAGCCCAGCATGGGCCAAGCCAGGACCGACCAGACTGGGAGCCAGGTGGAGCAGGCTGTAGGGCCCTAAATCCTTGAGCTGTGGCAGTTACCAGACTTCTCAACCCACAAATGCCAAAGACAACAGAGAAGGTTAGTGGAAAATCTTCTAGATTGGAGTGAAAGGAGTATGCAGTTGCCCTTAGCCCAGGGGATGCAGAAGTGGTGCAGCTCTGGGGCTGCTCCCAGAGCACCAGCTACAGTTAAGTTTCGGGCCCCAGGCCCACCCTGTGGGAGGTATTATGTGGCAGGGCAGAGCAGGCGTGCAGAGCCTGCTTGCATCTGAGTCACAGTCCAAGTTGATGGTTCTTGGGAGAGGAGGAGGGCTCCTGTGGCAGACTTAGCTGTGTAAAAGTAGCTCTGAAAACAGCAGCACAGCCCCTAAAGCTTGGGACAAAATACTCTATCCACAAGCATTCTTAGGCTGACAAAAAGCTTAAGGGTCAACTAGTTGGCTGGGAACATGAACAGGCAGCCAAAATGGACTCAGATTTGGAGTTAGACTTTGGAATCTCTCTTTGGTGACAAAGAAGATCAAAACATACAGCTGGGAAAAGTCAAGCAGGTCAAAGAGCCTACATCAAAAGCCTCCAAGAAAAATATGAATTGGTCTCAGGCCATGGAATAGCTCAAAAAGGATTTGGAAAAGCAAGTTAGAGAAGCAGAGGAAAAATTGGGAAGAGAAACAAGAGCGATGCAAGAAAATCATGAAAAACAAGTCAATGACTTGCTAAAGGAGACCCAAAAAATACCTAAGAAAATAACACCTTAAAAATAGACTAACTCAAATGGCAAAAGAGCTCCAAAAAGACAATGAGGAGAAGAATTCCTTGAAAGGAAGAATTAGCCAAATGGAAATTGAGGCCCAAAAGACTGCTGAAGAAAATACTATCTTAAAAATTAGATTGGAGGAAGTAGAAGCTAGTGATTTTAAGAGACATCAAGATATCACAAAACAGAACCAAAGAAATAAAAAATGGAAGACAATGTGAAATATCCCTTTGGAAACAATACTTACCTGGAAAATAGATTGAGGAGAGATAATTTAAAAGTTAATGGAACACCTGAAAGCTATGATAAAAAAAAAAAGAGCCTAGATATCATCTTTCAAGAAATCATCAAGAGAAATTGCCCTGATATCCTAGAGCCAGAGGGTAAAATAGAAATTGAAAACATCCAATGATAAAAATGAAAGCATCCAAAGCATCCTGAAAAAGATCCCAAAGAAAAGTCCTAGGGATATTGTCACCAAATGCCAGATTTCCTCTGTCAAGGAGAAAATTCTGCAAGCAGTCACAAGGTAACAATTTGAGTATTGTTGAAACACAAACAGGATAACACAAGATCTAACGGCACAGAATATGAACATTTTGGACAATCAGATAATAAAACCATGAAATTTCTGCAGTCCTACACATAGCAAAAGTTAATTTGAGACATCCGGCATTTGAAAGACAGAAACTAATGGATATGTTACACATTCATTCCTCTAGGTTCTCTACACTGGAGCCTTGAATTCAATTAGATGAAGGCAAAATATATGTACCATATTATCTTAGTTCCTGACTAATGTCTTCAGTGAGTTAAAATTTAATGCTATTCCCTTAGATTTTTCCTTTTATATGATCAATATAAGAAATATGTTTTTGAAAAATTGTCTTGGACCTATCCAAAATCATAGCTGAAACAGCTAGTATATTACATAATGTCCTGAATATAAAAAAACAAATCTTATTCAATACATCATTCCTTGAATTTACTGCCAAGAAATTCAAATTTAAGTACAATATTTATCCGGAATAAATGTTCTTGTTATTCAAATACCTGTTGACATCTGCTTCTCTGTTTTTTTAAACTGTTAATATTTTTATATTGCTTTATTCTATATTCAATATCATTTTTCTTCAGATACTTTTTAAAAATAATACTCTTTCTTCCCCCTCCCTTATGTGAGAACATAGGTACATATGAATGTATTATGTGTGAGAGAGAAATGAAAACAATTGTTATTTATAATTTATAAATCAAGGAATGTGAAATTAAGTAACACATAAAAGATATGTAGCCCTAGTTTTCTCCTGAAACATGTACATACACATACAAACATAGATGCAAATCTACTATAAATACACGTATATACAAATAGACATTTTCTATGTGTATGCATATGCATATATTTATATATACATGTATATGTATACATATGTGTAGATTAATATATACATAAGTAATGAGATAATAAGTGAAATTAATTTAATCCTGTAGTAGTTTCAGCAAAAGAGAAGCATAGAAAATAAAGCCACAAAATATTCAAAATTTTTGTACAGCAATGCTAAAAACCAAGAGGAAATAAAGGAAAAAGATATTCTAAATAATATTAATTTATAAAATCCATAAAATTGATAGTCAATCCACCAAAACACATTTGAGATTTATATAAGAGCAATTATAAAACAATTTACAGATGTAAAAAGACAAATAATTAGAAGAATATTTGTCCCATGTGATTGAATAAGGCCAATATAATGAAAATTGTAAGAGTGCTTAAAATAACTTTGAGAATTAGGCTTACATTGATTTAACTACTAAGGTATTTCTTTATACAGCTAGATAAAATAACAACAAAAATTCAAAATACAAAAGAACTAGAATCAGGGATAAATGGGAAAAAAAATCGAAGGTGTGCTAATGCAACATACTTCTCTTGGATCTCTTATACTGTTTAAAATAATTAAATTATATATAATTATATGCATATAATATACATAGATTATATATAGATGTATATTAATGAAAAATATTGGATAAGGAATAATTAGAAATAATACAAAAAAATCAAAACAATTTTCCAGAAATCAAGAAATCCAAGTTTATAATCCACTTAAAATTTTCCAGATACCAGAAGAGTTGCTGCAGCAATTGTAAAGCATTTGGGACAGAAATTGACTTAGCTTTTATTCCAGATGTCATAATAAGTTCCAAATAGATATAGTAACATTATGAAAGATGACGTTATTTTTAATAAAAATCTGAAAATCAATGGAAGTGCTTTGCATAACTGTGATTAGGGGGACAATTCTAAATCAAATAGGGTTACAGAAAATCAAAAAAAAAAGATAAACTAGACAATTTTATTTATAGGTCATTGCAAAATTTTTTGCATCCACAAATGACTAATACTGCTAGGATGAAAAGAGAATTTATTTATTGTGGAAGAAGTAATTAAAAAAAAACTTTACATAAAATATTTCAGATGAATGTATGATATTCAACACCTGTAGGAAATTAACACATGTATGCTTGTCTTTCTTCTAAGAGAAGGCATACTATGTAGTGGAAAGGGAAGTATATTTGGAAATGAATGTGATACAAAATAAAATGTATCAACACAATTTAAAGTTTAATAAAAACTGTGGAATAGGAAAATCTTGGCAGGCTATCACATAAGTTTGAACTAAAAAAATGAACTTTAACATAGAAAAACATAAAGCCTTACATTTGACTTCAAAATATTAACTTCACAAGTATGAGGAAGACAGAATTAGACAAAAAGGCATTTGAAAAACTGGGGGGATATGGAAGAGTGAAAGCAGGTACTTATCTGAGCTCTCCCCTAAACCCCTTCAAATACTTTTAAAAAGCAATTTTGAACACATTCTAGAGTGGCAGAACCCATAAGGAGACACAATGAGGCAGATTTCCAGTCCAAGACAAGCTGGAAGGTCGACAGGAATGGGTGTTGCAACACGCTGAGACAGGACAGCAGTCCAGGGCAGGTCACTCCAGTGAAGACCTGGCCCCAGCAAAGCTGGAGCAGATCTTAGGGGAACTGAATCACTGGAAGCAGTTGTGGTTTCCAGACTTCTCAGGCCACAGATACCAGAGACAACTTAGAAGGTTAGCAGTAGGGGTATGTTGGAACTGAGTGAGAGAGAAGCACAATCCAGTGCAGGGTAAGTCAATACAGCCCCCAACCCCAGTTAAACAGGAGCAGGACTTGGGAGTGACCAAATTGCCAGTAGCAGTGGCAGCAGTAGTGGAAGTTGGTGATTTTGGAGCTATCAGCCCACAGATAGAATGTGTGAAAGTCACCTATTTTATCGAAAATCCATATTTTGCCTTGGAGTATTATACTCAGTTTTGATTGGTAGATGCTATTTTTTTAATCCTAGCTCCTTTTACCTCTGTAATGTCATATTCTAAGCCCTTTGATTCCTTAATTTAGAAGCTGCTAGATCTTGTTTTATCCTGATTGTGTTTCCACAATACTAAAATTGCTTCTTTCTCACTGCTTGCAGTATTTTCTCCTTGACCTGGGAACTCTGGAATTTAGTGACAATATTCCTAGGTGTTTTCTTTTTGGGATCTTTTTCAAGAGGTGACTGGTGGATTCTTTCAATTTCTATTTTACCCTCTGATTCTAGAGTATCACTGATGTTTTCCTTGATAATTTCTTGAAAGATGATGTATAGGCTCTTTTTTTTATCATGCCTTTCAGGTAGTCCAATAATTTTTAAATTATCTCTCCTGGATCTATTTTCTACATCAGTAGTATTTCCAATGAGATATTTCATCTGGTCTTCCATTTTTTCATTCTTTTGGTTCTGTTTTACAATTTCTTGATTCCTCATAAAGTCCCTAGCTTCCGTTTGCTCCAATATAATTTTTAAGGTAGTATTTTCTTCTGTGGTCTTTTGGACCTCCTTTTCCATTTTGCTGATTATGCCTTTTAAGGCATTCTCCTAATCATTGGTTTTTGGAGCTCTTTTCCCATTTGGATTAGTCTATTTTTAAGGTGTTATTTTCTTCAGTATATTTTGGTTCTCCTTTAGCAAGTTGTTGACTTGTTCTTCATGATTTTCTTGCATCACTCTTATTTTTCTTCCCAATTTTTCCTCCACTTCTCTTACTTGATTTTACAAATCTTTTTTGAGCTTTTCAATGGCCTGAGACAAATTCATATTTTTCTTGGAAGCTTTTGATGTAGGCTCTTTGACTTTGTTGACTTCTTTTGGTTGTGTATTTTGATCTTTGTCACCAAAATAAAGATTTTATAGTCTAAGTCTGAGTCTGAGTCCTTTTACACTACCTGACCATGTTCCTAGCCAACTACTTGTCCCTTGAGCTTTTTGTCAGGGTATGCCTGCTTTTAGATTAAAGAGTACTTTGTCCCCAGCTTTATGATCCTTGTGCTCCTGTTTTCAGAGCTATTTGTACTCCACGGTCACCACTAGTTCTACCATACCACTGTTCCTCCTCTCCCAAGAACCACCAACAAGGACCATGAACCAGATCTGAGCAGCGCAAAGCAAGAGAAACCTGCCTCTGCATCAGCAAAGCAATCCCATCATTCCTACTCTGATGTGCTGTTTGATTCCTCCCAATGTGTGGGCCTGAGGCCAAAAGAAGCCTTCCTTGGAGCTCTGGAAGCAACCTCAGCAGTTCCCTGCTGATGCAACCCTGCCACCTTTGCCTCTCTGGGGCTGGGGCCAGACTGTGCACTCCTCTCACCCGGATCCAGCAGTTTTCTCACTAATCTGCTCCATTGTCTTTGGCATTTTGGTGTTGAGAAGTCTGAGAAGTGCCACAGTACAGTGATTTAGGGCCCTAAGACCTACTTTGCCCAACTCCAGTGTTCTCTGTCCTGATGCAGCCCACTCTGGCTGAGCTTGGCTCCAAGCACAGGGTGATAGACCCTTCTCAGTGACCACCTAGGCCGTCTTGGGCTGGAGACTTGTTTCCTGCTGTTATTTCACGCACTCTTTAGCTCTTAGAATTTGTTCAGAGACATTTTTTACAGGTGTTTGGGGGGATTTGGGGGAGCACTTAAGTGAGGCCCTCTTTCTGACTGCCATCTTGGCTCTGCCTACCTGAGCTTATTGGTTTTGGAATATAATTACTGCTATATCTGTTAGAATTACTGGTCCTGGAATTGGATTCTATGGTGTCTAAATAAGTGCTATACTTACTCTGCCTTCTACTTAGAAAGTTTGTCATACTTTGTGATTCTAAACCATTCAGACATGTTCATGGTCATCCTCGAAGTCATTAACCATGCCTTACTAATACAGCATTTCTCTATATTACTAACAAAGCCCAACAGCAAGAAATAGAGAAATTCCATTTAAAGTTACTGTAGACATTATAAAATATTTAGGAGTCTACCTGCCAAAACAAACACAGGATTTATATGAACAAAATTACAAAATACTTTTCACACAAATAAAGTCCAATGTAAATAATTAGAAAAATAGCAGTTGCTCATGGGTAGGCTGAGCTAATATAATAAAAATGACAATTCTACCTAAATTAAATTACTTATTCAGTACTATAGCAATAAAAGTGAAAAAATATTTTATAAAGCTAGAAAAAATAATAACAGAATTCATCTGAAAGAATAAAATGTCCAGAATATCAAGGGAATTAATGAAAAGATATGCTAGGGAAGGTGGCCTATCCATATCAAACTTTAAATTCTATCATAAAGCAGAAATCATTAAAACTACTTTGTACTGGAATAGAAATAGAATAGTGGATCAGTACAATAGGTTAGGTCCACCAGACGCAGTCAATGAGTATGGTAATCTACTGTTTGATAAATCCAAAGACTCTAGCTTCTCGGATAAGAACTCATTATTTCACCAAATCTACTGGGAAAACTGGAAAATTGTATAGCAGAAACAAGGCATAGACCAACATCTTACATTGGATAACAAAATAATTTCAGAATGGGCCCACAATTTAGATATAAAGGTCAATGCTATAAGCAAACTAGGAGAGCAAGCAATAGTTTACCTGCCAGATTTATGGATAATGGAAGAATCTATGAGCAAACAAGAGATAGAGAACATTATGAAATGCAAAATACATAATTTTGATAACATTAAATTGAAAAGTTTTTGCACAAATAAAGCCAATACAAGCAAGATTAGAAAGGAAGCTGAAAACTGCATTCTGATAAAGGCCTCGTTTTTAAAATATATATAGAACTGAGTTAAATTTACAGAAATACAAATCATTCTTTAACTGATAAATGTTCAAAAGATATGAACAGGCAGTTTTCAGAAGAAGTAATTAAAGCTTTCTATAGTCACATGAAAAAATACTCTAAATCTCTATTGACCAGAGAAATGCAAATCAAAACAACTCTGAGGTACTGCATCACACTAATGATATTGGATAACATGACAAAACAAGATCTTTATAAATGCTGGAGAAGATGTGAGTAAGTGGGAGCACTAATGCACTATTGGTGGAGTTGTGAAATGGTCCAACCATTCTGGAGGGAAATTCGGAATTACGCCCAAAGGGCAATAAAACTGTGCATACCCTTTGTTCCAGCAATGCCATTACTAGGTCTGGATGCCAAAGAGATCACAAAATTGGGGAAAGGACCCACATGTACAAAAATATTTGCAGCAGCTCTTTTTGTAGTGGCAAAAATTTGGAGATCTAAGAAATGGCCTTCAGTTTGGTGATGGCTAAAATAGTTGTGGTATATGAATGAAATGGAATGCTACTGTGTTATAAGAAATGATGAGCAGACAGACTTCAGAAAAACCTAGAAAGACTTGAATGAGCTGGTGCTGAGTGAAATGAGTAGAACCAGGAGATCATTGTACATAGTAACAGCTACACTGTGCATTGACTGATTTTGGTAGACTTAGCTCTTCTCAGCAATGAAAGAATCCAACACAACTCCAAAGGACTCATGATGGAAAACACTGTCTACTTCCAGAAAAGGAACTATGGGGTCTGAATTCAGATTGAAGCATACTACTTGCTCTCTCTCTCTCTCTCTCTCTCTCTCTCCTCTCTGTCTGTCTTTCTTTCTTTCTCCCTTTTATTTCTTTTTTGTTTTTTTCTTCTTTCTTGTGGTTTCTTCCATTGGCTGTAATTCTTCTTTACAGCATGACTAACGTGAAAATAGATTCAATATGCAGAGCCTATACCAAATTACATGTCCTCTTAGAGTGGCGAAGGTGAGAGATGGGGAGAAAATTTGGAACTCAAAATCTTATGGAAGTGAATATTGAAAATTAAAATTAAACATTTTTTTAAATTGAAAAAATTGTTGGGGCAAGGAATGGGAAATGTGAATATTACAAAACTAGTGGATGTAGTAGTCAACAATACATCTAACAGGTGGCATTCTCAATACATTCTATACTACTCATACCATATAAGAATGCTGCATGTAGTTTCGAGGACCACATCTTATGAAGGAAATGGGTAAGTTAGTAAGAAAGAAGAGAAGTGTAAACAGGATAATTAAGGTCATCAAACCCATTCTATAAGAGAGCTAGTTGAGGGAATTTGAAGTGTTGAATTACAGAATAAAACTTAGGAGACATGATAGCTCTCTTTAGATAATTGGAATTGAAAGCCTGGGACCTAGAAGAAGCATTAGAATGGTTTTATTTGGCTTCTGATGAAAGGGCTAGCATTAGTGGGTGAAAATATAGATAGCAAAAATAAGGCTTTATATAAGAAACAAAAGTAATTACCAAACTATTCCATAGTAGAATGGATTGTCTCATGAAGTAGTAATTATTTTAAAGAAAGATAAGCAACAAAAGAAAGACTTCTAACAAAGGCTGAATATAATTGGTTATAATATAGAGGTGATACTTTAAAAAATTGACGCAGTGGCCTCTAAGTTCCATTCAAATGTTGAAATACGTTATTCTATGATTTTATGAAAGGTAAACAGGTCGGATTATCATTTTGCAGGAGGATAAGATTTCCTCAAAGGACAACTTGACTGATTGTCCACAAGGAGTGCACAGATGGTCCATTATTCCTAGCTTAACTAGGAATTTCAGTTAAAAATGTACACACACACACACATATACATGCATACACACAACACATGTACACATGTATATAATCAACTGTAATTGTACTTTTACCTGGCTTTAATCTGAATTAGTTCAAAGACAGAATAATAAGCACATGCATACATACATATATACATATATACATACATGTATGTATGCATGTGTATACATATACAAATACATATCTACGTGTATATATATATATGTATATATATATATATATAGTGTGTGTGTGTGCATATACATACACACAGAAAGATACACATACAACCACAGACTTAGGCATATACGTCTATGTTACCCCACAGGAAAGTGGGAAGGGAAATTGGTAATAGAATGGGGATGAAGAAAAGGAGGGTGGATTGAGTTAGGCAAAAGTCAGAAGTAAAAGAGACATTTAAGGAAGGACAGGATAAAAAGAGGGAAAGAAAGATAAACAGAGAAAAATAAGTTGGAGGGAAATATAACTAAATGTAAATGGATGAACTCACCCATTAAACAGAAATGCATAGCAGAATGGATATGAAGCCAGAATCCAACAATGTACAATTTATTTGGATGAAATTGTCTATATGTTTTTTCTCCATTAAAATGTTACCTTATTGAGAGCATGAAATATCTTTTGACTTGCTTTGTATCCCCATCACTTAGCACCATTCCTGGCACATAGTAGGTGGTTAATATATGCTTGTTGACTGACTAAATATCATGTCAATATCCCTCATCTGAAAACAATTATTGAATCAGAATTTCAAAATTAGGAGGAATTTCTGAGAAAAAAAAGAACTCTCCTTGCAAAATAACAGACAAGCGACCAACTAGTCTCTCTTTAATGTCTTCTTTTGAGGAGGAACTCATTACCTCTCAAGGAAGCTTATTGTGTTTAGGGACAGTTCTAATTCTGAGGAAGTTTATCATTTCATTGAACATAATGAAAGGATTGAAATGAAAACCATTGAAAGGATATCTTGGGCTTAGCAAATAGAATTGGATTACTCAGTTTGACTGCATCGTCTTTATTTAAATATTCACAGAGAAAAGGAGAAATAAACTATCCCTAAATAGTCCTAAACTCTTCTGGATGTCTTTTTTTTCCCTTTTGAAACATCCCAAGTCTTAGGAATGCAACAATTGGCATATAGAGTTTGCTTCATGTGGATCAGGAATGAACTGAAGAACATATTTCTGGGTGCTAAAACATGAGAACTTACACAGTCAATTTAAATTAAGAATCATTTGCAAAGGGAGTTTGGTTTGAGTTCAACTTGGTCCTAGTGGTATTTATGCCACAAGCATTTCTTTATCATGTGTTCCTGTAATAGACATATTCCCAGCTTTAAGTGGTACATATATTCTATGAAGAGCTGTTATGACTCCCACTCTATACCTTCTTCAAAACTGTCTCTTTGAAACTTTGCTCTATTCCCTTTTTTCTGAGATAACATATGAAAAATACTTGGCAAGACTTAAAACACTATATAAATGCCACTACTGCAGGTGATAATAGTAAGTAGTGGTAATAGCAGCAGCAGCAGCAGCAGCAGCAGCAGCAGCAGCAGCAGCAGCAGCAGCAGCAGCAGCAGCAGCAGCAGCAGCAGCAGCAGCAGCAGCAGCAGCAGCCATGGTTATTTCAGTAGTAGTAACAGTAATAGTAGCAATACTGGTAATGGTGATGGTGGTAGTAGTTATATTCTGCTTCCTGGAGTGAAGAACAAAAATCTACCCTTTACCCACATGACAGATTTTTAATTATTCAAAGAAAAATATCATAAGCAGGTTCCTAAGTTTTAACTTTTCCATGTTTAACATCCTAAGTTCTATATGTGTTCCAAAAAAGGGATATATATATATAGTATGTATGTGTATATTTCTACACACATACGTATATCTCTATATATCACACATATACCAACACAATGTATATGTATATACATGAATTCATACATTTTATGTTTATCTAGCATTATATAAATACATGTATATATGCATTGTATCTGTGTATACATGTATATTACATGTACCAACATATGCTTATGTTTATGCATATAGTCATTATATATGTCTATAATATATATATATACACACATATTTATGTGTATGTGTATTACATGTTTATCACACAAAAACATGGGGAAGAAAATGTTTATCCTGGGCACACTTCCGTTTCTTTTTTACCCAAATAGTCCCTGGAAATACAATGGATTCTTCACTGTCTTTACTGAATCAGGGTTGAGGTATGTAATAGCATGTGGATGATTTCCTACAGGCAAGCTGAATTCAAAAACTTACTAAGGCAATTCCAGTTGCCTCAGGCACTGTGAAGACATCCATAGAGGGTCACTTAACTAGAACTTTATATTAGTTTGCTTTTCAAGCTGAAAAGACAATAAACACTTGGAAATTTTTATACTATTCTAGCATTATTTTTTTCAATTAAATATCTTTATGTTATTTTTCCTTAGGTTATCACATTTCATTCTGCTTGAAAAAGTTCCTTTTGAATTAAATTTCCAAAGATGGTTTGTTGATGTAATCCATATTGAATTGACCACCTATTGAATCATGTCATGATTGAAGATTTTCTGTTTTAAAAACCTGCTGCTGATCACAGAAAGAATTGCTACTTGGAACCCAAGAGGCTAATTTCTAAATATATTGTTTGATGAAGAGAAAGACATTCAAGTTCAGGTGTTTTTATTCTGTATGTATTATAGATGGAGTGTGAGAGGAGTTAATTAAAAGTGATTTCCTTTTTCATGAATTGGAGAACATGACAGCATCCATCCCAAACTAGATTTATAATGGCTTCACATCCTTTATGATCTGTCTGTTTTCTGTTGTTTTGTTTTTGTTTTTTCTGAAGGATACTGCAAAGTGAAGTCAGTATCAACCATGTCTTCCTTCAAAGGTATTGTGCTTTTATTCTTTCAAGAGAAAGCTCATGGCCCATTTCTAGGCATTTTTTTTTGTGGGAAGTTAAAAAGACTAGGGTAAACTGCTTCCATAACACCATGTAGGAAAGATTTAATCCAGGTAGCTGTTAATTGCAGAGTCAAGGGAATTTCACTTTCTTTTTTTCATCTTTGTGGTGAATGTTTAAAAAATTTCAAAGTACTAAGCATGAGTTAGCAGATTGCAAAAATATTTAGTGATAGAAGAATTCTTATTCTAAAGCTAGTCAGTAATCCAAGGTCTTTTTTTTTTAATTCAGGTACTATTAAACATTCCTGCTTAAGTGAAAAGACCTCATGCTGTTGGTAGATGAGGGGAGGGGGTGATTTTCTAGTTCCAGCTGTGTACAGAAAGTAGGTTAGCCAGCATGTTGTTATGATTCATCCTACACAGAGTGTTCACAGGATGTTAGTAGCATAGAATACAAAAGCTGAAAGGGACTTGAGAGGTCATTGTCTCCTATCCTTCATTTTCTAGATGAGGCAACTTAGAGAGAGATGTTCACTATGGTGAATGTAAGGGGCATTTTTGAATTGCCTGTTGTACTGGTCATTAATTCATTTTATATCCATATGTTTTTGGGTAACCAGCACATGCTTTGTGTTTGCAAGGGTACCTACCTGCATTGGCAGAAGGATTTTCCTCAAGAGTATGTCCCCTTTATCGGTGAAATTATAAATTCAATCCTTTTTCTGATCAAATAGTGTGTGATATTATTACCAGCTTGTGTTATTATCTAACACTTTTATTTATTAACTTGTATGTAGGCTTTTGAATATCTTAGATTGTAAATTCTCTGAGAAGGGGATATGCATTATTCTTTCTTCTATCGAGAGTGCCTAGAAAAATGCTGAGTATATATTTGAATATATCATATGAGCATATATGCCCAATAACACTTGGAGAAGGAATAAGTTAATGACCAGTGTACTAATCCAAAAATCAACTCAAAAGTGTCCCTGCCATTTATATTACTATGTGCCAGGTACTGTTAAAAAACACTTTCTAATTATTGTCTTATTTGATCCTCACAACAATCCTGGGTGGTAGGTGCTATTATTATCTCTACTTTACAGATAAGAAAACAGAGGCAAATAGGGACATGCCTAGGGTCACAAATCTGGTAAGTGTATGAGAATGCATTTAAACTCAGATTTTCCTGACTGTTGTCCAAGCACTCTATCTACTGTACTACCTATTGTAAGCTTCTTGAGAGTAGTAGTGGTGAAATGCCCCCTTGCACAGGGGCGTGCAGCCCTCTTGCACAGGGGCGTGCAGTCCCAGCGGTGTCCCACTTACTGGAGCGCTGTAACCCCGGAGCAACACAATTCACTGAGCAATACTGATCAAACACCTAGCATAAATCATTAGAACTTGCTTAAGATATGTTTGATCCCCAATGTGCTTCGTTTAACTGCAATCTCCTGCTTTTGTAATGGCTTGCTTGCACCCGCACTAGACTCAAGTATAAAAGGCTTCAGATCTTTGTGCTCAGGGCTGCTCTCTAGACTTTCAATCTATGGGACAGTCTCCGGCCAGCTAATAAATGATGCTCAACATATTTTAATTGACTTGGTCTATGTTTTCTCAGTCTGTCCATTTCACTTGGAGGTTCCACCGAGATAGGCCTTTGGCCGCCAGACCTGGGTCCTGAATAGGTGGAGGGCCACAGGGAGTGGACAGTAGGGGGTGGCCACTGAGTGACGTTCCTCAGCCCCGCTCTCCCATCTCTCTCTGAGCGGACCC
>CM053622.1:303929292-303961202 GCA_028646595.1 Phalanger gymnotis
ATGTGTAGTCATGCAAAATAATTCCATATTAGTCATGTTGTGAAAAAAAAAACATAGACCGAAGAGGGGGAAAAGCTCAAGAAAAAATAAAGTAAAAAAAAAGTCTGCTTCAATCTGTATTCAGATGAATAATATTTTTCATCATAAGTCCTTCAGAGTTGTCTTGGATCATTGCATTGCTGAGAATAACAAAGTCATTCATAGCTAAAAAAAAAAATTATGTGTAGCTGAATTTAATTTTAATACTGCATAACCAATTATCACTCACGTTCTACTTATTCTGAACATATGCCATTTCAATTCAACTAGGCTTGGTTGAATATTCTCTCTGCATAATAGATGATCAAAGGGTTTGCTAAGTGAATCAATAGTATGTGTAAGATTGGAGGGGGTGATGTTTCATATTATGGAAACATTTCGAGCAATTTTAAAGCACCTTTTTAATATCTATTTGCCTATAAAAGTGAATGTTGAATCTTAACATTTTATAGATTACTTCCTTTGAGATCACCTGCATTTGAGTTCTATTCCACCACTTTCTAATCTTGTGCAGATTGCTTAGTCACTCTGAGTCCCTTTTCTTATTCACTATTCACGTCTAGTTAATCAGCTGGTGTAAATACCTCTCTGAGATCAGACATGGATAGATGAGTAGATGGAGAGGAGGATGGATATGTGACCAAGAAAGTAAGGCTAGACCATGAAACCTTCATTTAGAAGCCCAAATAATGCAAAAAATATTTTTCTGGTCAGTGGATAGGGCTGAAGAGAGAAGGAACATATGGGTTTCCTATGGTGATTCTTCAGTGAAATAAATAGCTAATTAGGTATACGTTTGTGTGGGACAGTCCAATAGACAAAACCATTGCCCTCAGTAAAGAAAATAGCTCCCACACAGTCATAAAGAATATGAAATCACCTACCAAAGTGCCTAATTTATTTTCCAAAAGTAGGTCACTCATCCTCAGGTTTTGGCTAAAAATAAGATTCATGTTTTATGATTTCAGTCCATGGCACTGATTTTGGCATTGCTTCTGACTTTATATTAGAAACAGTATTTTGTTGAGCATATGCTGCAGCCTTGAAATACTTTTCTTCATGACCCATCATTTACCACTGATTTGAGTCCAGGTACATTTATCATGCTAGCACAGTAAGGTAATTAAATGGTTGAAATCTCTCTGCTTCTGAATACACTCTGCTTGTTATTACCATTACATTTAATTTAGTTTCATCTGCAGACTTATAAATATTGCTTCAACATCATCACATTGTGCACCAGTAAAACTATTATTGCAATTTTAGTGCCTTGCATGTTGTAGTTGTAATTTATCATTCAAGTCTTTAACACTTTTTGATTAGAAAATATAAATGTGCTCATAGAATAACAGGGTTATAAGTTAACTCTAAAAGATAATCTAACTTATCCCCCTAACGTTAGAAAGGATACCATATTAAACATCTAAAATGTGAAACTTCTTACCATCTTAAAATCTTGGAAAATAAATTCTCAATTCTCCTTTTAAGTCTCATTCCAATACTCAATTTTTTTTCTTGGTATGAGAACAATCATGCCTGTATATAAATTATCTCTATGCTTGAACTTATACAAACTGCTGCTATCTTATTTTTGTTTAAATTATCCCTACACCTAAAATTAATCTTATCCACTTTTAGCACAAATTTCAAATTTGTCCCTTGCTGGAGATGGCAAACAACTGGTTTTTAGAGTGAGTTTCCCTTCTCTGACTCATAGCCTCCTACAACCACCAAACATGTATTAGAAATACTATAAAGTTTTTCCTGAGTTTTTTATTCTGTAGCTGAAAGAATACAACTATCTTTAACATTAATTGCTGGTTTTATCTTTCAATTTTTGTTTTAACAATACAGCTAGCAGCTGCTGTGGGGAGTGTAAAATCAATAACAACTACCTCACAGAATGCTGCAAAAGTCCAGGTTCTTTTGATCTGATTTACTAAGGAAAGCAATGCAAAGGGGTTGACAACCTCACTTTAATCTGGCTTACAAGTACCATTCACTCAGCTCAGGGGAAAAAGCCAGCACCCTGAACTTCAGAGCAAGTACAAATACAAAGATACATTAGAAACAGACCAAATCAAAATTCACAGTTTCCAAAAAGCAACAACATCTGAGTTCAGGAGCCGGGGAGCTCGACAATGGCTGGCCCAGAGTCACGCGCCAATCCTCCTGTGGCTCAGAGATCCAAGAGAGAGAAAGCCAACCCTGGTTTTATATCTTTTTCAGGGTCAAGGATGAGTCACAGATGCGACTCACCCACGGGACCTAAAATCATCACAAAGAGGCGACTTAAACCCACATGGTCTAAAAGTCTCTGATGTCCCAAACATGCCACTCAAACCCACGTAAACCAGGCCCACCCCTGGGGCCTAGGAGGTCACCAAGGACTCCCAATCTAATCAAGGAAACAAAGGCCAAATGCTTCAAGGTTTGAACTGAGTGCTAAGAGCCCATTTTGATTGCCAACACAATTTTGTAGCCACTTTGTTGTTACTCTAAATGCTTGACAAATTGTTCACTTCCTTATTTTGTTGCAGACTGATGATTCAAAAAAAAACCTTTCTAATAAGTCTCTATTTAAGGCTAACCATGACAAGAGAGCAGCCCTTTAATTCCAATATGTCTCATTTCTTTGAGCCATTTCATTATCTTTCTTAATTCAATGCTAACCTAATCCAGAATTTTTTCTATGTTTGGGCACATCGTTATTATATTGTGAGGGTATTTCTACAAGTGGAATTAGTCTTTCGGCATTTTTGAAATTGATGAGGTATGTTTTTTTTTTCCTTTCTGTTTGTTCGAGGTTATCTTATACCCCCGAATTTAATTATTTTTTCCATTCTGTCTATATTTCATTCTCATCTTGATCATTTCATGCTATATCTCTTCCCAAGCATAAGCAATATCTACATTATATATGTATATTCCCTATCTTTCTAAAGGATTTTAAGTTATTTCAAGGAAAGATGCATTAATTAAATCTTTTAGTATATATTATGCCTTCGGTCATGTCAAATTAGTACTTGGCAGGTAACCATTTATTTTTTGGAGCATTACTCCCAATTACTGATTTGGTCAGGTGGAATCTTGTGACTAGTAGATATTTATGGTCTGCTTCATAAAAATAAATAAATAAACTCATACAATTAATTAATTTCAAGCATTAGAAGACATTTAGTTCTACAGATAAGAGCAATTCAAATACACTCCACTGAGTTACCAAGACTCAAGTTCATAAAAGACAATACACAAGACAATGTACATTCATACATTTATGCACTCAGATGAATATCCACAATAGAACTTGGACAATGCCACAAGGATATATATTCATTGAACAGGGAAACCAATTATTTGATAAACTGGAGATAAAAGAGAAAGGGAAAAACATAAACATAGAACTCAGTAACGCAATGTGGTTCATATGGACAAAACTCTCTTCTGGTTCTAGAGATTGCTCCCAAATTCTCTGTCATTGAATAAGATTTCCTTTACCTGTTTTGCTATGACCATGCAAAAAAATAGTGGGGTTTTGATTTTTTCTAAAGCCTAGATTTTTATGAACATGCTCTCTTCTCTCTTTGCTTTTTAGTTGTTTTCCAGGGTCCATATAGTGAATCCTAGCATTAAGCAATTGATAAATTGTTCGCTTCTTTATTTTGTTGCACACTCATGACCCAGATAAAATTTTATTTATCTTTTCTAAATTAACATTCTTATTGTTCTCCTCTGATCCTTCAATTTGCATTGTAAGAGACTGTCTTCCTGAAGCATGTGCACGTATAGTACAAATATTGATAGCTCATACTAAGTCATTCAGGCAGTGATCAGGTTATCGAGCATTTATTAAGTGTTCACTATATGACAGACATTATACAAAGAGATGGATACACAGAAAGGCAAACAAAATGGTTGCTATTCTCAAGGACTTACTATTCTAATGGGGGAGAAAACCAGTGGTGCACTGATAAATATGTAATAACCAATTTTCTGAAGAAAAAAGTATAATCAACACATGTTAAACTTTAAAATATTATTATCATTTTCATTATCTCTTTCTTAAGTCCAGAAATCATCATTGTCACCAATAGCAACAACAACAACAAAAATTCAAACCTTGACTTTTAAAGAATGATAAATGCCCAACCTGAAAATTTAACTTTGGGCTCTCTGGAATTGGTTTAACCTGACTTTTTAATAAACCTGGAGACAAGATGTAAACAGGTAGATTACTACTACTACTACGACTACTACTACTACTACTACTACTACTACTACTACTACTACTACTACTACTACTACTACTACTACTACTACTATGCCACACAGACAGACAGAGGGATACAGAGAAAAGAGAGACAAGGATGAGGAGGGAGGGAGGGAGATAGGGAGAGAAAGACAGAGAGAAGAGAGGGAGGAAGAGTGATAGGTAATCTCAGAGGGAAAGAAATAATATCAAGTGGGAATCTCAGAAGTTATCCAGAAAACATGAGATTTTAGCTGTATCTCAAAGAAAAGTATGGCATTGAGAAGGTAAAGGAGAGGAGAAAAGGCATTAAAGAATTGTTTCATCCTGATAGGAACAGGAATCACTAGAGTTTAGACAGTAGTTTGGGGGCATGGTCAGATATGCATTTTAAGACAATTGTTTCACCAGCTGAACAGAGGATAAATTGGAGTTAGACGAGACTTGAAAAGAAGAAACCAATTAGAAGGTCATTGCCTAGTCCAAGCAATAGGTAATAAGTTCCTGTACATAAGTAGTGTCTATATGTATGGAAAGAGGCAAACATATATGAGAAATATTGTAAAGGTAAAAGTGACAATGTTTGACAAAAAAAAAAAATCACAAGGATCAACCTGGAGAAGCCCATCAGAGAAAAAAAAAGACAAATAGCTAGGTTTTTTTTGACCATAGAATATCACTAAACCACATACAATGACCCATGATCTGTTCTATATTAGTAGAGCTGCAGGATTTTTATAAATGAAATCACAGATCTTTGAAATATTCAAGTAAACAAAGGGAATGTGTAATGATAGATAAAAAGAGATAAAACTGGAGAAAAGCATGGATGCTTGTGGATTTCTCAATGTCCTACACTCCTCCCCATATCTATGTTTTCTCTGACAGGCTAAGGAAAGTAGAGGTTATTTCTTTAGTATGAGTAAAGTCTAGTCTTCAGTCTTTGGTTATCCTCGTCTGACATATCTTTTACTTTTTGTTGTCCTGGCCTACGACTATTTCCCTGATTCACCAGGACAAATGTATGGTATTCATTTCAGCCACTGACACATTTTCTCTGACCTCTGCTACACTGTTTTGTTCTTTCTCTTCATTTCTGTTTCCTGGGATATGGTTATTATTCCCATAATGTTATTACCAAAAGATCACAGCTATAAATCTAAAAAGGTCCAGAGAAATTTTCTATCCCAAACTGATCACATTGCAAATAAGAAAACTGAAAGACAAAGAGGCCAAATAGCTGCATAAAATCCCATATAAAGGGACTAGCAGAACAAGGATCTAACCCCAAGACTTCTGGTTCTAATTTCAGGCTTTTTTCTTGCACGTTGCCTACCACAGAGTGAGCAGGCATATACCTAATTCTAATGTCTCAATTAAGGCTTTGATAGTGACTAGTAATTTATGGTATAGCATTAATTTATGCTATGACGTGCCATAGCATAGAGTTAACATGCATCATCTTATTTGAGGCAATCACAATCCCAGTAGGGTAGAAGGTACAAATGTCCATGCCTGATAAACATAGAAGGCTTCCAAGTGTGTCATCACACTGCACAGTCTGCAGGAGTACATTAATATTCATTCTACTCTTCCCCTTATTCTTCAAATAAAGCTTCAAAATCCACTGAGTAGGATAGGTGTAAGTCCATGGGGTCCCATACACTCTCTTCTTTGGACTTTCAGCTAGTGGGATATTGAAGACATCATTCCTTCTCCTTTAAACAATAGAGCTCAGGGCAGATACTTCTGTAACTAAGAGTGATCAACCTCCTTGGGTATTGTTCTAAACTAGAGGATGGTATCAACCTATTAGAGACTTTGATTTTATATTTAAGACTTAGAGCAGTGATTCTCAAACTTCATGGCCTCAAAACATCTTTGGACTCTTAAAAATTATTAATGATCCCCCCTTCAAAGAGCTTTTGTTTATGTGGGTAATATCATTCAATATTTACTATATTATAAATGAAAATATTTTAGAACTATTATGAAAATACTTTTGACATCAAGAACTCTCTGAGAGCGTGTCAGGAAATTCTATGGGTCTCTTGACTGAATTTTCATACTTGAAGGAATTTTTGATTTATAGACACTAATCTAGTAATCAGAAATTAAAAGATTGAAGGGATAGGTAATAGCCTCTAAATCCCACAGGGTAAATGAATCTCTATATAAACACTGACTAACAGTAACTTTAGAATAGTTTATCTTTCTAGAATCTTGCCTCTTTTTCACTCTTACCTATTTCTTCCTTTTTTTTCTTTTCTTTTTATATGTATATCTTCTGTTTGTCATGTATATAACATATTTTTTTTTTCATTTTCAAACCTTTACCTCACAAAATTCTCATCTACATGTCAGGCACAACAAATAAATTGAACCCATGCTTTCTACACATCAGTGTCTGTTCAACCTGAAGGCTTGAGCCATACACTTGCTAACATCCCCAACCCTTCCCCACCACCTCACACTCTAATTTCTACTTCTTGAAATCCTACCCTTTGAGGTCCAGCTCAAATGTCATGTTCTCCATCCAACCTTCCTTGATCTTATTAACAAACAGTAATCATTCCTCCCTTGGACTTCATTTTGCTTAATTTTTTTCTGTTAGTGTGATATATCAGTGTGCATTAGAATTATTTTTGTATCTTAGGAAAATGAAGGGATCATAAATTTAGAACTGGAGGGAATTTAAGGTAATTTCATTCAACACTTTCATTTTAAAAATTAAGTGAATCGGGCACAGGTAGATTAAATGATTTGGTCAAATAGTTATTAAGTTGTGGTGATATAATTTGAATCCATGAACCCTCCCCAAGGTCCCAGTCCACTGCTCTTTCCATTGAGACATACTTTTGCCCATAGATGTCACATCCCTCTTTAAAATCCATATCTTTATATATGATGGGATAAAAGAGGTGATGTAAAAAGATTGGGGATAATTAATAGACAGTTCAAGTGCTATGTTAGATATTCAAATAGCCAACATGCTACGTATATAACCTGTGGAGAATTTATGCAAGAATATGGGATAAGAATTCACATCTTGTCTACAACGTAACTTTCCAGGTTTTTATGCATTAAACCCATTCAAGAACTTTGAAGTTCAGCAAAACTGGACTTCCAGCTGCTCTCTGCACATGATATTCCATCTTCCATTCCTATGCCTGTACACTGTCTCCCCAGTTTAGAATACTCTCCTTTCTCTCCCTTTTTCTCTCAAATCTCAACTCAAATGGTAGAACCTATATGATGCTTTTCCCAGTCTCCTCAGCTGCAAGTGTGCCCTTTCACCAAATAAATGTGTGGGAAGAACAAGGCATGGTAGATATTGATTGACCAATACTAAAAGTAGGGATCTTCTCTTCAAAATGTGGCATGATTTTCAGGGAGGAAGCCTGAGACCACTGCCTTGGTCACTTGATGCACAACACAGAGAAAGGACTGAGGCTAGAAGCAGTATTGCTAAGTGGCTGATTGGGGTGGGTGGGGCAGGGAATTCCAATCTTGGATGAAAACCACCCCTTTTGAGAATAAGGTCTCTTCTCCAGAATCTTTCACTCTCTACCATTTATCTGTATGATGTGTGACTGCCTAAATGCATCCTGGAAGATAGAATGAACTATCAAAGGTTTTATTTCCCTCACCTCTTACCCCAAATTTTCTGTGTACTAAAAGAGGCAACATTAAGTTGTTTTTTAAGTAGACATTCAATTTCTTAAAGTATGGTTTAGGCTAAATACTGTACTTAACAGCACTCTTCTCAAGTGAAAGAATCAAATATGGCTCCAATAGAACAGAAGGGAAAAGAAAAGCTAATCCTCCCTGCTCACTCTGGCCCTAGGGAACCATCCCTAGCTGGGTGGACCCTGTTGCTTTTGTTGTTTCTGGGTTGGGCAGCAGCTCAGCAGCCCTGAAGCTTCAGGGCTAACTTGCAGAACCTCCCAAGCTTCCTCAATGTATCAGTAAGGCAAGATTCATGATATCGGTGGTGACCATGAAAGTGCCTCTGTAGGTTGGAATCACAAAGTATAAGAGACTCTATGTATAGAAGATGGATGAAGTAAAACATTTATTCAGACACCAGAGGATAAAATCCCCAAACCAATAACCCCAATTTGACATAGCAGTAATTGTATCAGAAACCAGTAAGTCAACCTCAATGTAAGAGCAAGGAAATTAAAACACAATACCACAGCAAGGAGCCAAGCCATCCTGTAACCTTCTCCTCCTCTAGGGCCTTCCTGCAAACACTCATTCATGAATCCTAACTGTCTGCTTGCCTGCAGTTCTGAAAGCCCTTGCAATTCTCAGAGCCCTTGGAGTTCTCATAGCCCTTGCAATTCTCTGTCTGTCTCTCTATCTCTGCCAGTTCTCCATCCTCTCTCACAGTTTTCTTCTTCTTCTTCTTCTTCTTCTTCTTCTTCTTCTTCTTCTTCTTCCTCTAGCTCTCCAGTTGGAGCTTAATGGCTACCCTCAGGATATATATACCATGTTTAAGGCCCTGGGGCTTAGTACCTACTTAGCAAAAGGATGTGGGCTTGTAGCTTAGCATCTAATCACCAAAGGGTATGGGCCTGCGTACGAACAAGGCTCCCCTAATCAAGCTTCCCTTAACTAACTACCCCGAAGCCTATTAAATGGTTGGGTAAGACCTTTAGTCAGGATTAGCACCACACTCAGACAGGAGGCAAGACTCCCTTGTTTTCCTGGAACTCAAATGGTTTACTTCAAAAGATGTGAGATATCATTGACATGGACACTTTATTCATTAGCACATTCCACCTTCCTTACAACTTAGTAGACTGTATTTATTGATAGATAAGGCCAAAAAATTGTAAAAAAATGATTAGCCTTCTGGTGGTTGGCCTTCAGGTCATGAGCCCCTCTCTATGCTTAGAGTGTTTGGTCTTCAGACTCACACAACTCATCACCTTTCTAATATGGTAGTACCTGTAGGTAGGCCTTGAAGAATTCAGGTTACCCCCATACCAGCATGAGTCACTGGGAAAATCCTTTGCCAACTCCAAAGTCTATGAAAGTGAAAATGCTGATGGGGTTGGAGAGCAACTCTACAGATACCTTTTCACCTCTACTACTCACCACTATCCCATACCCAACCTACTAGAGGAAAAGCATGACCCCTTTGAGGGATTTGGTTAATGAATCATTTGAAGGTGGCAGACTTCCTAGTTCCTAGCATAAAAGACTAGGACAAGAATATTGGAAATGAGCCATGAGTCCAAGCAAAATCTAATCTCTGACATCTCTCCTTTTTTTACTCACATGTGCCTAGCCAGCTTCTTCCTTCCCTATGCATTTCCAGCTCTCTCAAGATCTAGGACTTCCACTACCAGGGCTGAGCTGATGAAATGAACCACTCTTGCTTTGACCAGTCTCTTGCCTTCATCCTCATCATAAAGGCCAAAAGGAGCCCATGAAAATAAAATACTAAAGCCCCTCAGATCCAAGCCTGATGGGGGTATAAGGCTAATAAAAAAGTTTGAGACATAAGGATTTCTCCAATCCCTGTACATTCAGCCACCCAGATGCCACTGATCATATGTAAGGCAGACACTTATAATGAGACCTGTGATATTGTGTTTACTAAAATTAAACCCAAGCCTGAAAAGTCCAAAACAAAAATGCAGATCCCTAACAAGACATACACACCCAGACACACAGACACACACACAGACAGACACACATACACACACCAAAAGCTTAATTAGGGTAGGGAGAGTGGGAGAGCAAAGGGAAGCATGTTTTGTTTTTTTGGAGGGATCCTTAGAAGTCTTGCTAACACACTGCTTATACAAAATCCCTCCCAAAAAACATTCTCACCTGTGGGTTCTAAGAAACTCAGGGTGCTTGCTGGTAAGGAGTGTATAAAAGTCTCAAGGCTCTAGAATGTACATGATTCCAGGTGCAGGAGTGGGGAACCTGCACCCTCAAGGCCACATGTGTCCCGCTAGGTCCTCAAGTGCTCTTCAAGGCTCTAGCAGGTCATGCCATGCTAGAATTGTTCTGTGAAGGTTGGATTCAGTCAAAAGGCTACATTTGAAGGTTTTGAGGCCATGGGTTCCCTACCCTTGCTCCAGGGTGTTTCTTCTGGTGTGATCATTCTAAAACCACTGCAACTAGAGAGCCAGAGTATGAAGAAGATATAACAGAGGAAGTCTAGGTAGTAGGTAGGTAGTAACAGAGGTAGTAACTAGATAGTAACAGAGGAAGTAAGGCAAAGGTTTCTGTTTATGGTATATCACAAAAGCTATCAGTCAAAATAGATGAAGATGATGAGGATGAAGATTTGCCCTTCAGTGACCATATACAAATAGTACAGGCTTCTGGACCCCAGGAAGAGCAGAACTGACCTAGGAATCCTGTTCTTTTTTGTAGTAGTGAAGGAGCCACTGAAGTACATGGAAAAAATGAGGAAGAAGGGGCATTACCACAGGCAATGCCCTAGATATTCATGGTAGTAGTATATTCCCTCGAAGGAGTAAGTCAGTGTCCTTGGCTTCAGGGTTCTCCAAGAGAGACATGTGGCAATAGTACCTGATGAAGATGAGACAGTGGTCGACAGAATCTCCGATTAGGTGAATCTTCAAGCCCATGATGAAGACGCTGCTGCTGATGTGTACAATGGGTTGAAATAGGGCCTTTTCAATGAGCATGAGTAAAAGGGTGTGAAAGCATTGAAATTGTGATGCTGTATAAAAGTAATCTCCTACACTGGATGTGTTTAATGGAAACTACTTGGAGGGGGGGGTGGTTATCATGGCAATGGGGCAGGCAAAATCAAGAATCCAATTCTACAATGTCAAGAAAATTGTAGATCAAGACAGAAAGGAGAGAGGTTCCGTACCCATCTTCAGCTTTGCTTGTGAGATGCCTGCAAGGATGGCAGCCACTTGAGGAGTCCAACCTCACATATGGCCTCTTCTGAGCCAAAGGCACCACAGCTTCTAAGCCTATTTCAGATCTTCTTTTGCTCACTATCACCTAACCATGCCAGGTACAGGGAAAAGGATCTAGCCTGTGCTGGTAGCCTCACCTATTCTGCAGCATTCAGGGCAGCTAGAGGAGAGCTGGGGAGTTGAATAAGGCCTGAGCCAAACCAGGTCTGGGTGGTTTGATTTAAGTAGTCTTGAATGGAGAGAGGAGAGTCTTTGACCAAAAGACCACTGGGCCAGGCTGATAAACATTGGGAGGGAGGGAAGAAGGTGCTGGCTAATGCTGGGAGAGGACTGAAAAATGGGAGGATAAGGAGGAAAAGAGAGAAGAAGAAAGGAGAAGGACCTGGTGGGAAAAGCTCACTCCTTTCTATTATAAAACATTAAATTCCATCTGCCACTTGGTGTCTGCCAAAAAAAAAAGACAGTTAGCAAAGATTATCATGGATTCTATTAAAATAACAATAATATTAAAATAACAATATTAATAATGAGCAGTGTCATAATCTGGACTTTGGATGTATTTATAAGCTCTTGAATTTTTTATATGTCACAGTAATGTCATCTCACATAGAAGGTATTTAATAAATGTTTGTGAATTAGTCTCTCATTAAAGCTGCTTTTGTGACTAATATGAGCATCTTCCAAGGCAAGAATTTTATTTCTGACCAGTAGTTATATCTCCCCTTTCATCTACCCCTCATCTTCCTCCTGTACTCCCCATTTTTATTCCTCTTCCCTCTCACCTCTTCCTTTTCCATCATTTCCTTCTTTCTTCCCCTTTTTCCTTCTCCTTTAACTTCTCTCTCTTCTTTCTTTATTTCTCCATTCCTGTTCTTCTCTGTTCTGACATTGCTATTAGTCAATAGCTGAAAACCAAAAATTGAAAAAAGAAACTCCACAGAAATAAAACTAGGAAATACAGTTCCTCCTTTCAAAGAGTTTATTGGCCTCTTTGGAAGACACACATACACACACACACAAACACACACGCTTGTGAGTGTGCATGTGTGGAATATGTGGGTGTGTGAAGTGTGTGTGTGTGTGTGTGTGTATACAGGAAACAACTACCAAATGTAAGTAAGGTAAAGATTATTTGAATGCTGAGGTATACTTTAAATGTCTCTGTCACTTCAATGTTATCCACTGATCAATGAAAAAGTTTACTATGTCAAAGTGCCTAGTCCATGCAAGTACTTTCCCAAATAAATGAAGTAATATATATATATACATATATATATGGTTTGGATTGAATTGTATCCATTGTCTTCAATTCTTCATCTCGTTTTCATTCAAAAAGCCATTTTTCAATACAAGGCATAGTACAAGGTGCTAAGGGGGAGTGGAATTAATAAACACAGGTTCTGGTTTCAAGGAATTTACGATATAGTGACTAAAATAACATACTCATATAATATAAGTTAATACATGCAAGGAGAACTAAAGTGGTCTATAAGGATTCTTAGTCAAATATTTTCAATAGACAAGCATCAAGCAAAGCTCCATGACTAAATTAGCATTTGTCCAATTTTTCAAAGAGTAGGTAGGATTTTAACAAATAAAGATGGGCTTTGAATAACTAGTTTTTAATAGATTCACACAATGTATAACCTAAAGCATGATTTTCATGTGATCTGGAAGAACTATTCCATGGTTCTCAGCCATATGATATCACTAGAAAAATATAGGTATTAAAAATACAGGGGTTTGTTTCTTGAAAGGAATTTAAAAGAATTATTTAAAAGAATTCAAAATTTCACAATAGCAGTCCAATAAACAATTTATTCTTCTCCTGGTCAATCATGGGACTGGCTCCTTATCTGTCTCCCACTCTCTCTCCATATTACTGATGTGTTTATATTTCTAAATAACACAAGTACACATGTACATATGTGTATGTTTCACATTTATCTTCATGTATACATATATCTATATACATATTTGGGTACACATACATATTCTTACAAAATGTGGTCTGTGTGTTCATGTGCATAGTGAACACTTTAGGTTTTCTCTTCCTACCGAATATCATGGTCTTGAGTTCTTGGCCACAGCCATTCTTATACACTTGTTGTGGACAGTTAGGCCATAGTCAGTTGAGTGATGGTAGATTGACTTCAGTAGTTCAGAAATTGTTGCAATCAGGAGTGTCATGCAGAAAGAAACGTTGGAAAGAGCTCACCATTTATAGGAAATCTGTCATGTTTTTGGACTCTGCATGGATCTTTCCCATGGCATTAGAGGACAGTTTTGCTTATCTTTTAACTTCCTATTTTATGCCTCACTAGATCTTACCAAATAAGAGAATAATCAAACAAGTTTAGCTTTTAGTACATATTTAAAGAAACATCCAAAGTCTTGAATTTTAAGTTACCTCAAACAAAAAGGGTTGAAACACATTAAAAAATAAGAAATTAAAAATTAAAAGCTGCATAAAACTGTCATAAAAGAAATGTGAAAAAGATGACCTGTTCATTTAGCAAATCTTTATGATATGAGAACATGAAGAAAGTATACAACACATTGAGTATATTTGATATGGTCAATTTATGTGAGTACATGTATAAGAGTAGCATGGGAATTACAGACAAGAGATGGATCCTGATCACTGTATGGGCTGCCACATGGATAAAATCATAAATACATTGAAATCTCTGAGTGCATACCAACTATTAACAAATTTTGTTTAATAGTTGCAGTACTGCTTTATTATTAAATAGCTCTGTTATCTAAAAGAAATCAATTGACTTCTTTCAGCCCCAGTAAAATGGAAATAGGAATCCCTGCCCTCCCTTACAGAAGACTTGTAAAAATTAAGTGGAATAACATATATGAAAATAGTGGGAAGAGTATTGCACCACTAAAAAGAAGTATGGCATAAATGATACATAAAACATCTGATGACATCTAGGACATACAGTTGCTAGTACTGTTCTTCATTAGACACTCTCAGGGTTTTCCAGCACCAGATAAATTTAGTCACTGGGAATGCAGATTTTAGTGAAATGGTGTTTTAAACAATCGACCACAAAAAATAGATTTTTTTTTTCTGTAGGTGGAATCTGTTTCCAATGCTTCCCAATGAGTACCAGCAATTTTCTTTCATCAGAAATGATTAATACCAAGTAGGAATTTTTCCATTTTGGTGAGCTTTGTGTAAGGCTCAGTAGCATTTGCTTTTTCTTCAACTTAAAATGACAATAGGTTCTCAAATGCCAGAAATACCTGCTGTCAATTCCCATTCCATTTTCAAGTATGATTTGAAGTTGTAAGGTAATTTAAAAATGTATTTCAGAACTATTAAACTAGTAATTTACTATTGTTAGATGAATTAGTTAATGAATTTAAAAACGTTACCTCTTTGACTTCCAAAGAGAGTGAAATCATAGCCCCAGCTCTTTAGACTTTTGGCATGGAAGACCATCTAGAATCTGTTCCCTATTCCCAATCAGCAACTTTCATTTTCAGCCCTTCTGCATACTATTCACTTTCCTTTCGTTAGTAGTTTGATGATTTTAGGAATTTGAGAAAGTCAAAAATAGTTTTTCATGAGGAAATTATTGGTAGCTCCTCAGAGAAGCTAATCTCTCTACAATACACCATCTTCATTTCTATCTGCCATTCTTCTTCCTCTATCCACATGTATTCTGCCTCTTGTTGAATCTGAAAAGACAGTTGAGACTAGACAACATCCAATCTTATTGACAGTATAACATACTAAGGAGCTCATGTTGACTGACAGCTCCACTTGCCAGGCAGCCATTTTGAATGACAGTTTAGATTTCAGGACATCCGTTTTGAGTGGCACCCCACATTGAACATATTGAGATTGACTGATAGCTTAGCATACAAGAGTATAAAGCCAAAACATCTCAGAAGCTAAAGAATGGTGAGTGGGAGAATCTTTCTTTGGACTGCTGGTGTCTTCCCCCTCAGTTTTACACTGAATATTCCATCAACCCTCCAATGAAGGATTTAATAGACTTTAATGCAAAAAAAAAGTAACAACTTGATTTTGCACAGCTTTATTTGAGTCAACACATTTCTACGTCCTACCACAAAAGTGAGGCTTTCTCCCTCTCCCTTTCTTTCTTAAGTTAAATAGAACCAAGTCCTCTTCTCATTTGAAGTTTTTTTTCACATCTTACTTTAAATATTTTCAATGGCTTGGTTGACATCTTCTTTTTCAGAAAAATGTCTGGAACCCCAGCAAGGAAGCTTTCTCTTGCTCTATGTGCCAGTTTTCATGTGCAACACTGGGTTTCCCATTTTCCCCTCTATATCTTGTTTCCTGAAACACAACACTACCAGGGGAGTTGCAGCAACTGCACAATCCTGAATTCTTGTATTCCTGTCCACATTGGAGGAATGAGCTGGGCATCATTTAGAAAAATGTTCTTGTGAAACTCGAATATCTCTCTTTCTCTGTTTCTCACTGTCTCTGTCTCTCTCTCTCACTCTCCGCTCCTCTCCTTTTCTTCTTTCTTTCCTTATTTACCTTACCTCCCACTTACCCCAGTGACCACATTACAGAATTCTTAGACTACATACTCCTTTACCAAAAGATTTCTCTCACTATTACTGTTTCCACTCCCTCCTAACATTTGCCTTTCTCCCTGAACACATTTAAGCAATACTCAAGTCTCTAATCTATCATGCTTTAATGAATCTATGATTTCATTAATTTGGCTAATCCTTTTAATTGATGAAAAATTCATCTTATTCATGCCATCTCATGTCAAAATTTTGTGCATGCCATCCCAAATATCCTCCAAAATATTCCCCCTTCAAAATTGTAGGGATCTCCCTCACAATCTTGAAAAAAATACATGGGTTCCAGTGTCACAGTCATGCTATCCCTTTGTTATCACTTGCTTTTGCTTTATTTTCTGGTCATAAATCTCTTTGGTTATTGTTTCTTGTACAAGATTCATCTTCAATAATTGGGAGTTCATTTACTCCCTCTGTAAGTTTTTCTCTCCATTGAAATTTAGATGACACACAATTTTGATTTTTTTTTGAGAATCTGTGTACTCATCAACATGAGTCCTTTTCAAAATGAGGCAGATCTGCATGTATCCAGTGTCTCTTTTTCTGCGATTTGAAATCGTGTTCTTATATAAATACACACAATACACTAGGGTGTGTTTTCTAGTTATTTGATATTTTATGGATATCGATAGAATATTCTGAGCTATCACTCATTCTTTTTTCTTACCATGCTTAGATATCTTTCTTTCTTGTGATACATCTCTCTGATGAGATTCTTTATACCACTTATGTTATTCTTGGTTGGTGATGTGACAGAGCCTATTCGGGATCACTGTGCACCTATACAACCTCTTTAGACTACCTCAATTTTAATAATTCGATGATTGTGGTATTTCATAACTTAAAGCCATACAATATCTTGGGAAGAATATTATTGCTAAAAATATGTTCAGTGCTTCTTGGATAATCTTGGAGTCAAAAAAATCACTGAAAGCTTGTCAAAGATAGTGCAGTTTATCTCCTGCTTCAGTTCAATTCTGTTCTTCATCCCTGCTGAATTTCTCTCCAAGAGAGACAAAACTGATGGATCAAGTCTGTAAATTGTCTATTCAACTGAGTACTGATGGCCAAAGAAAATTATCTCCTCTCTCACCTGGTAATAGCTTGAAGTTACTGAATTAATTTTGCAATTGTTCAATTATACCACCTCTGTAAGATAAATGCATTGGTAGACCAGCTATTTAGGATCTTTAATTTTCTGCATATCACAGTATAGACAATAGGCATTCTTCATCCACTTATTTTTATTTTCCTCTGTGTATTATTATGCTGAACTATTTTGAGTGTAAAGAAAGATCTCCTATGTTCCAGGTCTTGATGAAATCAATACAATGTTATCTGCAATGAGGAATATCTTTTTTTTTGACAGGAGAAGGAAAAATGATTTTATGGTCCAGCCTAACTGTGGAATGAAAGTACAGACCAAGACAAAGTATACCCCACAAAGGCCATGACCACATGTGACCACTGTGACCACCATACGCACGTGGGTAGATGTTCAGACCCACCCACTTCCTGAATCCCAGGTGGACTAGCTCCCAGTTCATAGCCCTTGTGCCCAAGTCCTGGGATCTGGGGCTGCAAGGTTCAAGGAAGCTGACCCACGGCCACATGGATGATAGCCAATAGGTACCTGCTCTGTGGGAGTCAGCCAGTGCCAGAGACTAGGGCCCCCTTAAACCTAGAACAACTATTGCTTTGTACCCCAAGTTTGTTTGTTTGTTTTTAGGATTTACAGCTGGAAGGAACTTTATAGATCATTGGGTTCAAGCCCCTCATTTCGTGCTGCCCCAGGAAAAAATGTTAGATTTGGAATCAGAGGACCTGGGTTCCAATTTTGACTGCAAAACTAGCTGTGACTTTGGTCAAGTCCTCTCCTCTCTCTGGGCTTGAGTCTCCTCATATATAAAATTAGAGTTTTGATTTCGGAGGTACCTACAAGCTCTAACTCCAATTCTCTTAAAAAAAAAGATGAGGAATATGAGGCATTGAGAGAGGAGAGAATTTGATCAAAGTCACAAATCCAGTACCTAAAGCTAGTGCTTTTGGGCACAGCAGAGGAATAGAGGGGAATATTTCCAAGCCCTGCTGTAGAAAAGGGGAATTTTACAAAACAGGGAGGAAAAGGCCCTTACAACCAGTCCCTCTGGAGTCAGGGAGAATGAAAGGCCGGTGGGACCAACTAAAGGAAGCTCAAAAAGCAAGGGCAAAGATAGGTGGCCCATAGCCTCGCCCCCACAGTCGGGAATCCTCTGGGGACAGGGCTCAAGGTTATCCCTTCCATTCTGTGCCAGGCACAGGCACCTCACAGGCAGTGCCTGCCCAGCCTGGGTAGCAGAGGCATCGGAAGTGGGTCCATTTGTCAAGATCTTCCCCCGGGGGTTCCCCAGGCACCTGTTGGTTCCAAGTGCAAGAAGACGTCCTCATTGCCAGGCTCCCCTTGGGCACAGCATCTGTGGCCATGGCACAGCTGCTGGCTGCAGGCCTGGGCAGCCCTAGTCACATTGTTTAAGTAGGGGCCCGTCAAGACGGCTGACAGGTAGCTCTGGAGAAATTTGCATTGCTCTCCAGAACTAGTAAAAGAGAGGTAACCCCAGAGTACCATGCCTTCTACCCCCAGGGCCACACTTACTCTGATGGTCTGAATCAGGTGATTCTGGGAAAGAAACTGCCCAGAGCCAAGGTGAGTGAGGCACGTATAGGTCAGCACAGGCAGAGGACGTGGATGCCCAAACCGTGCCACTCAGAAAGCCTCTTCCAGCCGGTGTTCTATGTAGCTCTTTCGATAGATCTGGGGCAGACCAGGTGGGAGGTAGATGCTAGGGAAGAGGGCACTAGAGGCTTCCCAAAGCCAGTGCAGCCGGTCATTGTAGGCCTTGTCTGCCATCTGGCACTTCCCAGTGTAACTATGCCTGCCCCACCAGGGGCTTTCGCAGAGAGGGAATCGATAGAAGCCCCACAGCCCCCTGAGACGAAGTGTCTGTGCCAGCTGCAAGGTGCCCTCCATCAGTGCCTGAGCAGCTGGAGGTAGGAGGTAGATCTGGCCACTATTTCTGGGCCCAGGCCCAAGATCCCTTTTGATAGATCCGGCCAGTTCCAGTTCCAGAAGGGGTGCCACTCTTCCCAGTCAAGCACAGCTAGGCCTCTAAAGCCCTTTTGCATGAGGCCAGAGATCTGGGCGAGGTGCTTGTGCAGGGGAACAGCCTGGGGGATACCTCCATGGTGGAGGACACATCTAGGCCCCATGTAGGGGTAAAAGCCAAACTGGTTCTTGTAGAAGATGGTAATGTTCTGGCCTCAGAAGCATTGGGCCTGGTTGTGAATGATGCCAAAGGGCTCCAAGAGCAGGGACTTATCAAAGTGGGTTTGGCATCAGGCTGTGAGCACATTCCACACTGCAGTGAAAGGGCGGCCCAGATGCCATGAGGTTGCCCACCCACCCACTAGGCATAGGGTGGCCCAGGGGACCATATAGCAGCCCCCATTCATATTTGGGCCCAGCAAGGAGAGACATGCTGCCTCCCAGCTTTGGCTCTTCCCCGGCAGCTGCCACTTCCCAAGCCGGGCTCCGCACACCCAAAGAGGAATATCTTAGTGACTTCATTATTTATTCAAAATCTCTCTTTGATTTCAACTCTGGCTTGGATATCCAAAACGACAGTGGCAAACACATTTTGCAAGTTTACATCAATGTAGTTTCATTTTATATTAATAATTAGACAGTGAAGAACAGAATAATCTCTTGAATCTTTCAAGAATGTTTTATGATTTTAAAATACACATGGACATATTTTTTGAAGATTGCTTTAGGCTATGTTTTGCTATGTTAAATGCAAGTTTTATCTTTGACCAATAAATACAAAGTAGGACTGTGTGTGTAATCAGTCATTAAGCATTTACTCAGTGTCTATTGTGTTCCAAGGACTGTGCTAAGCATTGAGATTTTCAAAGAAAATCAAAAGATAGTCCCTGATTTCAAGAAATGCATCATCTAATGTAAGAGAGACAGCATGAAAAATGTATAAACAAGATAAATTGCATGTAATAAAAAAGTAAAGACATTAGCGATAAGGGAGATAAGGAAAGTTTCCTTGTCAAAGGTTGAGTTTTAACTGGAATTTGAAGGAAGCCAGGGAAACCAAGAGGTGGAGATGAAAAGGAAGAGAATCGGAGTATGGGAACAGCCAATAAAAATGACAGGATTGGGAAGATGGAGTGTTTTGTACAAAGGACAGAAGAAGGCCAATGTCATCGGATCACAAAGTAAATAGAGGTAAGATACAATAAGATTGAAAATGAAGGAGGGTGACAGGTTATGAACTTCTATTGTGAACACAGGATTTTATTGCTATCCCTGGAGATGATAGGAAACCACTGGAGTTTACTGAATGGGAGTGGGGCGGGGTCAGGCTTTGAACTGTGCTTGGGAATATCTATTTGGCAGTTCAGTTGATGATGGGCTGCTCATCAATTTTCAACAAGTTATTGCAAAATAATATGAATTAATCTGTGTCTAGAAATTTTGTTTATTTTTGTAGAAGGAAATATTTAATGGCAAAAGAGGATGAAGCTTTATCAGGAAATGACTGTGGCATAAAAAGTCATTAATAGAAACTTAAAAGTAGACCAAACCAAACATAGACCAAAATTAAACTAATCGATTAATGCAGGCATGAGAAAAAGAGGAGAGAAAGAGAGAGAGAAAGAGAGAGAGAGAGACAGAGACAGAGACAGAGAGACAGAGACAGAGAGACAGAGAGAGAGACAGAGAGAGACAGACAGACAGACAGACAGACAGACAGAGACAGAGAGAGAAGGAGGAAGAAAGGGAGGGACAGAGTGAATATATGCTGTTTCCAGTCAAGTATTGTTGATTCAATCAAAGACTCTTGATTCAAACAAAGGCAAGACTCAATCAAAGGTGCTCAATTGCCTTAGTGCTGAGAAGCACTCCAAAAGGAAAAAAAATGACAACAGTCCCTCTTTTATTGCCATTAAATCCACCTCTCCAGGATCCTTGGCCTTACAATTTAAATGGCCATGGATCCTGGGATAAATAGAGTCACTATACTTTGTGATCCCATCACATAATAACTTATTAGTAAGGTGGCCACATAGTCTTAAATAGAACATATCATTCATCAAATCTTATAGCATTTCTCAGAATACCCACACAGCATATATCATTGTTCAGTAAACTAAACCACAGTATTCATAGCAACATCCTTAACCAAAACAACATTCAGTAGCATTCCCCAAAATACTTGTTTACACAAACAGAGGGTCCCAAATCAGGGTTTTACCTAACACAATATATAATCTTTAAAGGGTAGCATAAAATACAAATACCATCCACCCCTAGGTTACAGCAAGTTACAATCTCTTCAGTCAATACAGAGTGTCCAAATAAAATCCTTTTTGGGGTGTTCCTGCCCCTGCTTCCAAGTCCTGAGGGGTGGCTGGATGACAAAACCTGCAGGATGAGGTCCTTGAGGGTCCATGGCACTACTCTCCACTCATCATACACAACTTCAACCAAACCATTCCAGGGAGATGCAGCAGAAAAGCACACACAGAGCCTTGCTGAAAAGTTTTTGTCTTGCCCCAGGACATAACTCTGAACTCTAAGCTTCCTCCTATTGGCTTCTGGCTGATTCCTAATGCAAGCAGCTCTCTTCTTTTGCTCTCTCCTCACCAAGGTCAGCTCAGCTAACAAACTGTTCTCTGCTCCTGCTGAGTTGATACACAGGCAGCTCTCCATTCTTGCTCCAGAATTCCATTCTAAGCTCTTGCTTCTCTGGTCTGGCTTCTGAATGCAAAACGCTTTCAGGGCATTCACCCCTCCAGCAGAGTCTGGAGCTGAGTTAATTCACTCAAGCCCTGGCTGTGGCTACCCCCACCTCCCCCAAGCCTCTTCTTGTTTTCCTTCCACAGCCACTGCTCCAGCCTGTCTCCTCTGGAGTGCTAGTAGGGTAGGGAGAAGGAAAGAGATTAGCTCCCAGGGACCCTGCTCTAGGCACCTGGGAAATCACTCCTGTCACTGCTACTTGCCTGTTTTCCCTCAGGCTGCTGCTGCTACACAGATCCATAGCTGCCAAAAATATAAAGAGCAACTCAAAAATTGGGAAGCATCCAACCACTATTCTAGTTGTTGCCAAACTCCATGCTTTCCTTTTAATTTGCATATCCTGCCAACTACTCCATTTGGTAACAACAATGTTACTTGCAACTACTGTGGAGGCATAAGGCCAATAACACCAGCACACAGGAGGGCTGACAGCACAGGTTCTTTGATCTGCTTTTCTAAAGGAAATAAACTTTAAAGAGTTAACAATCTTACTTTAATGAAACACACATACTTCATTCACTTAGTTTAGGGGAAAAAGTCAGCAACCTGAACTTCAGAGCAAATGCAAACAGAAATTACAAACAGAGAACATAACGCAGACAGGCTTCTAACTGCCTCACATACATAGTTACCAGAGAGAGAAACAACAACATCTTGGTTTTTAAGGTTGGGGGCTCCTTAACGACTATGCAGAGTTTCATCTGGCCAAATCACATGAGTGCTCTACCAATGAGTGAGCCCAAAACCAAAATACTAACCTCAGAGTATATATACTATTTCTAATCAAGGACTCGATTCAATCAAAGTCTCTTGGTTTAAACAAAGGCAAAACTCAGTCAAAGGCACTTGATTACCTTAGTGCTGAGAAGCATTCCAAAAGAAAAAATAAACAGCAAAAAGCCCCATTTTTCTTGTCAATACAGAGATACAGAGACAGAGAGTGAAAGTGAAAGAAGGGTGGATAAAATGAACAATAGTGATACATTGATTTTAACTGTCACATTAAGTTCAAAAAATCCTAAAAAGTACACCAGCCAGCAAAAAGTTGATCTTCCTGCCAAATGGTGACATAACAAATACAATCCTAGTTTGAAAAAAATTATTTACAGGTTTTATGGAAGTAGATGGTTATAAACAACACTGACTCATAATAATTAAGGAAGAGGGGTAAAATAATTTCCTAAAAAATTTCTTATGAAATTCTCTTGAAAAATAACATCTCAAGAAATTTTGAAGATACAACTGAAAAAATCATATTGATATTTCTAACAAAAGTAAATTCTATATCCATTTATTAATTACCTAGAGTATGCAAGATACTGTGCTATAACAAACTTTGTTTTCCCTCAAAGAACTTACAATCTTCCAAAGAATACAGCATGTTCACAAATAAGCAAATAGTAATACAAGATAGGTTTTGAGAGTGAAAAAGTGATAATAACTGGGGAATTCATAAAAGGTCTCATGTAGGAAGCAGTGCCTGAGCTATCCTTTGAAGAAAGCTAGGCAAGTATAGATAGCAGTGAATGTATTCCATACGTGGAGGGTTGCTCATGCAAACGTCATAAACAAGGAGATAGACTGTCATATGCAGGAAACATCTGACAGGCTAGTTTGACTGCAACAATGAACACATTAGAAAAATTAAAATAATGGCAGAGAAGAAATGGTTTTGGGGTTTTAGATCTCTTCATATTCCAGGCAGAGGATTTTTTTTCCTTAAAGATCATAGGTAGCTATTGTTTTTGTCATGAACAAAAATTTATCAAACAGTAAACAGCCTATTGTAGCTTCTCTATACCAAATTATCATGGTCACAATATAGTACATCCTGTCATCAGGAGCATACTCAATGTCTTTGCTATAGATTATACTCAGATGGCATATTTCTCAGGACCTCAAGGTTACACCCATGTTGGGATAAATTAGAAGAATCTTTGTTTTCTGCAACGAAAGCAGTAACAAAAAGGAGAAAAGGGGAGAATAAATCCGTCTTTATCCTGAGTAAGTTCATAGTAATCATTTTTTCTTTCATTGTGCAGTACTCTATTGCTTGTCATTGGCTAGCATTCTATACATTTCATGGGTACCTCTCAGTGCTCCTTATGCATCTTTCCTTCCATCATATCTTTCTTGTTTTCTCAGAAGAAATCTCTGAGGAATAGATGAATAAATGAAATAGAGCATTGGACTATAGCCTACTTTAACAGTTGATGACCTTTCAAAAACAGCATGTCAATTCTTCATTAATTTGTTATGATTCAAGGTTTTGTATACTAACAGTGCATCCAATAACTTTAAATGTATCTCTATGCACTAACTTTTGGTTGAATCTATTTTTTAAATTAATTTTTAATGGTATTACCTAAAATAAGCTGAAGTGGTAGCTCTACATTAAGGAACTGCAACTGGAAATAAAGAAAAATATAAGTATAACAGGGTCAATAAAATCTGATGATGGTATAGTATATGGGTATTAACTAGACTAAGACTGCCCTGACAATTTGCTTAAAGGGAAGTCCTTCAACTATTGCTACAGGATTTAGTTGGTAATAAGAAATTAAATATAGGTCAAGTGAAATTTCTAACCCTATATTAGATAACTGCTTAGATAAAAAAAGTATGCCTCATCAAGAGAAGGAAGTTGTCTTTTTTTAATAGACATTATTAGCCTGAAAGGATTATATTTGTATTTAACCCATGGATGGATCATCCTTCAATAAGAATAAAGAATTATTAATCCTCCTTTATCAGTGAGAAGCTTTCTAGTCATTGTATTTTGTCAGATAAGAGCCACTATAGTCCTAAGACAAGCTGAAAAAAAGAAACACAGAAGCTATTAATAAAGAGAGATTCAGTAGCCACAATGCCTGAAGATACATAAACTCATTGTCTCACAGGAGGCATAACAGAGCACTCACTGTCTACCAGACTGCATAAGCTAATGGAAAACATTGTGTAGTAAAGTTTCTGTAGAAGCCAACATGACCAGAAGAGTCTACATAAATACTAAGCCTATATACCATATAAGATAAATGAGGAATAGATTCATTAGGCCTATTTTAAGCACATCATTAGTACTCCTGCATGTCGCAAGCATGCATCACCCCTACATATACACAATCTCCATTTATCCCCTTTGTATGTGCTCCTCCATACATGTTCTAATCTTATATAGGTATAATTATATGTTGTATTATGTATCCAAGGTTTGAGGGATCAAAGCTCTGTTGCTATTTTCCTTAATATGCTATTGCAATAAATGCCTTTGTTTTGAATCAAAGACTTTGGATCAATCTCTTTGAACTAGTCTTTAGCTGAATATCAGAAGTAAACATACTGAGAGAGCGCTATAGTTACGGTTTTAAATAGATCCAAATGCACGGAGTGCCATAGATAGATAGATAGATGGATGGGTGGATGGATTGATAAATAGATAGATGATAGATTTCTGGGATGGGAGTTATCTATGCTTTTTGAGAGTATCTTCTAGAGCTACGTATACAAGATTATACAAAGGGATCTACATAGAAATTCACTTTAAATGAAATGACGGTTTTTCATTTATTTTCTGTTTCATCTCAGATATAATCAATCACAGAGTTAGAAAATGCAAGAAATATATTCAAATGTGCAATCTAACCAGATAATCAAAGGTAAAAGTCCTAGGGAGAACTGACTTAGCCTGAATGATTATACTGATTCCATCCCTCATCTCTCTCATCCAGCTCTTGAGCTCAAGCATTACATCAACCCTCTGGAAAAATCTGTCTTCCTTTTTAGCAGAGAGATATGGCCTACATATTCTAAATCAAGACAGTAATCCCACTGTACTTTTCCCTAGTAAGGAAATATTTTAATACTTGGTCAATTCTGGCCACCATATTATATGAATGATAAAAATAAATCCTGTGAAGTAAAGGGAGCCTGAGATTTTCAAAGAAATTAAAATTATAACATTAAAAAATTTTCCAAAATTGGGAATGTTTAATCAAAATGTAGCACAATACTTGGCACGCGGGAGGCATTTACAAATGTTTTTCTTCAGCGCTTGAATCAAAGAACATAATATTTAGTGGGAATAAATTAGTTTTGTTCAGATATTCAGTGTGTTTCTTCTAGTATAATTCAAGCCCTGTTTCTATCAAAATATTTTTCATATCATAGCATATTATTCTTTCTAGAGGCAGGAGGAAATACTGGCAGTCTTTATGAGGGCACTCCTGATCCTGATTCCACGATTCTATAACATCCTCTTTATGATGTATTGTTTGAATTTGGAAGGGGGGTCAGATTTAGAACTATTATGTAGGTATGTATTGCCATCTAGAGGAGAATTCTCTATAATGTTAGAGGAAAATCGAAAATGAATTCTTATAATAAAGGACTTTGGTTTTTGGCACATAATTGTTTGTGACCGTATTTTCTCAATCAAAATTAAGACCATCACCTCAATATGGCAATCAAATTTGATATCTTCAGTGATCTGTGGCTTACTTATTCATAGATCCCAGCAGAGTGTCTTCAGACTTTATAGCTATGTGAAAAGCCACAACAAAGAATTTAATCTTAAAAGGAGGATAACACTAATCTACCTGAAAAATAGCAGATTTTATTTGTAGGTTTCCCTTGGTTTTCCTGGTCTTGTTGGGCCTAACCTACTTAAATAAAGACTCTCTCTGCCATATTGTAACAAATGTTTCTATTCTAGTCAATTAAACCTCATGTGCTTCTCCTAGGATTGTCTCAAAAGGTGAAGAATACAAGAAAAGTGTACAAGTTAGGACAGGAAGGTAAACCTTGGACAGGACAATAAAGTTACTGAATTTTTTCTTCAGTAATGACATCCCATTGTGAATATTCTACTTCTTCACCAGAAATGATATTTTGGCTACATGTTGCTTATTAGATAATAAAGCTTTTTGACTCAAATTAAGACATTAGTTGGCTCAGTGTATTTGGAGTCAAAAGATCTGGGTTCCAGTACAGGTTTGATTTCTAATGGCTGAAGTGGTGGTAAGTGGAAGGATCAGGTTAGTCTTAACCAGGGAACATTTAACATTTATCTTTGAATCCCTAGAACCTGGCAAGTAATGGACTCTCAATAAATGCTTGATAAATTAATGCATCAACTCCAATTTTCTCAATGGAAAAATGGGAATAATGATTGATACACTGCCTTCTTTACAGAGTTCTTTTAAACTCTGAAGAATCATATAAATGTGATCTAGTATTAGTCAATGTTTGACAATACTATGAGAAATTAGTAACCTAGTAAATATTTTCTGTTTGAGATTATGATGATCATGATGATGTTTGATTCATTCAACAATTAGAGGAACACTAGAGTTAGAGCATAAGAACATGGCTGCTACAATCATGCCTAGACTCTACCGTTGACTAAATGGTAACTTTGACCAAGGTGTGTGTAATGGCAAATAAAGTGGGACTTTTTGCTGTTTTATTTTCTTTTAGAGTGCTTCTCAACACTAAGGCAATCAAATGTCTTTGATTGAGTCTTGCCTTTGTTTGAATCAAGAGTCTTTGATTGAATTAAAAGTCTTTGAATAATTAAGTCACAAGAAAACCTAAGTCTTGTGAGTTTGAGTTACGTGGTTGTGATGCCCTCTGTGGGATGACCCTGAAAAAGTATATATAGATATAGATATAGATATAGATATAGATATAGATATAGATATAGATATAGATATAGATATAGATATAGATATAGATATAGATTCTCAGGTTAGCAGGACTAACTCATTGTTAGAGTGTTCATGTGATTTGGCCAGATGAGAGTCTGGGTAGTTGTTAAGGAGCCCCCCTGCTTTGACAACCCAGAAGCTGGTGCTACTCTCTCTCTGGTAACTATGCGTGTATTGCTATGGACAGACAATTAGAAGTCCTTTGAGCCGATTTGTATTATTTGCTCTGTTTATATGGTTTCTGCTTATAATTTCTGTCTGTGTTTTCTCTGGAGTTCAGGGTCCTAACTTTTCCCCCTTAACCAAGTGAATGATAAAAGTATGTCTAATTAAAGTAGATTGTAAACCCCTTTAAGTTTCTTTCCTTCACAAAAGCAGATCAAAGAATCTGTGCTAGTAGCCCTTCTATGTGCTTATTTTATTGGCCTTACACTTCTACAGCAGCTACAATTAGCATTGTTGTTACAGCATGTTCCTCCTTTCTACCTAAGCATTGGACTAAAAAAAAAGAAAAAAAATAGCAAAGAAAAAATATTTTCCAGATCCAAGTACGGACAACGTACCAGATTCTCAACCCTGGTGCCAACAAAGGAAATCTTGCAATCTCCTTCTGACTGACAATCTGATTTCCTTACTCTCTGTGGGTTAAGATCTTTGGAAGCACCCTCTGCCACCACTTATTCAGTCACCTCAAGGCTTGGCATGGCCTGAACTTGACTGTGCTCCACTCTCCCCCTGGTAAACAGACCTCTCCTATTGATCCTCCAATTTGTCTTGGGCTGGAAAATTTTTTCACCAGATCTTTTTGTGGGTCCTGCCATTCTAGAATTTGCTCTGATGCATTATTTAAAGGTGTTTAAGGGACTTGGGGAGAGATCAGGTGATTCTCTGCCTTTTCTTTGCCATCTTGACTTTGACTTTGCCTTTTTTATGGATTCCTTTAAAACAAAGCATGTGGACAGGAAACAAGAGATCAGGATTCTGGTACTAACTCTTTCACTAATTGGTTGGCCACAGTTAGACCAATGATTTATTGTCTCTGGGCTTTCACAAAATTATGGATGTAAAATACATTATCTCTAAGGTCTCTACTTATTTTGAGTCTCTATTTCAATATTCACACCCAAAACTAGCAACAAAATTCAGGTATACAGATTTATTCATAAAGAGATATTGGCACATATTTTATTACATACAAAACACATGCAAAATACATACAAGCTAACCTTTTGGCAAAGATATTAATTACTGGGGAGCAGAAAAGATCTCATTGAATTTGATGATTGAGCTGAATTCTGAAGGGAATCAGGGATTACAAGAGGAAGGGTTGAAGAAGTAATAAATTCTAAAGAGCATAGTAATTAAAAAGCACAGAAATGTTTTGTAACTGAAGCCTGTTGCATAGGCACATCCATATAAAGTGATTTAACTCACACTCAGCTACCATTTGACTTACAGAGAAGCAGCTCCAAAGATTAGTGGATTATCTTCTCTGGGGTCTTGTGCCTTGATTCTCTAAAGCCATGGTTTGGAGGTGTACTGGTCCAGTAGCAGAAGTATTAAACATTAGCAGACAGGAGAAATGGACTGTGTAGATGGTTGTATGTTGTTGGAAATTATCTGTAGCTAAATAGCCTAATTTACGCACACACACACACACACACTCATATATGTGACACAAACAGTCAAATTGAACACCTGGAATGGAAGAAATTGAAAAATTCTCCCCAGAAAAGCAAAAGAAAATGTATCAGGAAATGGTGGGAATGAAGTACATCTATAACAACTGAAATAGATATAATGGGATATGATGCAATGAGAAATAATATACCTGAAGAAGTGACTAGATTTGGTCATCAGAAGATAACTTTCTCTGAGGATAGATTTCATATCTCATGACTAAAACTGATTCTACAAAGGAGATGCAATACATGAATTGCCACCACCAAGGGAAGACATCACCCAGAACAGTAAGAGGTACAAAGTTCTAGAGACAGAATAACCTAATGGTGAGTGACCATGGAGAGAAAAAGTAGTAGGATCAAGTTTTATGACTCAAGTCAGAGAAAAATTACCAGATATGGAACTGTTCTATTCAAGATTGCATCCTTCATAAAATAATATTTTTAAAACTGAGACACAGAAAGAAAATAAAAAGGATTTAAAACCTACAAATGAAATAACATTCAAAAGGGAGAGAATAATGATTTCGAATTTGGCATTTGAAAAGTTCTCCCCACATGAAAGGCCTCAAGAAAAAGAAGTTCTAAATAAGTGTATATACCATGGATAGGAAAATAGAATTCAAAGTAGACTGGAAAGGGAACAGGAGGACAAAATTAAGTAAAAGTTAATCAAAATGGAACCTAACAAAATATTACTTATAATTGAGGGGTGGTGGGGTATGATTGTGAAATATTTTAAACTACATCCCTAAGAAGGTGAGGAAAAGAAAACATCAGAAAAAGGGAGAAAGGAGAGGCAATTCTACACACAAAAATAAATTAACAAGTTAATTCAAGGAATTCAGTGTAAAATAAATGATAGGAGAAAAGCACAATCCCAATAATGATAAAGAAAAAGTGCAATGAAATGAGATTGTTAGAATATGCAAGAAAATAAAATCCAACAGTTTAGAAGACACATATTTAAAAATAAATCTGCATCCAAAGTGAAAAGGAGATACTATAAAAATGTATATGCATCAATTGGTTAAAAAAACAAAGGAAATAAAATCCAGTCCTATAATCATGCTGTCAGACTAAACAATTAAACAAATGACAAGTGAGAAGCCTGTAAATTACATTACTACTGACAATATTACTGACATTAAAATAATGTTTATATTAAAATGTATGTATCAAATAATATAACATCTATATTCATAGTGAAAAATTAACTGACATATGAAATAAGAAAGCATTTTTGTTAAAAATTATGTTTATGTTATTTTACAACCTATACCATAAGAAGTTCTAAATAGATAATGCCCAACTACTAATTACTTGCCATATATTTTCCAGATAATTTAATTGACTTTTCCTTTAAGAACATAAATATGTATAATATATGTGTGTATGTGTGTGTGTATACACTATATATTATATATGTATAATATATACAAGTATATATGCATCTATCTATATATACTTTTATGCCATATATCTATAGATGTATATTATGGATATGGATACATTTATGGTTCTTCATAGTTTGTACTTCATTTAAGTCTAATGTGGTTTCTATATCTCTATTTTTTTTATATTTTTATTGATGACTTATCTGATTATAACCTTTGATTGTCTAAAATAATCCACCTGAAACATAAGCAGCTCTACCTCAGTTCCTCATGTTAACCCACATGAATCTGCATTTTGCCTGTAGTTCTTGGAAGCAGCAAATCATTGGATACTTCTTCCTAATACATAATACCTTCATTTAAGGTTTAGCTCATCCCCTTCTAGTTTTCTGCTATTATGGTTTTGTTTTCCATGCATCATAGTTTCTTAATTTTTTTCTCCTTTTAACCACTGAATTTCAAAGAGAAGTTGTAATGCGAGCAACACTACAAATCTGTGATTGAAATAGTGTGATACCACTCTATTGTCTCTCTTCTCCTTACCTCAGATCTTGATCACTAGTTCTTACAATTTATTTCTCTATATTTGATTACTTATTTGTGATATACTTATCCAAAGTTAAGCCTTATTTTTCTTATGATTACTTCCTCTATGACTCTACCCTTTCTCTTAAACTCTTCTTTCCCCTTTGCCTGTCAGAAATACTTTACCCAGTGATTTTATGATATTTCTCCATTAAATACTGCATTTGAGTGTTAACACCTCTTTGTTTAGTTCAGATGAGAACAAGGTTAATAAGAAATAGTGTCCTTCAATCATTTCTCTATATTTATAAACTCATTTTTCAAACCTAAAGGAAGGAAAAATACTGAGTTCCTCACCTTTACTTTTTGTTTCTTCTCTAGTATATTCTACCCTCTGCTTTGTTTCTTTCTTCTCCTAAAAAGTAACAAAAGAACAACAACCCAAAACCCTAGATAGGTATCTTTATCTGTGACCCTTTAAAACTGTGACCTTTGAAGACAGTGAAATTTTGAAGAAACCTCTGTATATTCTCTTGTATTTAGATATAAAACTTTTATCATCATATAACTTTTTAGTATCTCCTGTCTCTCTAGTTTGAAATTCAAAGATTCCACTGAGTTCAGGTAGCTTCAATGTTTAAAAATCCTCTATTCTGTTAAAAATTCATTTTTAAGCTCAGTAATCTTACACTCGGTCTTGTGGGGGCATATTATACTTCTTGGAGAATATTTTTTCTTTTACCTTTTGGAATATAAAGTCTAAGCATTTCTCTTTTAAAATCAGGACAGTAGTCTTTTGTAATCCATTTTGTGGTTCCTTGCAAACTCAAGATGTTGGATGTGATAATCTTGGCAGTTTACTCTATGGTATTTCTTTTTTTTTTTAATTTATTTTTGACATGTTTGGTTTTCAGCATTGATTTTCACAGGCGTTTGAATTACAAATTTTCTCCCC
>CM053622.1:303961702-303982043 GCA_028646595.1 Phalanger gymnotis
ATATATATACACACCAATATGTATGTATACATGTATGTATGTATGTATGTATTCATAGCTCCAGAATGAGTTTTTCAATTAGGACTTTAGGGCTTAACTGTGCTCTCTCCCAAACTCTGGGATGTGGTGGATAGACCGTGTTTGGTCTTTATTCTAACCTCTGTAATGTGCATGCTGCTGCTACTAGAATTCTCAGTGTTGTAGCTAGTACTAAGTCCTACATTCTGCAATAATTCCTAATTTTTTATGATCAATCAGGTTTTATCTTTGCCTTTCTCTTTCAAGTTCTCCTTTTACAGGTCTCTATCAGGTCTTGGCTCCATATCATGATTAGTAGCTATAGATTCAGACTAGGTATCTTATATTACATTACTCTTAGTACTCCTCCAAGTCTCTTTGGCTGCTCAGATGTCTATGCTTGCCCAGGTATTCTTTTTGTTTTTGTTTTGCAGTGGCTGATAGTAGCATTGGTTTAAGGTCTCTTGGTGCTGACTGTCTTGGAGCTCTACTGGCCCTGTCTTCTCCCATGGTTGATACAAGTTGCTTAAGTGCTACAATTGTTTTGTTATTTCTAAGGCTCCATTGTGGACTGTCTACAAGTTGATTTGAAGACTTTTGGAAGACCCATGGTGAATGGTAACTGTTTAACTCTTTCTTTCAGTGCAGTGATCCGTAGGAGCTTTTTTATTTCCTGATGCTCCAATAGGTCAGGACAGAAATATTTTGATACTTTAAGCCTCAGCTAATTGCGCTGGACTTATCCACTCCTCCATTTTCTCAGGTCATTCAGAAACTTCTAGTAGATTTCTTGCATAGTCCTAAAGGAATAAAGATGATTCTGTCTGTTTGTCTCTGGTTTTATTTATTATCGTAGCATTTAGTATTGTTTTTTAAGAAAAATTTTAGTGTGTTTTTGAGGGAGCAAGATTCTTCTAGACACTTTAATGTCACAATTTTAAATTAGAGTCTGATGGTCAAAATAAATATGATTATATGAAAGATTGCTTCAACTTACTGATAATAAGAGAAATACAAATCAAAACAATTTGTAAGTACCACTATATATATATATATATACATATATATATACATATATATATATAGTAAATCAGAAAAGATTGTAGCAAATAAAAATAGTCAATATCTGAGGGCATGTGCAAGAATGGAAATATAAATATATACTAGTGTCATTGTGAATTAATTCAAATAATTTGTAAAGCAGTTAAATATTATTCTATGAAAATCTCCTTAGCTTTAAACCAATGGCTCCCATTGCTAGGTATAAACTACAAGGGAGTCAAAGTCAGAAAGAAATAACACATAAACATATGTACATATATGTATTTATTTGTATTTTATGTATTTGTATAAAAGAACATTATTAAAACAAGATTTTCCTGGCAATAAAGAATTAGAAACAAAATAGGGGTCAATAATATGAGAAAGGCTAAACAATTTGTGCTATACAAATGTTGTAGAAGCTACCAAGTCACAGAAAACAAATAATATAAGACTTCAGAAAAATGGGAAGACTTGAATAACTTTATACATATTTAAAAGTAGAAAGGAGGAAACTATTCACTACCAATAAAAACCATGACATGGAAATAAAAGATAAAAGTTAATTGGATTCTATAATGCAGTGAGTTAGTTTGGTAGCAACGAAGAGGTAAGAAACATATCTTCCCTTCTTTACAGAGGTAGAGATCTATGTCATATTGTTTATTTTTCTCTTTTATATATACACACATACATACATATATATATATATATATATATTACCAATTACATGTGAAGACAAATTTTTTAGCATTCATTTTTCAAGATTTTGAGTTCCAATTTTTTCCTCTTCCTTCTTTCCCCTTTCTTCTAAAAATGTTAGGCAATTTCATATAGGTTATATATGTGAGAACATGTAAAATATATTTCCATTTTAGTCACAGTTATGAAAGAAGAAATAGATAAAAAGTAAAAGAAAAACCTAAAGGGTTTATATTGTATGCTGCAACTTTGCTAAACGTCTTAATTATATCAAGCAGTTTTTCATTTGAATCTCTAGGATTCTCTAAGTATACCATCATAATATCTGCAAAGAGTGATAACTTTGTTTCCTCATTGTATATTCTAATTCCAGTAATGTTCTTTTCTTATTGCTAAAGGTAACATTTCTAATACTATGCTGAATAATTGTGGCAATAACAGACATCCTTGCTGCAACCCTGATCTCACTGGGAAGTCTTCTAGCTTATCCCCAGATAAAGCTTGCTGATGGTTTTAGATAGATACTGTTTATCATTTTAAAGAATGCTCACTTTATTCCTATGCTCTCTATTGTTTTATAATAGGAATGGATGCTGTGTTTTGTCAAAAGCTTTTCAGCTTTTGTTGAGATAAGCATGGTTTCTCTTGATTTTGTTATTGATATGGTCAATTTTGTTGATAGTTTTCCTAATATTGAACCAACCCTGCATTTATGGTATATATCCCTCCTGGTCATAGCATATAATCGTTGAGATATATTGCTGCAATTACCTGGCTATTATTTTGCTCAAAATTTTTTCATCAATGTTCATTAGGGAAACTGGTCTCTAATTTTTCTTCTCTGTTTTGGCTCTCCCTGGTTTACATATCAGCACCATATTTGTGTCATGAAAGGACTTGGGTAAAACTCCTTTTTTGCCTCATTTCCCAAATAATAGTATTGGAATTAATTGTTCTTTTAATATTTGGTAGAATTTGGCTGCTGAGCCAAGATGGTGCTGTGAAAGGAGGGAACTACTGGAGCTCTCTCACAAATTCTGTCTGAAAAAGTGAATTTGAGCAGATTTGAGAGAATAAGAAGCCACCATTAGACTGAGTGGGGCAGGAGTACGGGCATACAGAAAATACAAGACCACACCAACCAGGAACAGCAGAGGAACCCAGCCAACCTACCAGCCTGGGAGAGTGCAGGGTGAGTGAAATGCAGGAACAGGAGCTGGCCCAGGGCAGAAGTACCAGCTACAGTGGCATTTGAGCTCCAGGCCTCTCATCCCAGGATGTGGCAGCAATAATTTGGCTAGCATGTGCTGGTGAGGTGTAAGACTCAAAAAGACCAGCAACAGAAACTTCCTGTACAGGTTATTTTGATCTGCTTTCCTAAGGAAAGCAATGTGAAGGGGCTAACAATCTTACTTTAATCCAACATATACATATAAACTCACTTAGTTCGGGAGGAAAAGGCAGCAACCTGAATTTCAAAGCAAATACAAATAAATTACCAACATACACAATATAAACAGATCAAATCACAATTCATAGTTACCAGGAAAGCATTCACATGTAGATTTACAAGTCAGGCTCTTAAAATGGCTGCCCAGAGTCCCACACTACACTTCCAGTGACTGAGAGCCCCAAAAGTCAAAGGCCAACCTTGGACCTTACACACATGTTTCAGGGCCTGAAGGATTCACATATAATTGGCAAAAGGGTGTGGGCCTGGGGACTTGTACCTAGTAAGGCTTAATCAAAGGAATTTAGTTAATTTAGCATTTCTGAAAGAGAAAACAGTAAAAAAAAAAACTCCCAACTTAATTACCAATACAGACAGAGTCTGTCTGAGCTACAGTAGACATCAGCACAGAGACTGCAGCTGTGGGAGCAGCTACCCTGGAGACCTCCAGCCCACAGCCTAAAGGTTTGAAACCCCACCTTCTTAAACTTCCAGGAGCTATGATGGCCAGGTAAAATGGCTCTCATCCCTCCCTTGAACAAACCCACAGAATACTCCCTTGGGAGAAATAGAGGAGACAGAAGTGGGCCTTCAGTATCCTTTTAGTAAGAGAAATTGGAGAGAGGGCCTTCTTGTGGTGGAGGAAGGACACTAGTGCAGGAAGAGAGGTGTCCCAGCAGGCCCCAACTCAGCAGAACAACGAGAGTTACTGAGTCCCAGTGGGGTGAAGGTAGCAAACATCAACACCAGGACCCCAGATGTGGCTTTGCACAGCCAAGGGAAGTGGCAGACATCAGCACAGACAACAGGTGAGACCACGTGTGCTGTAGAGCAGAAGTGGGGGAAAAGGAGACTTCCAGCAGCCAGACCACTCCTCCCCCACACATCACAAAACCAGAGGCCATAGCAAATCAAGCCAGTGACTAGGCCCACGGATCTGAACACAAGCAGATTGGTTCATAGCTCCTTGAGCCCTAAACCAGTGATCCACTTTAGAAGACAGGAGGAAAAAAAACACCATGAAAATGCACACTAAAAAGCCAAAGACCATTGATTCCTACTGGGGAGACAGGGAAGCTCAAAATACCAATACAGAAGAGGATAGAGTGGACACTACACCCACATCGTAACCTCAAAAGGGAATATGAACTGATCACCAGCCCAAAAAGCATCCCTGGAAGAACTCAAGGAGAACTTTAAAAACCAAATTAGAAAAGTAAAAGAAAAATGGAAAAAAAAATCACTGATGAAAACACATCTTTAAAAAGTAAAATCAGTGCAATGCTTAGAGATTCAGAATATAAACGGAGAAAGTATTTCATTGAAAAGTAAAATTAACCAAATGGAAAAGGAGATACAGACACTAAAGGAAGAAAAAAATACACTAAAAAATAGAGTTGGGCAAGTAGAAGCTAATGCCTATGAGACATCAAGAATCAGTCAAACAAAATCTAAAGGATGAAAAAAATAGAAGAAAACATGAAATATCTGATTGGAAAAACAACTGACGTGGAAAATAGATGCAGGAGAGACAATCTAAGAATTATTCGTCTACCAAAAAGCCATGAAGAAAAAAAAGAGCAAGGATAATATCTTTCAAGAAATCATCAAGGATAACTACCATGAGATCTTAGAAAAAGAGGGTAAAATAGTCATCAAAAAATCCACTGATCACCCCCTGAAAGAGATTCCAAATTGAAAATTCTAAGAAATACTATAGTCAAATTCATGAATTATCAGGTCAAGGAGAACATATTTCAAGCAGCCAGAAAGAAACAATTCAAATATCATGGCTCTACAGTCAGGATCATGCAGGATCTTTCAGCTTCTACATTAAATGATAGGGGAAATTGGAATATGATATTCCAAAGGGCCAAGGTGATTGGACAACAACCAAGAATCAACTACCCAGCAAAATTGAGAATAATTTTTCAGGCAAGGAGATGGACAGTCAATGAAATAAGGGAATTCCAGATGTTCCTGATTAAAAGAGCAGAGATCAATGGAAAATTTGATCTTGAAACACAAAATGCAAGAGAGACATAAAAAGGTAAACAGGGCGAAAAACCCTTGTGAATCAATAAGACAAATTATTTATATCCTTATATAGGATTATGTTGTTTTATGTATGTTTGTATGTATATATATGTATATACACACACACATATATATGTCAGCCTTGAGAATAGTACAGTTATTAAGACAATTGAAAGGGATATACATAGACTGTGGGTGTCAGTATAAAATAACTGATATAATGATGAAAACGTAATTAAGAGATATAAAGGGATGGTTCTGGGAGAAGAGGTAAGGAGGTATGTAAAATGGTAAATTACATCATATGAAGAAGCATAAAAACATATTGTAGTAGAGGGAAAGAAGGGAGGGAGAAAGCAGTATTTGAGCTTTTCTCTCATTGGATTTGGTTCAAGACATACTCTGATAAGTATAGAAAGTATAGAAATCAAACTTGTCCTACCAGGCAGTAGGAGGGGAAAGGTGAAAGAAAAGGGAGGGGGTGGTCGGAAAGGAGGGAAGAAGTATCAAGGTGGACAAGGTAAGAAAAGGGAGGGGAATCAAAAGGGAGGGTAAACTGAGGAAGGTGACAGTCAAAAGCAAAACTCTGTTGAGGAGTAGACGAGAGAAAGAAGAAACAAAAGTATAAATGGGAGCCAAATAGGATGGAGAAAAAGACACAGAAATTAATAATAACTGTGAATGTGAATGGTATGAACTCTCCCATAAAATAGAGGCAGTTAGGAAAATGGATTAAAAACCATAGTCCTACAATATGCCGTTTGCAAGAAACACATTTGGAACAAGGGGATACACACAGGGTAATGTTAAAAGGCTGGAGTAGAATATATTGTGCTACAGGTAAAGTAAAAAAAAAAAAAAGCTGGAGTGGCAATTCTAATCTCAGACAAAGCAAAACAAAGATAGATATACTTAAAAGAGATAAGGAAGGACACTGTATCCTGCTAAAAGGCACCATAGACAAAGAAACAATATCATTATTTATTTATAATCATTAATACACCAAGTGGTATAGCATGCAAATTCTTAGAGGAGAAGTTGAGGGAGTTACAGAAACAGACAAAAAAACTATAGTAGTGTGTGACTTCAACCTCCCCCTCTCTGAACTTGATAAATCTAACTTCAAAATAAACAAGAAAGAAGTTAAGGAGGTGAACAGAATTTTAGAAAATGCAGATATGATAGACCTCTGGAAAAAAACTGAATATGGATAAAAAAGAATATACTTTATTCTCAGCAGTACATGGCACATACTCAAAAATTGACCATGTACTAAGGCATAAAATCCTCACGATCCAGTGCAGAAAGTCAGAAGTAGTCAAAGCTTCTTTTTCAGATCATGACGCAAAAAAAAAAAAAAAATTATTTGTAATAAAGGACTATGGAAAAATAAACTAAAACTTAATCGGAAACTGAATAATCTAGTCCCAAAGAACGAGTGGGCCAAAGAACAAATCAGAGAAACAATCAAGAACTTCATTCAAGAGAATGACAATAATGAGACAACATACAAAAACTTATTGGATGTATCAAAAGAAGTTCATAGGGGAAGTTTTATATCTCTAAATGCTTAGATAAATAGATAAAATAGATGAAAAGAGATCAATGAATTGGGCATTCATCTGAAAAAAATAACAAATTGAAAAAGAACAAATTGAAAATGCCGAATTAAATACCAAATTAGAAATACTGAAAATGAAAGGAGAGATTAATAAGATAGAAATAAAGAAAAGTTTCAAACTAATAAATGAAGCTAAAAGCTGGTTTCATGAATAAACCAATAAAATTGATAAACCTTTGATCAATTCTATTTTAAAAAAAAAGAAAATCCAATCAGTATCAAAAATGAAAAGGGTAAATTCACCTCCAATGAAGAGAAAATTAAAACAACAAATAGGAATTATTTTTTCCCAATTGTATGCCCATAAATTTGACAACCTTAGGAAAATGGATGAATATTTACAAAAATATAAATTGCCTAGGTTAACAGAAGAGTTAGTGAAATACCTAAATAACCAGTTCTGAGAAAAAGAAATTGAGCAAGCCATCAATGAACTCCCTAGGAAAAAATCCCCAGGTCCGATGGTTTTGCATGTGAATTCTATCAAACATTTAAAGAACAATTAATTCCCATACTTTATAGACTACTTGGGAAAATATGTGAAGAAGGAGTCCTACCAAATTCTTTTTATGGCACAAATATGGTACTAATACCCACCCCAGGAAGAGTCAAAGCAGAGAAAGAAAATTATAGACCAATTTCCCTAATGAACATTAGTGCAAAAATCTTAAAAATATATATTAGCAAAAAGATACCAGCAACTTATCATGAGAATAATACACTACAACCAGGTAGGATTTATTCTAGAAATGCAAGGCTAGTTCAATATTACAAAAAAAATCAGTATAATTGATCAGATCAACAACAAAACTAGCAGAAACCATATAATTATCTCAATAGATGCAAAAAAAGCTTTTGGCAAAATACAACACCCATTCCTACTAAAACACTAAAAAGCATAGGAAGAAATGCAGCCTTCCTTAAAAATATAAATAGCTTCTACCCAAAACCATCAGCAAGTATTATATATAATGGGGATAAGCTAAATCCATTCTCAATAAGATCAGAGGTGAAACAAGGATGTCTATTATCACCCCTATTATTCAATTTGGTATTGGAAATATTAGCTCAAAATTTGAAAAGGGTAGGGTAGAAACTGATCATAGACCAGTATCTTATACTGTATACCAAAATAAAGTCAAATGGATTCAAGATTCAGGAAGAAAGGCTGATACTATAAGCATTTTGGCACAGCAAGGAATAGTTTACTGTCAGCTTTATGAGAAAGGGAAGAATTCATGACTCAACAAGGGATAAAGAGCATTACAAAATGCAAAATGGATAGTTTGATTATGTAAAATTGAATTTTTTTTGTATAAAAAAACCCAATGAAACAAAGATTAGGAGGGAAGCAAAAAATTGGGAGAAAACCTTTACAACCAGAGATTCTGATAAAGGCCTCATATCTAAAATATACAGGGAACTCAGTCAAATTTATAAGAATACAAATCATTCCCCAATTGAGATATTGTCAAAGAATATGAACAGGCAGTTTTCAGAGAAAGAAAATAAAGATACCTATAGTCATATGAAAAAATACACTGAATCACGATTGACTAGAGAAATGCAAAACAATTCTTAGGTACCAAATCTCTCCAGTCAGATTGGCTAACATGACACAACAGGAAAATGATAAATGCTGAAGAGGATTTGGAAAAATTGGAACATCAATACATTGTTGGAGGAGTTGTGAACTGATCCAACCATTCTGGAGAGTAATTTGGAACTATACCCAAAGGGTTATAAAAATGTGCATACCATTTTACCCATCAATACCACTTCTAGGGCAATATCTTAAAGCGATCATACAAGTGGGAAGGGAACCCACATGTAGAAAATATTTATAGCAGCTCTTTTTGTGGTGGCAAAGAGCTAGAAATCAAGGAGATGCCCATCAATTGAGTAATGGCTAAATAAATTGTGTTATATGGATGTAATTGAACATTATTGTGCTATAAGAAATGAGGAGCAGATCGACTTCATTAAACCTGGAATGATTTCTATGAACTGATGATAAGTGAGGGGAGCAGAACCAGGAGATCATTATACAGGATTACAGACACATGGTATCTGTAAGGACTAACTTTGATAAAATTGACTCCTCTCATCAATGCAAAGTTCAAAGACAACTCCAAAAGACTCATGATGAAAAAAGCTATGCACATCCAGAGAATTAATTATAGAGTCTAAATGCAGATTGAGGCAAACTGTTTGCTCTTTTTTCCTTCTTTTTTGTTTTTGTTTCTTCTTTCTCATGATTCATTCCATTGGTTCTAATTCTTCTTTACACCTGGACTATTATGTAAATAAGTTTAATGTGAAGGTATATTTAGAAACTACATTGTCTTTCATGACATCTTGGAGGGGAGAGGGACGACATGAGGGAGGCAGAGAATATTTGGAACCAAAAAACTTGTGCAACAAAGTGTTGTAAACTAAAAATAAAAAGTAATTTGTTAAAAAAAAAGAGATCAGTAGGCTTAAAATATGAAATTCCCATTCCATATAGTAGCAATAATATTCCAAAGACAGTAAGCTCATCTCAATGTAGCAACAAGGAAATTGTAACACAATATTACAGCAAGTAGCCAAGTCATCCTGTAACCTTCCCCTCTGCTAGGGCCTTCCTCTAAACAATCATGTGTGAATCCTAATTCTCTGCTCAGCCCTCTCTTCTGAAGCTCCATAAACTTGGAGTTCTTGCTTCTCGTCCTTGGGCTTAATTCCAATTCCTGTAGCTCTCAGTGCCACAATGTCTTCTTGATGTCTGCTTCTGAATCCTGCTGCTCTCAATTCTTCTGATCTTTTTTTATATATGGGGCCCTAGCCTGGATATGATTGACAAGAACTGATTGCACATATCATTTGCTCTGGTCTTAGAAACTTCCCTTAGGGCCTTGAGGGCTTCACACCCATATTGGCTTAACTAGCAAAAGTATGTGGGCCTGGGGTCTCACACCTAATTAGTGAAAGGGTGTGGGCCTGCTGCTAATCAGGCTTCCCTTTGTTGGCCCCACTTGAGGCCTATTCAATGGATGAGAAAGATCTTTCACTTACTAATTGACCTTACAGGTATACATAGACATAGGGCATGGGTATAAGTTGACTTTGATGTGATGATAAAAAAAAAAATCTAATTAAGTGCTGAAAAGGGATTGTACTGGGAGAAGTGGAAAGGAGGAGAAAGAGAAAGGTAAATTACATCCTATGAAGAGGTACAAAGCCCTATTACAGGGGAGGGAAGAATGGGAGAGAGATGAGCATTGTTTGAAGCTTGCTCTCATCAGATTTGGCTCACAGAGGGAATAACATTCTCAGGTATAAAAATCTAACATACGTTATAGGAAATATTAAGGGAAAGGGGAAAGAAAATGGAGGGTTTGGATAGAAGGGAGGGAAGAAGTAGTAAGGGAAAAGGGAAAGAAAAGAGAATGGAAGGGAGAGCAAATTGAAGGGAGACGGTGGTCAAAAGCAAAACCCCAGTGAGGGGGGAAGGGGGAAAGGAGAGAAATAAGCATAAATGGACAGAAAAGGGTGGGGAAAGATGGAGAGAAAGACACAGATAGTAATCATAATGGTGAATGTGAATGGGATGCACTCTCCCATAAAACAGAAGCTAATAGCAATGTAGATTAAAAGTCGTAATCCTACAATATGTTATTTACAAGAAACACAATTGAAGCAGAAGGATGCACAAAAGAGTAAAGGCAACAGGCTGGAGTAGAATATTTCATGGTTCAGCCAATTGAAAAAAAAAGTAGGGGTAGCAATCCTAATCTCAGACAAAGCAAAAACAAAAATGAATGTAATTTAAAAAACATAAGGAAGGAAACTACATCCTGCCAAACAGTACTGTAGACAATGAAATAATATCATTAATAAACATATATGCACCAAGTGGTATAGGATTCAGATTCTTAGAGGAGACATTAAGGGAAGCCCTGGAAGACATAGACAACAAAATTATACTAGTGGGGGACTTCAACATCCCCATCTCAAGACTAGATAAATCTAACCACAAAATGACCAGTTAAGGAGGTGAATAGAATTTTTAGAAAAGTTAGATATGGTAGAACTTTAGATAAAAGTGAATGGTACTACAAAGGAATATAACTCTCTCAATGGTACATGACACTTACGCAAAAATTGACCATTTATTTGGTTATAAAAAGGTCACAATCCCACAGAGAAAGGGAGAAATATAAATGTTTACTCTTCAGATCATGATGGAATAAAAATTACATGTAATAAATGGTCATGGAAAACAGATTAAAAATTAACTGGAAACTAAATAATCTAAACTGAAAAAATGAGGGTGTGAAGCAACAAATCATAGAAACAATCAACAACTTCATCCACCAGAATGATAAAAATGAAACAACATGCCAAAACTTATGTGATGCAGTGGAACTGGTTCTTAGAGGAAGGCTTATTTATCTCAATTCTTACATGAATAAAACAGAGAAAGAGGAGGTCAATGTATTGGGCATGCAACTAAAGAAGCTAGAACAAATTAAAAATTTACAATTAAATATAAAATTAGAAATTCTGAAAACCAAAGGAGAGATTACTAAAATCGAGATTAAGAAAACCATTGAACTAATAAAACTAAGATATGGTTTTATGAAAAAAACCAACACAATAGATAAAACTTTCATTAATTTGATTAAAAAAGGAAAAAAACAAATTGCCAGTATCAAAAAAACGAAAACAAAAAAAAACAAAAACAAAAACAAAAAAGAAAGGTGAATTCACCAACAATGAAGAGAAATTCAAAACAATAATTAGGAGCTATTTTGCCCAACTGTATGCCAATAAACTTGACAATCTCAGGGAAATGTATGAATATTTATGAGAATATAAATTGACCAGATTAACAGAAGAGGAAAAAATAATAATTAAAGAATCCCATTTCAGAAAGAAAAAATGAACAAGTCATCAATGAACTCCCCAAGTTAAAAAATTTCCAGGGCCACATGGATTCGCAAGTGAACACTATCGAACATTTAAAGAAAAATTATTTCAAATATTATATAGACTATTTGGGGAAATTGTTGAAGAAGGAGTCCTACCGCATTCTTTTTATGATACGAATATTGTACTGATAACTAAATAGGGAACTGTAAAAGCAAGGAAAAAAATATTATAGACCAATTTCCCTAATGAATATAGATGCAAAAATTTCAAATAAAACATTAAAAAGTTCTAACAGATTACAGAAACTTATCTCCAGGATAATATAGTATGACCAGGTAATATTTATAGCAGGAATGCAGGGCTGGATCAATATTAGGAAAAGAATCAGCATTATTAGCCATATCAACAACAAAAGTAACAGAAATCATGTGATTATCTCAATAGATGCAGAAAAATCATTTGATAAAATCCAACACCTAGTCCTACTCAAAACGCTAGAGAGCATAGGAATAAAAGGAATCTTCCTTAAAGTGATAAGTAGCATCTATCTAAAGCCATCAACAAGCATTATGTGTAATAAGCATAAGCTAGAAGCATTTCCAATATGTTCTGGGGTGAAATGGGGATGTTCTTTATCACCACTGTTATTCAATGTTGTAGTAGAAATGTTAACTTTAGTAATGAGAAGGAAAAAAAAATGAGGGAATTAGAATAGTCAAAGAAGAAACAAAGGTATCACTCCTTGCGGATGATATGATGGCATACTTAGAGAATCCTAGAGTATCAAGTAAAAAAAAATACTTCAAATGATAAACAAATTTAGCAAAGATGCAGGATATAAAATAAACTTATATAAATCATTAACATTTCTATATGTTACTACAAAAAGCCCAACAGCAAGAGGTAGAAATAGAAATTCCATTTGAAGTTACTGTAGACATTACAAAATATCAGGGAGTCTACTTGCCAAAACAAATCCATAAACTATATGAACACAATTTCAAAACATTTTTCAGACAAATAAAGTTGGATCTAAATAATTGGAAAAATACCTGTTGCTCATGTGAAGGCTGAGCTAGTATAATAAAAATGACAATTCTACCTAAATGTATTTACTTGTTCAGTACCATACAAATTAAAGTGACAAAACAGTATTTTATAAAGTTAGGAAAAAAATAAAATTCATCTAGAACAAAATGTCCATAATATCCAGAGAATTAATGAAAAGAAATGCTAGGGAAGGTGGCCTAGGCATACCAAATCTTAAAATTGTATTATGAAGCAGCAATCGTAAAAACTACTTGGTACTAAGAAATTAAGTGGTCCATCAGTAGAATAGGTTTGGGACACAAGACAGAGTATTCAATGACTATAGTAATCTACTGTTTGACAAACCCAAAGACTCCAACTTCTGGGATAACACCTCAGTTTTTAACAAAAGCTGCTGGGGAAACTAAAAATAAGATGACAGAAACTAGGCAGAGACCAATAATTTACATTGTATACTTGGATAGAGTAAGAATGCCTATGTGATTTAGATATAATGGATGATACTATAAGCAATTGAGGAGAGCAAGGAATAGTCTATGTGTCAAATAAATGGAAAAGGCAGAAATTTATGAGCAAAGAAAAGAGAGAGCATTGTGAAATGCAAAATGGATGATTTTGATTACATTAAATTCTCTTCACTTCCACCCTCATTGAGAAAGCAAGAAATCCTATATAGGTTATATATGTGTAATCATGCAAAACACTTCCATAACTGTCATGTTGTGAAAGACTAACAATGTTACTCTCTATCCTGCCCTGCCCTGCATTTATTCTATTCTCTCCTTTGACCTGTCCCTCCACAAAAATATTTGGTTCCAGTTGTTCCTTCCTCCAATCTGTCATACTTTCTATTGTTTCTCCTCTCTTATCCCCTTCTCTCCTGCTTTGCTGTAGGGTAAGATAGATTTCCTTACCCAATTGAGTGCATAGGTTATTGCCTCCTTAATCCAAATTCGATGAGAATGAGGCTCACTTATTCCACCTCATCTCCCCAATCTTCCCCTCCATTTTAAAAGCTCTTTCTTGCCTCTTTTATGTGAGATGATTTAGTACATTCTATCTCGCCCTTTTTCTTCCTCCCAGAATTTTCTTCTCAACATTTAATTTTATTTTTAGGCATCATCCCTTCATATTCAGCTCACCCTGTGCCCTCTGGCTATATACACAAACACACACACATATCCACACACATTTGTACACATGCATGTATACAAACACATATATGCATACACACATGTAAATGTGCATATATATATACATACACACATATGCATACATACATACCTACATACATACATATAAATGCACATATAAACACATATACATACACACATATATCCACTTGTATATATGTATATGTATGTATGTGTGTATGTACAGACATGTATACATAAACACATATATTTATATACATATACATGCATGCATACATACATACATACACATATATGCACATACATACAAATGCACATATACACATACACATATACATATACACATGCACATACACATACATATATTGTAGAAACACAATCAGTGTAAGACAAGATTTAGCAGCTTCTACACTAAAGGACTGGAAGGCTTGAAATATATTTCAGAGGTAAAAGGAGATAGGATTGAAACCAAGAATCACCTAATTAGCCAAAATGAGTATAATATTTCTGGGAGTAAAATGGAATTTCAATGAAATAGAGGATTTCCAAATATTCTTGTTGAAAATACCAGAGGTGATTAAAAAATTTGACTTTCAAGTATGAGAATCAAGAGAAACATGAAAAGTTAAACAGGAAAGAGAAGCCATAAGAGACTTATTAAATTTGAACTGTTTGCATTCCTCCATGAAAAGATATTTTTACATCAAGAGACCTTTCTCAGTATTAGAGTAGTTAGAGGGATTATAGATAGACATATAGATATAGATATAGGTATATAGATATATACCCTCAGTAGAAGATATCAGCATCAAAACTCCTACATCCAAAGCCTCCAAGAAAAATATGAATTGTTCTGAGACCATGGAAAACCTCATAAAAAATTTTCAAAATGAAGTAAGAGAGGCAGAGGAAAAAATTGGGAAAGTGACTGAAAGTGATTTAAGAAAATTATGAAAAAAAAGAGTCAACAGCTTAGTAAAGAAGACACACAAAAATAGTGAAGAAAAATATCACCTTAAAAAGAACACTAGTCCAAATCGGCCAATGAGGAGAAGAATTATTTAAAAACAGAATTGGCCAAATGGAAAAGGAGATAAAGAATCTCACTGAAGAAAATAATTCTTTAAAAATTATAATGGGGTAAATAGAAGCTAATGACTTCTTGAGAAACAAGAAATTATAAAATGAAACCAAAAGAATGAAAAAAACGTAGAAGACAATGTCAAGTGTCTCATCAGAAAAACAACTGCCCTGGAAAATAGATGCAGGAGAGATTACTTAAAAATTAGTAGACTACATGAAAGCCACAAGCAAAAGAAATGCCTAGACATCATCTTTCAAGAAATTATCAAGGACAACTGCCTTGATATTTTAGAACTAGAGGGTAAAAGAGAAATTGAAGAATCTACTGATAAACTCCTGAAAGAGATCCCAAAATGAAAACTCTGAGGAATATTATAGCCATATTCCAGATTTCCCAGGTCAAGGAGAAAATATTTCTAGCTGTCAGAAACAAGATATTCAGAAACAAGACAAAGAAAAATTCAGAAACAAGAAAAACAAAAATTCAAGTATTGTGAAACCATTCAGGATAACACAAGATTTAGCAGTCTACATTAAAGGATCAAAGGGGTTAGAATATTATATTTTGGAGGGCAAAGAATTTAAGACTACAACCAAGAATCACTTACACAGCAAAATTGAGTATAATTCTTAAGGGGAAAAATAGACATTTAATGAGATAGAGGACTTTCAACATTCCTGATGAAAGAACCAGAGCTGAAAAGAAAATTCAGTCTTCAAATACAAGACTCAAGAGAAGCACAAAAAGGTAAAGGGGAAATCAAAATCACAAGGTCCTTAATAAGGTTTAATTGTTTAATTCCTATATGGGAGGATGATATTTGTAACTCATAAGACCGTTCTGATTATTAGGGTAGTTAGAAAGAGTATATGTAGACAGGGGGCACAAACATGACTTGAATATGGAGGGATATTTCAACAATCTGTCTAGCAGCTGTTGTGGGGGTGAAAGCCCAACAACAAGAACGCTACCAGCACACTGCAAAAAGCACAGGTTCTTTTGATCTGCTTAACTAAGGAAAGCTATGTGAAAGGGTTGACAAGATTATTTTAATTCAGTGTACGATTATCATTCACTTAGTTCAGGGGAAAAAGCCAGCACCCTGAACTTCAGAACAAATACAAGCAAATTAGAAACATCAACACACAGACTTTTTCTGATTCAAATCCCAATACATAGTTGCCAGAGTTTAACAAAGTCTCAGCAGCCAGGTTACAAGCTGGAGGGCTCCTTAGCTACTGCTGCGTGGAGTCTCTGCATCAGCACCATCACGAGTGAGAGCCCTGCACAAATGGCTCTGTCCTCTCTTCTTGTAGGGCTTCAGACATCATCAAACATCATCTGAATGACCAGAACTTAGGCTGCCATGATTGGCTCTTGAGTTAGCCCCTCCCCTTAGGACCCTGGGAGGTTCACTTCCACATAGGTTAGGTTAACACCTAATAGAGGTTAGAGCCTGGGGCTTAGCACTTAGTAAGACTCAATGAAATACACTGAATTACTCAAAAGAAACAAAGCCAAACTCTTCAAGGGCACTTGTTGAACTAAGTGCTAAAAGCCCATTTTGCTTACCAACACAAGAGATGATATCTAAAAAATAAAATTAAGATGTGAGAGAGGAATATACTCAGAGAAAGGTAAAAGGAGAGGTGGAATGGGGTAAATTATCATAAATAAAAGGGGCAAGAAAAAGCTTTTACAATGGAGGGGAAGAGAGCGGAACAGAGAGGGAGGGAATGAACCTTACTCTCACCAGAATTGGCTCACAGAAGGCATAATATACACACTCAATTGGGTATAGAAATTGATCTTACCCTGCACAAAGTAGGAGAGGAAGGGTAAAAAGGAGGAGGGAGGTTGGGTGAATTGGGGGAGGGGGGAGTCAGAAGCAAAATACTTTTAAGGTGGAACAGGGTGAAAGAGAGAATAGAATAAATGGGAGGTATACAGTGGAGGAAAATACACTTGGCAATAATAGGTGGGAAAAAAATTTGAATGAGGTTTTTCTGATGAAGCCCTCATTTCTCAAACTGAACTGAATGAAATTTATGAAAGGAAGAGCTGCTCCCCAATTGATAAATGATCAAAAGATATATGTTTTCAGATGAAGCAATCAAAGCTGTCTACAATTGTATGAAAAATACTCTAACTCACTATTGATTGGAGAAATGCAAATTAAAACAATTCTGAGATACTATGTTATACCTGTTAGATTGTCCAGTAGGACAGAAAATTAAAATGACAAATGTTGAAGGGGATGTGGGGAAAACAAGACATTAATGCATTATTGGTGGAGTTGTAAAGTGATTCAATCATTCAGGAGATTTGGAACTATGCCACAAGGGCTTTAAAATCATGCACACCCTTTGACCTACCAATACCACTGCTAGGTCTGTATTCCAAAAGAGAAAAAAAGGGACCTATATGCACAAAATTATTTGCAACGGCTCTTTTCTGGGGGCAAAGAATTAGAAATTGCGGGGATTCTCATTAATTAGAACTAACTGAACAGGTTGTGGTATGTGACTATGATAGAATCCTATTGTATTACAAGAAATGGTGAACAGGATGCTCTCAGAAAAACCTGTAAAGACTTGCATAAGTTGATGAAAAGTGAAATGTCCTGTGCACAAAGTAACAGCAATATTGCATGTTGGTCAGCTAAGAATGACTTATATATTCTCAGCAGTACAATGATCCAAGACAATTCTGAAGGACTCATGATGAAAAATGCTATCCACCCTCAGGAAAAAAAAAATAACTGAAGGTGTCTGAATACATATTGAAGCACATCTTTTTTTACTTTCAAAAAATAAATATATTTGAAACAGGGAGACCTACAAAGAGTTAAAATAAGGGACTAGAGCAGACTCTATTATTCTTCATCTGAAGTAAAAAAAGGCAGGGTTAACAATATGATTTCAGGGAAAGAAAAACAAATTTGTTTAAATAAAATGCTAATAAGGAGATTACAGCAATGTATCATAAAGATCATACAATATGATAGCTTGGGTTTCAGAGCAGTATTGTATTAGTTGTTCAGTATTAAGAAAATTATTATCAAAATTGAGCATAACAAAACAATTAGAAGAATTGTAATTATTTCAATAAATGCAGAATTTATTTTTGCAAAATACAGTAGCCATTACCATTAAAAATACCAACAAACATAGAATTCAATGAAACCTCTCTTAAAATGATAAGCACTATCTATCAGAATCAAGAGCAAGTATTATCTCTTATTGGAATAATTTTGAAGCCTTCCTAATAAGACCAAGAATCATGCAAGGATGTCCATTACCAAGACTATTATTCAATATTGTGCTAGAAATGTTAGTCATAGTAATAAGATAAGAAAAAAGAAATTGAAGGAACAGAAATAGACAATGAAAAAACAAAACTCTCTCTCTTTACAGATTATATAATGGTAGTGAAACCCAGAAAATCAACTAAAAACCTAGTTAAACATTTAACAACTTCAGAAAGGTTACAGGATAATAATAATAAAAAAACAACAACACATAAATCATCAGCATTTCCATATACTACTAACAAAACGCAAGAAGAAGAGTTAGAAAGAGAAGCTTCATTAGAAATAATGACATACAATATAAATTACTTGGGATACTACCTTCCAAGACAAACTCAGGGATATATGAACACAATTACACATCATTTTTAACAGAAATAATGATAGATTTCTACAACTGGAGAAATAATTGCTCATGTTTAGACCATACCAATATAATGAAAATAACAATGCTATCTAATTTACATATTATGTATGATAACCCAAGCATCAAATAATGTTATTTGAAAGGTAGAAAAAATAATAACAAAATTCATTGGGACGAACAAAATCTCAAGAATATGAGAGGAATGAACAATTAAAAACAACATTAAGGAAAGTGGCCCAGATTTCAAACTATCTTCCAAAGCAGAATTCATCAAAAAAAAAAATACAAAACCTTGTACTGGCAGGGAAATAGAGTGGTGGATCAATGGGAAAATTATGTACGTAATATTTAGTAGTAAATCATATTAGTAATCAAGAATCTGATAAACCCAAAGATGAGACTTTTAGGGTAAGAACTCATTATTTGGAGGAGTAGAGCCAAGATAGCAGCTAGAAAACAGTGACTCACTTAAGCTCTCCCCACAATCCCTCCAAACACCTATAAAAATGGCTCTGAACAAATTCTAGAGGTACATAGTCAACTAAATAACAGAGAGAAACAAGTCTCCAGTGCAAGGTGGCCTGGATGGCCACTGGAAAGGGTCCGTTGCCCCATGTTGGAAGCAGATCACAGCCCAGCATGGGCCATGCCAAGACCAACCATACTGGAGTCAGGCAGAGTGGGACTTTGGGCCTTAAAGCACTGAGCTGTGGCAGTTACCAGATTTCTCAAACAACAAATGCCAAAGAAAATGGTGCAGATTACTAGGAAAACTGCTGGATTTGTGTAAGAGATGTGGGCAGTTCATCCCCAGCTCTGGGGGCAGTGGAGGTGATGTGGCTGTAGCAACAGAAAGCTCCTGTGGCTGCTTCCAGAGCACCAGTGGCAGCTGATTCTGGCCCCAGGCCCACCCTGTGGGAGGAATCAAGTGGAAGATCAGAGCAGGAGTACAAGGAACACTTTGCTGAAGCAGAGGCAGGGTTCTCTTCCTTTGTCCTGCTTGGATCTGGATCGTGGTCCTGGTTGGCAGTTCTAGGGTGAGGAGGAACGCTGGTGTGGCAGAGCTTGTGGTGACTGTGGAGGAGAAATAGCTCTGAAAACAGCAGCACAAGGCCCCTAAAGCTTGAGACAAAGTATTCTCTACCCTACGATGACTGCATGCCTGATAACATGAACAAGCAGCATGAAAGGATTCAGAATATGGAATCTTTTTTTGGTAACAAAGAAGATCAAAACATACATCCAGAAGAATTCAACTAAGTCAAAGAGCCCACATCAAAAGCCTCCAAGAAAAATATGAATTGGTCTCAGGCCATGGAAGAGCTCCAAAAGGATTTGGAATATCAATTAAGAGAAGTAGAGGAAAAATTAGGAAGAGAAATAAGAGTGACTCAAGAAAATCATGAAAAACAAGTCAATGACTTGCTAAAGGAGAGGCAAAAAAATACTGAAGAAAATAAAACCTTAAAAAATAGACTAACCCAAAAAGCCAATGAGGAGAAGAATGCCTTAAAAGGCAGAATTAGACAAATGGAAAAGGAGGTCCAAAAGACCACTGAAGAAAACACCACATTAAAAATTAGATTGGAG
>CM053622.1:303982543-303995789 GCA_028646595.1 Phalanger gymnotis
GATCATATGGTTTCTGCTAGTTTTGTTGTTGATACATTTAATTATGCTGATGGTTTTTTCTAATATTGAACCAGCCTTGCATTTCTGGAATAAATCCTACCTGTTATAGTATATTATTCTCTGGATAAGTTGCTGCAATCTTTTTGGTAATATTTTATTAAAAATTTTTGCATCAATATTCATTAGGGAAATTGGTCTATAATTTTCTTTCTCTGTTTTGACTCTTCCTAGTTTGGGTATTAGTACCATATTTTTGTCATAAAAAGAATTTGGTAGGATTCCTTCACCTATTTTCCCAACTAGTCTATAAAGTATAGGAATTAATTTTTCTTTAAGTGTTTGATAAAATTCTAATGTAAAATCATCTGGCCCTGGAGATTTTTTCCTAGGGAGTACATTGATGGCTTGCTCAATTTATTTTTTTCTGAGATGTGGTTATTTAGGAATTTTATGTCCTCTTCTGTTAACCTGGGCAATTTATATTTTTTAGATATCTATCCATATCCCTAAGGTTGTCAAATTTATGGGCATACAGTTGAGCAAAGTAATTCCTAATTATTGTTTTACTTTATTCTTCATTGGAAGTGAATTCACCATTTTAATTCTTGATACTGGTAATTTGATTTTCTTCTTTCTTTTTTTAAATCAAATTGACCAAAGGTTTATCAATTTCATTGTTTTTTTTCATAAAACCAGCTCTTGATATTATTTATTAGTTCAATAGTTTTCTTGATTTAAATTTTGATAATCTCTCTTTTGATTTTCAGTATTTCTAATTTTGTATTTAATTGGGGATTTTCAATTATTTTTCTAGCTTTTTCAGGTACATGCCCATTTCATTGATCTCCTTTTAATGTATTTTATTTATGTAAGCATTTGGAGTTATGTAACTTCCCCTAAGAATTGCTTTTGCTGCATCCATAAGTTTTGGTATGTTGTCTCATTATTGTCATTCTCTTCAATGAAGTTATTAATTGTTTCTCTGATTTGTTCTTTGGCCCACTCATTCTTTAGAATTAGATTATTTAATTTCCAATGACTTTTTAGCTTATTTTTCCATGTTTCTTTATTACAGACTAATTTTATTGCATCATTATGTAAAGAGGGAACTTTGACAACTTCTGCCTTTCTGCACTGGATTGCGAAGTTTTTATGCCCTAGTACATGGTCAATTTTTGAGTATTTGCCATGTACTTCTGAAAAAAAAGTATATTTCTTTTTATCCCAATTCGATTTTCTCTAGAGGTCTATCATATATGCCTTTTCTAAAATTTCATTTACCTGTTAACTTCTTTCTTGTTTATTTTGATGTTAGATTTATCAAGTTCAGAGAAGGGGAGTTTGAGGTCTCCCATTATTATAGTTTTAATTTCTATTTCTGCTTGTAGCTCCCTTAATATCTCTCCTAAGAATCTGCATGCCATACTACTTGGTTCATATATCTTAAATAATGATATTGCTTCATTGTTTGTGGTGCCTTTTAGAAGGATGTAGTGTCCTTCCTTTTCTCTTTTAATTAGATCTATCTTTGCTTTTGCTTTGCCTTAGATTAAGATTGCTACCCCTGCTTTTTTTTTACTTTAGTTCAACCACAATATATTCTACTCCAGCCTTTTACCTTTACCCTGTGTGTATCCCCCTTTTTCAAATTTATTTCTTGTAAAGAGCATGTTGTAGGATAATAGTTTTTAATCCATTCTGCTATCCAGTTCTGTTTTATGGGAGACTTCATCCCATTCACATTCACAGTTAAGATTACTGTCTGTGTCTTTTCCTCCATCCTATTTCCCCCCTGTTTATGCTTTTATTTCTCCCTTTCCCTTCCACTCTTCAACAAAGTTTTGCTTTTGACTACTGCCTTTTTCAGTTTACCCTCCCTCTTGGTCCCCCTCCCTTATTTTACTGTTTTCCACTTGCTACTTGTTCCCTCCCTTCTAACAACCCCGTGCCTCTTTTTCCCCTATACTTATCAGGGTATGCTATTCCCTTCTTTATCGAAATCTGATGAGAGTAAAGCTCAAACGCTACTCTTCTCCCTCCCTTCATTCCCTATACTATAATACGTTTTTGTGCCTCTTCATGTGATATTATTTACCCTTTTTCTACTACCTCCTTACCTCTTCTCCCAGAACCATCCCTTTATATCTCTTAATTATATTTTTTTATTCTAGTATCCGTTATTTATACTGATATCCACAGTCTACAAATATCCCTTTCAATTGTCATATATAATAAGTATACTGTTCTCAAGATTGACACATACACACACACATACACACATATACATATATATAACTTATATAAAATAATCCTATATAGGGATGTAATTAATTAACCTTATTGATTAACGAGGAGTTCCCCTCCCCAATTACATTTTTATGCCTCTCTTTAGTTTGGTATTTGGAGATCAAATTTTCCTTTGAGCTCTGGCCTTTTCATCAGGAAGCTCTGGAATTCCCTTATTTCATTGAATTTCCATTTCCTTGCTTGGAAAATTATGCTCAGTTTTGCTGGGTATTTGATCCTTGGTTGTAGTCCAAGCTCCTTTGCCTTTCAGGATGTCGTATTCCAATTTCTCCTGTCTTTTAATGTAGAAGCTGAAAGATCCTGTGTGATTCTGATTGTAGTTCTGTGATATATCAATTGTTTCTTTCTAGCTGCTTGCAGGATTTTCTCCTTGAGTTGTTAGTTCTGGAATTTGGCTATAATATTTCTTTGAGTTTTCAATTTGGGATCTTTTTCAGATGGTGGTCTATAGATTCTTTCAATGATAATTTTACCCTCTGGTTCTAGGACCTCTGGGCAATTTTCCTTAAGGATTTTATGGAAGATGCTGTCCAGGCTCTTTTTCCATCATAGCTTTCAGGTAGACCAATAATTCTTAGATCGTCTCTACTGGATCTATTTTCCAGGTTGGTTGTTTTTCCAATCAGATATTTAATGTTTTCTTCTATTTTTTGATCTTTTAGATTTTTTTGACTGATTCATGATGTCTTGTAGAGTCATTAGATTTACTTGCCCAATTCTAATTTTTAATGTTGTCTTTTCTTCCTTTATCCTCTCTATCTCCTTTTCCATTTGGTTTATTTTACTTTTCAATTAGACATTTTCTCCAACTATGTTCTGATTTTCCCTAACTACTCCCTAATTTTACCTTTTCAAGATTTGTTTTCCTCATTGAATTTTTTTCCCATTTTTTCTTTTGCCTCCCTAATTTGGTTTTTAAAGTCCTCTTTGAGTTCTTCCAGTAATGCTTTTAGGTCTGGACACCAGTTCACTTTCCTTTTTGAGGTTTCAGATGTGGGTGTAGTGTACATGCTGTCTTCTTCTGAATTGGTATTTTGATCATTTCTGTCTCCATAATATGAATCTGTTGTCTTTGAAAGCTTCTTGCTACACTTTTTCATGCTGTTTTTTTATTCCTCCTGGTTTTTGAAGTGGATCTCTTCTTTTTAAGGCTCAGGGGACTCTGTCCTAAGTTTCTTGTGTTGTGATCTAGCTTTATGTGCTATGGTCTCTGGTTTTCATGAGGTGTGGGGGAGGGATGATCTGACTGCTGGGGGGGGGGTCTCCTCTTCCCCATGACTGTTCTGCACAAGGGGTGGTCTCATCTCTTGTCTGTGCTGGTGTCTGCCACTTCCCCTGGCTGTGCAAATGTTAATCTGGGGTCATGGTATTAAAGTTAGTTAGCTCCACCCCATGGAGCTCAATTACTCTCCAGGTTCTGCTGCAGTGGGGCCTGCTGGGACACCTCTCTTCCTGCACTAGTCTCTTTCTGCCACCACAGGAACATCCCTCTCTCCCACTTCTCTCACTAGTGAAGCCCCCCTTCTGGCTCCTCTGTTTCTCCTAACGTTTTATTCTCTGGGTTTATTCAAGGGAGGGATATGAGCCATTTTACCTGGTCATCATGGCTCCTGGAATTTCAAGAAGTGAGTTTCAAAACTTCAGACTGTGGGTTGGAGGCCTCCTAGCTAGCTGCTTCCTGGGTCACAGGCTCTACATTGTGACAGACTCCCATCTTGGGCTGAGAATCCTAGGGTTTCATCACAGCCATAGCCAGTACTTCGGCCCTGTGCCTGTTCCTGCTCCCATATTTTGCTCTCCTAGAAACCTCCCAGACTGGCATGGTGGCTATATTTCTCAGCTATTCATGGCTGATTTGGTCTAGTGCCCTTGCCTTTGCCTGGAGTTGGAGGTCTGTGCACTAGTTACTCCTGTGGCTGTAGGCTCTGTGCTCCAACAGACTCTTGTCCTGGGCTGAGAGGCCTGGGGCTCGATCTTGGGCATAGCGAGTACTTCCACCCTGGGCCTGTTCCTGCTCCAGCATTCTGCTCACCCATCACTCTCCCTGAGCTGCTGACTTGCTGGATTCCTCTGTGGTTCCCGATTGGTTTGGTCTGGTGCCAATACACATGCCCAGGGCTCTTACATCTCTCAGTCTACTAGTGACTTCTAACTCTCTCATATCTGCTCAGATTAGCTTTTTTAGACTTATGTATCTGACAGAATTTGTGAGAGAGCTACAGGAGTTCCTTCTTTTCACAGTGCCATATTGGCTCTGCCCTTTCCAACATTTATTATTGATATGATCATTTATTTTCATAGTTTTTCTTATGTTAATGCATCCTTGCATTCCTAGTCTAAATGCCACTTGATAATAGTGCATAATTTTTTTATATATTTTGTATTCTCTTAGCTAATATTTAGTTTAGAAGTTTTGCCTTGATGTTCATTAATGACATTGGTCTATAAGTTTCTTTTTCTGTTTTTACTCTTCCTGGTTTAGGAATCAGTATTGAATTTGTTTCATGAAAGGAGTTGGGTAGGATATCTTCCTTGCCTACTATTGTAAATAATTTATTTAATATTGGCATTAGTTGATCGTTAAGTGTTTGATAGACTTCACTTTTAAATGTCTGTTCCTGGGGCATTTTCTTAGGAAGCTCAACTTATGGCCTGTTCAATTTCTTTTTGCTAAAACATATTTATTTAGATATTCTATTTCCTCTTCTGCTAATCTAAGCAATTTACATTTTCATAAATATTCTTACATTTCATTTAAACTGGTAAATTCATTAGAATATAATTTGCTAAAAGAGCTCCTTGTAATTGATTTAATTTCATCTTTCTTAGTAGTATACTCAACATTTTTCATTTTTAATGTTAGTGATTTTGTTTTCTTCTCTCCTATTTTAAATGAAATTAATGAATGGTTTATCTTTTTATTGTTTTTTTTGAAAACCAACTCACAATTTTACTTATTCAATTTTGCACTCAATTTTATTAATCTCACCTTTGATTTTTTAGGATTTCTAATTTAGCATTTAGTTGGCAAATTTTAGTTTGTTATTTTCCAGTTTTTTTTGAATTAAATATTCAATTTATTGGTCAGCTTTTTCTGTTTTATTGATGTAAAAATTTAGAGATATAGATATTCCACAGATCACTGTTTTTGCTGTGTCCCATAGGTTTTCATATGTTGTTTCATAAAAAAACTGTCGGTAATTTCATTAGACGATGACAATAATGAGACAACATATCATTCTTTAAAATTAGTTTGTTTAATGGCCAATTAGTTTTTAATCTATGTTTCTGGATTCCCTTATTACATACAATTTTATTGCATTTTGATCAGAAAAAGATACTTTTTAATTTTTTTGCTTTTAACTCTAAAGTTTTATATTTTGATATATGATCGATTTTTGTAAAGGTATTATGAACAAAAGATAAAAATATGTATTTCCTTCTATTTCCATTCAATTTTCCCCAGATATCTTATCTAACTTATCTAAGATTCTATTCACTTCCTTGACTTCTTTCTTACTTATATTTTGGTCAGATTTAGCTAGGGAATGATTAAAGTCCTCCACTATTATAGTACTACTATCTATCTCCACATGTAATTCATTTAACTTTTCTTTTAAAAATTTAGATTCTACAGTATTTGGTGCATATAGGTTTATTATTGGTGTTGTTTCACTGTTATCTCCTTTACTTAAATCCATTTTGTACATAACTTTGTCAGTGATCATAATTGCTACCTCTGCCTTTTTTTTTGGCATCAGCTGAAGCATAATAAATTCTATTCCAACCCTCTACTTTAACTCTGTGTGTCTCTTTTTTTTCTTAAATGTATTTCTTGTAAACCAGATATTGTTGGATTCTGATTTTTAATCCATTCTTCCATCTCTTTCCATTTTATGGATGAGTTCATTCTCTTCATATTCAAAACTGTAATTAAAATTTGTGAACTTTTCTTCAACCTGTTTTTTACTTACTATCCTTCTTTTCAGCTTCTCTTTTTACCCTATCCCTGTTGCCTTATATTTTCCTCTTACCCTCCTATTCCTTATTCAACTCACCCTTTTAAGAGTCCTTCCCTTATCCTCTCCCTCACCCACCTAAATCTTAATCTATACACCTCTCTACAAGTCCCTCCCCTCCCCATCCTCAAATCCTCTCACCTGTCAACAAGTCCAGAAGACATCTACACCCTTCCAAATTGGTTCCTCTTCAAAGCAGATCCAATGAAAGTGAGTTTCCAATGTTACCAGCCCTCCAACCTCACCTGCTTTGTGTCAGTTCTTCATTTCATCCTCCATTTTTATGCTCTTTTTTGCCTTTTCCTACTCAATTTTGTTTTTTTGGAATCACCTCATCATATGCAACTCATCCCCAAACTTTCTTTCAAACTGCCCTAGTAATGATGCAATTTTAAAAATACTAATAACATTTTCATATATAAGAACTAAACCATTTGACCATGAGTCTCTTACAATCGTCAGTTATTTTTAAAGCTTGATATACAGTCATTTTGTTTTCTTGCTATTCTTTTTCTTTGGAATGTTGTTGTGGCTGCCTTCTGTACAATATTGTGAACCTTTGTCCATAGTTGTCCAGGCACTCTATCTACCAGATCAAATTCCTTAAGATCTATCCTTCATATCACTTCATATTGAGAGTGGATATCACTTAGATCTTACCTATATAGTCAAAATGAGTTTGTGGAGAATTGGACATGAGTGAAATGACTGAACACTAATAAAAATATATGGTGTTAAATTTTTAAGTAAATGATCTCATTTTAAATAGGATATTAGAAAGCTGGAATGCATCAACTGGACAATGATCAAAATGGTGAGAGGATTTAAAAGGAAGAACAATTAAGGGAAATGGGCAGCCTTATGTCTGAGGAAATAAGATTTTGTTAGGGGAAAGGGAGCATGACAACTTTCTTCAAGTATTTCAAGGATTGTTATGTAGAAAAGAGCAATAACTACTACTAATGCCTGGCATTTATATAACACTTCAATTTTGCAATTTATAAATATGTTAAAACACCCTTTGGAAGAAGAATCCATTATTATTCCCAATTTATAGATGATGAAACTGAGTCCCACACCTGTCAAGTGTCTGAGGCTGGATATGAACTCAGATATTTTTGATTGCAGGTCCCACAGTCTTCTTATTATGCCCACAGGATGCTGGACTAAACTTGTGTTCCTTGACTGCCAGAGGGTAGAACTAGAAATGAGGAAAAAATGTTGAAAGTTAAATTTCTGATCCATATGAGGGGAACAAAATTCCTGACAATGAGAGTTATTACAAAGCAGAAGGGGCTATCTTGTAGGCAATAGGTGGCCTTTCCCTGGATGTCTTTAAATAAAGAACCAGTGAGGACTTTTCTATTAGTTGCATTGGACTAAATGACCCCTTAGGTCCTTCAAACTCAGAAGTTCTAGTATTCTTTCATTTGTCATGACAGAATTCAACTGCATATATGTGACTAGGCATAATTACACACACACACACACACACACACACGCACACACACACACACACGGATAGATTTTTTACAAAAAAAAAAGATTTCCTTTTAATTTCTTAGAGTTAAATTATGTGAACTATATTTAAAAGCACTAGTTTCTTAGAAGGATTTTTTTTTCCTTCTCTCCATGACGGATGCCTAATTAGTATGCTTTAAATTTAGAAAGCATGAATTAATTGCTGAGAACATTTCTTAGGAGAATTGGTGCAAAAAAACTCAGTGAAATAACAAGGTTTTCAGACGAACTGTGAAGGTGTTCAGCCGGCCCCTTTGCTCATCTTCCTGACAGGAGGAATGTAATGTATTATTTTGTTATTAATTCCCCATTTAGGAAAAAAAAATCTTTTTTTTGAATAATAATGTGGAGGAACAAAGGCTACTAAACTTAGCAACTCCGATGACATTTTTCCTTCCTGTGTGCATTCCTCCTTAACCAGATCTGAGAAGATGTCAGACTGTGGCTTGTAGGAATTGGGGGAGGATGGGCAGAACCATGTTGGGTCTCTTCTTCCTGGTACTTTAGTCAGGGCATGACAATCAAGTACAATCTTTACTTTCAGGTTAAAACGGACTGTTCAAATGGCCTTCAGCTGTGGAGATAATAAAATTCATTGAACGTACCTTTTAGAATATGACCGCTTTCAATCAGTTCGAAACTTCTTTCTTTGTCTTATTAAATATTTCCATCTATCTATTTGTGTGTATAGGCACACATGTATATCTATACGCACACACACACCCACACACACACACATATATATACACACACACATATGTGTGTTTATACTTAAGCCTATATATATAACCTATCTATCCATCCACTATCTACTGGCATTGTTGTCTCCAAAACTACCTTACTTTGTGGTGGAGGCTGCATGCAAGAGAATGAGATAATGGAACTGGAGAAGGTCTAGAAGAGTGAGCGGAGTATCAAAAGAATAAGGAAACAAGAAACTCATACTTAGATATGCTTAGTGATGGCAAACCAAAAATTAAATAACTCTTTAGTCTTAAAAAGAAAAGATTTGGAAGGATCATGAACAAAATGACTGAAATTACAATGTGGATAAAGTGAACATGAGGACTAGATTGGGACACAGGGTGAGGATGTACTTTTAAGAACAGATCAAAAGATGTTTATGACAGTTGAATAGTCACAGCTCAGAGAACATGTAACAAAATTAAAGAGCTCAACATTTTAAGAGGTGGTAAAGACAGGAATTATTAATAGATTAATAATGGATTGTCATTGATGTATAACAGAGTTGTAAATAATACTGAAAATTTGGGATATATATAACCTGTTAGGCTAATCTCATGGAAGGCAAGTAGTCATTTTAAGGTACCTCCCTTGGTCTGCAGTTGGCAACAAAGCATTAAACTAGAATCACCATGTGCTTAGCCCATCAACATAATTCTTATGTTGCTTGGTCTACACAATACCATAACAAGAACTAATTTGACTAATTTCAAGTTTCAATTCTTCCGCATGAAAAGTTAAAGATTAATTCTGTCCTGTTTGCTTATTTCCCTAATGGTAAATAGCTTACCAGATTTTTTTCACTAAGTTCATGGAGTATTCAAGTGTCATATTTACATATTCTGTGTCAAAATACATAGACAATTAAGTGAGAAGGTTGGAGAGAAATGAGAATTTCAGCAAACATTCTGTATTGCTATATGGACCACAATTACATCTCTACCCTATGAAATGTAGAGGCCTGGGGAAGTTTCAGTCCCATTAGCAAAGTAAGGCCTTTGCTAATGCTGAATTACCCCTTTTCCACTGGTGAGGATAATGAATATCAATTAATGATCAATACACAATTTCTCTCACCCAACATCAATTACCACCAGGCCTCAATCTTTGATCTGTTCAGCAGTTCTAAGTTGTTAGTCACCTTCCCTCCATTTCAGGTCCTGCTTGACTCAGATAAGAACTATACAACATCTCACCCTGATTTACTGGTTTTAGGTACACAATTCCTCCCATGCCCTAACATAACTATTTCCCTTGTCCCTAATTACTCTCATCTTTTTGTGAGTGTTCAGTTCCCTTTCATATAGCTAACTTATTTTAATTTCTCTCTGCTGACTCTCTTGCTGTTTTGTGGTTCTCTGTTTCCTTATATCGTACCTTGTGATCTCAATACTCGTTGAAATTGCTTTAAGACAATTGGTATCTATTCCTGGATGTCCTATCAGCTCCTAAAATCCTCATTCACATGTCAACTCCATCAAAATATCTTCCCTGATCCAGTCATTATCCTCACTTCCTAAAATCCACTCTTCACTGGCAATGATTTTCAAATTTATATCTTGAGACCTTGTGTCCCTTTTGATCTCTATATCTACAATTACAATTACCTACTACATATTTTCTCTTAAATGTCCTACCATTTCCTCAAACTCAATAAATGTAGAATTAATCTTACAATTATTTCCTCTGTGTATGTTCGTCCTTGTTACTCTAATAGTTCCATTGGTAATATCAATGTTGCTCCAATCTCTCATGTTCAAACTTTGGTTTTATTTTCAACCCCATCCTACATCTCCCTAAATTGGTACCTTTAGAAAATTGCCTCAGATTTTAGATTTGGGGTATAAGAATGCTCTCTAAAGTATGGTTTACCAACTGTACCTATGACGTATTTACTTTTTTTACTTTTCAGGTTAAAGACATACTATAGCAAATGTATTTGATGGTATAATAGACTAATTATATTGAAACATAGCATTTATCTCACTATATAGGGCACACTATGCATGGAGAAACTCATGTCTCTGCTACTGAAGAGCCATCAAAAAACTTCTATTTTATTGTTATGCTGCTTTCTGCTATGTCTGTTCCCCTCCAGGTGTGACAGGTGGATGGATAGATGGATGGATAGAGGAACAGACAGAGGAAAAGAGGGAAAGAGCAATAGAAGGATGGATAGAGGGATATATGGAATAAATATTTATCAAGCAATTAATATGTACCAAGCACTGTGTTAAGTGCTTCACAAATACTATATCAACAATATTTATTCTGATTGTCCTTTTCCCATACAAAAATCACATCTATTGTGTCCCCTAACTATTGAATCTCAGGTGCTCATGACTAGGAGAGGAATGTGGAGAAGCTGAGAAAATTGTAGTAATATAACCAATGACACAGATAACTCATCTTTGTCAGAGGCTCTTGTCATATTTTTTTCTGTACTTCTCTACACAGGGCCAACAAGTGTTTTTTTTTTTCATGATCCTGATTTATCATTCAGAAAACATTTTGATCCCAAAACTATCTAGCACAGGGGCGTGGAACCTGCAGCCTTTAGGCCATGTGTGGCCCTTTAGGTCCTGAAGGTCACACGTGGCCCTCTAGGTCCTAAAGGCTATGTGGGGCCCTCTAGGTCCTCAAGTATGGCCCTTTGACTGAATCCAAACTTCACAGAACAAACCCCTTAATGAAAGGATTTGTTCTGTAAACTTGACTCAATCAAAAGGCCACACCCAAGGACCTAAAGGGCCATATGTGGCCTCAAGGTCACTGGTTCCCCACCACTGACTAGCAGCTAACTTAGATTTCTAAGGTCCCATGAATTAAGGGGTGCTATTATAGCACTATGATTTCTATTGTAGATATAATACTATTATGAAATGCATTCAAAAGTTTTTTTTGACTGTGAATAAATAATAGGATTTTCTGAAAAATGTGTGTGTTTATAGACCAGAGCAAATGGTTTAAAATTACTTCTGTACACTCATAAGACAACATGCCATTAGTTTTTTTTTTATTTATTTCTATCATGATAATGGATTAAAAAAACAAAAAAAAATAATGAATGTTGAATCTCTTAGACAACTGGTGCAATGTACCTATAATCAGCCATGGGACTATTGATTAAAGAAGGACCTTATGATATGATGTATAATGACATTGAAAGTGCCTTATATGATGCCATAGATATCTTGAAACACAATGTGGCATATACTTAACAACTCGAAACCTGCCTAATTTCTAGATGATATTTGGACCAGTATACTATTATACTAGTAAAATGATAGCTGGGGAGAATACCTAGAAACAAAAACTGTGCCTCTTACAAATCTCAAAAAACTCTACATAAACTCAAAACACTCTTAGAGGGATTATTTGAAGACATTGTTAGGTTAGATACCAGGAAGAGACATCCGTGAAATCAAGAGTAGTTTCAGATATTAATAGAATTCTGTGCTTCGAGTATCTAGATACTCCCCAAACCTAAGAATCTACAGAGGGGAGAAACAATGTCCTTGTGTGGAGAAACCATTTAAGTTCTGAAGAAGACATTCTAGAGAATTATTTTAGTAGTGAATGGGCACTAATATGGAGATATAGGGAACTTGATTGAAAGTCTTAAAGGAACAGTGTTTAGTCTCAAACTCAGTTTGAAATCAAAGGACCCCGAAGTTACAAAGGTAGAATCTTCATCATCCTGAGTTTTATATATCTTAAGGAAGTCATATTGTCAATACACATATGAATACTTTGACTCTGGCGTACCCTGACTGTAACAATAATGTTACTTGCAGGTACTGTGGAGGTGTAAGGCCCATAACACCAGCACACAGGAAGGCTGCTAACACAAGTTCTTTCATCTGGTTTTCTAAGGAAAGCTACTTTAAAAAGGTTTACCATCTCACTTTAATTAAACATGCATATATCATTCAGTTAGTTCAAGGGAAAAACTCATCACCCGGGACTTCAAAGAAAACACAAACAGAAATTACATGCAGAAATTATATAAACAGAGCAAATTGCACTTAGCAGACAGGGCATCTAACTGTCTGTCCATAGCAATACATACAAAATTACCAGAGAGAGAAGCACCAACATCTGGGTTTTCAAAGATGGAGAGTCTCCTTAAAAGCTACTCAAAGTCTCATCTGGCCAAGTCACAGGAACACTATTCAAATGAGTGAGCCCCAAAGCAAAAAGCTAACCTCAGAATATGTATATATATATATATATATATATATATATATATATATATATAAACTTCTTCAGGCTCAGCCCACAGAGGTTCTTACAACCATGTGACTCAAACTAATGTGACTTAGGCTTTCTTGTGACTTAAGCAGGTCATCAAAGACTCTTGATTAATCAAAGACTCAAACAAAGGCAAGTCTCAATCAAAGGCACTTGATTACCTTAGTGCTGAGAAGAACTAGAACTCCAAAAGAAAAAATGAGCAAAACAAAAAGTCACGCTTTGCTTGCCATTACACTGACCAAGTGAAAACCATAGCATATCATTATTGATTATGGCTGGTTACAGAGTACTCAAACTATTAGGAAAATACTTGAAGAAGTTAGCAGGATAGAGTTTGGCTATAATATGTAATGTTATTTTTGGGATCTTTAGTAGATTATTTCAATTTGTTTTTTTTT
>CM053622.1:303995889-304006216 GCA_028646595.1 Phalanger gymnotis
ATTTTTCAATGAGATATTTCACACTGTCTTCCATTTTTTTTTTCATTCCTTTGGTTCAGTTTTATAATATCTTCATTTCTCATAAAGTCACTAGCTTCCACTTGCTCCAATCTAATTTTTAATGTGATATTTTCTTCAGTGGTCTTTTGGACCTCCTTTTCCATTTGGATAATTCTGCCTTTCAAGGTATTATTGTCCTCATTGGCTTTTTGGAGCTCTTTTGCCCTTTGTGTTAGTCTATTATTTAAGGTGTTATTTTCATCAGTATCTTTTTGGACTCCTTTAGCAAGTCATTGACTTGTTTTTCATGGTTTTCTTGCATCACTATCATTTCTCATCCCAATGTTTCCTCTATTTCGTTTGCTTGCTTACTCTAAATACTTTTTTAGCTCTTTGTTTCTGTCTTTGTGATATAGACCTAGTTGCATTATTGCAGGATCAAAGGATATTATATTCCTTTGGGCACAGTTCCAAATTGCTCTCATGTGACTCAGTGTCCTGATTTTCCCATATCCTCTCCAACATTTGCCATTTTCCTTTTTTATCAAATTAGCCAATCTTATTGGTGCAGGGTGATACCTCAGAAGACTTTTAATTTGCATTTCTTTATGAACAGTGACATAGAGCAATTTTTCACGTGACTATAGATTTCTTTGAGAATGGCCTAGTCATATCATTTGATCATTTATCAATTGGGGAAAAGATTGTATTCTTTTAAATCTGACTCAATTGTCTATATATTTGAGAAACAAGACCTTCAGATATTTATTAAAAATTGTTTCCTTAGCTTTCTTCTTTCCTTCTAATCTTGGTCACATCAGTTCTGTTTATGCAAACCTTTCAAATTTAATAAATCAAAATTACCCATTTCATATAACATAATGTTCATTGTCTCTTGAATGGGCATAATTTCTTCCCTTATCCATAGATCTGAAAGTTAAACTATTCTATACTCCCCTAATTTGCACATGGTATGATCCTTTATGTTTAAATCATGTATACACTTTTTAAGTTAGATAACATCTAGTTCTATGTCATCATTTTGTAAATGAGGAAATAGGTCTAGTGAGATTTAGTGAATATATCAGTCATAGAGGTATTAAGTAATATATATAAGACTTGAACCTAGGTACTCTAATTTTCAATATTGAGATTTTGTGCTATATTACTTATGTTAGGTCACTTCTATAGAACAGGAATATCAAGGACAATATCAGGAGGAAAAGAAAATCTCTAGAGATAAAGAATTGGAGCAAGAGTCTGAAGTCAGGTTTATGTGGCTCTGACACTTATTTGCTGTCTGACTTTCTGGAAATCACATCATATCTCTAAGCTTCAGTTGTCTTATCTGTAAAATATGGACAATGATACCAATTTCATAAATTGTTAGAATCCAGTGATATGTAAAAAGAGTAAAAACTACAAAGTTCTAAAATATAAGGGATTATAATTATTATCATCATTACTAATACTTTGTGCGTGAATGGGGAATGACACTGATTGATATATGGACACTATACCTCCTCTTCAAAATCCTAGATATTCTTAGGCACACACACGTACCAGTACCTTTTCAGCATTAAGTTCTTGAGCAGTTGAAAGGGTTGAAGCAAAGGGATAACAAACCTGATATAGTTGAAAGTGTAATAGAGACTGGGGTGGTTGGTAGAAAGGAAAAAAAATATCTAAAAGTTTCACTTCCTTCCTCAAGAAGCTTCAGTGGCTACCTATTGCCTGTAAGATAAGCTAGAATAGTCTTCTTGGAATTTAAAGGTTTTCACAGTCTAGTTCCTCCTATCTATGCAGTCTTCTCTCACTCCTTTTACTCCATGCATTCTAAGTTTGAGTCAAAATGACCTACCAAATTACTCCTGTAAACAATATTTCATCTCCTATATTTGTGCAGATGGTTCACCATGTCTGGAATTCATTTCCTTCTTATGTCCTTATAGAAGTTTAAGCTTTCTTCAAAGCACAACATAGATACCACTGTCTATGAGGCCTTTCCTGATCCTCTTCATTTACCAAAATAATAATAATTATGATAGCATTATGATAATAGCATATAATAATGGCATTTTTCTAGAGCTTCGAGGTTTGTACAGTAGTACTGTGCTATCTCATTTTATCTTTACAACTCTTTGCAGTAGATGCCTGTATAATGCTAGTATAATTTTACAGATGAAGAAATTGAAGAAGAGAGTGGTTGAAAAGTTAAGTGACTTACAAAATATCACACAGCAAGCAGCTATCTCAGGCAGTAAGAGTAATTTGTAAAAGTATGTAATTTAAAATAAAAACAGATCAATAAAACAAAATGACAAAAAATGTTTTTTAAAAAAGTTTCTGTAGCAGAACACTGCCCTATTATTTATACCATGTAGAAATTTTAAAGCTTTTACCTCTTTATATTATTTGTAACTATTGTAGCTCTCTCTCTCTCTCTCTCTCTCTCTCTCTCTCTTTCTCTCTCTCTCTCTGTCTCTCTCCTCCTCCTCCTCCTCCTCCTCCTCTTCTATGTGTGTGTATGTGTCTGTGTCTGTGTGTATGTGTATCTCTCTCTCTCTCTCTCTTCCTCTCCACCACCCCACCATCAAAAGTAAAATATTTAATGGTAAACATTGTTTGGTTTTGGTCTTTTTTAAATATTAAATTTATTTATTTTCAGTATTCAACATTCACTTTATAAGTTTTAAATTTTCTCTCCCTTCCTCTCCACTCCTTCCCCAAGATGGCATGCAATCCTATATGTGATCTTACACATACTTTCTTATTAAACACATTTTCACATTAGTCATGTTTCATTGAAGAATTATAACAAATATGAGAAATCATGAGAAAGAAAACAAAGCAAAAGAGAAAAGAGTCTGTTTCATTCTGCATTCTGACTCCACAATTCTTTCTCTGGATGTGGATGGCATTTTCCATCATGAGTCCTTTGGAAAAATTTTAGGTCCTTCCATTGATGAGAAGGGCTAAGTCTATCAAAATCAGTCCTCGCACAGTGTGGCTGTTATTGTGTACAATGTTCTCCTGGTTCTACTAACTTAATTTAGCATCAGTTCATAATAAGTCTTTCAGGTTTTCCCAAAGTCCACCTGCTCATCGTTTCTTAGAGGACAATAGTATTCCATTACATTCCTATACCACAACTTGTTCACCCATTCCTCAATTGATGGACATCCCCTCGATTTCCAGTTCTTGGCCACCACAAAAAGACCTATTATAAATGTTTTTGTACCTGTGGGACCTTTTCTCATTTTTATGATCTCTTTGGATGCAGTCTTAGAAGTAGTAGGCCTACTATTTTCCAGTTTTCCCAGCAGTTTTTGTCAAACAGTGAGTTCTTATCCCAGAAGCTGGAGTCTTCGCATTTATCAAACGGTAGATTGCTATAATCAGTGACTACTGTGTTTTGTGTAACTAACCTATTCCCCTGCTCCATTCCTCTATTTCTTAGCCAGTACCAAGTGGTTTTGATGATAGCTGCTTTTGATATTTTTTTCTAGCTCTATAAAATAATTTTTGGTAGTTTGATTGGTATGGCAATGAATAAGTTAATTAATTTAGGTAGAATTGTCATTTTTAGCATATTAGCTAGGCCTACCCACCAACTGATTCCTTTTTCCCAATTATTTAGATCTGACTTTATTTGTGTGAAAAGCATTTAGTAATTGTGTTCATATAGTCCCTTGGCTTGTTTTGGCAGGTAGACTCCCAAATATTTTATAATGTGTATAGTAACTTTAAATAGAATTTTTCTTTCTATCTCTTGCTGTTGGGTTTTGTTAGTAATATATAGAAAGGCAGATGATTTATGTGGGTTTATTTTGTGTCCTGCAACTTTGGCTAAAATCGTTTATTATTTCAAGTGGTTTTTTGCTTGATTCTCTGTGATTGTCTAAGAATATCATCATATCATCTGCACAGAGTGATAACTTAGTTTCTTCTTCACCTATTCTAATTACTTCAATTGATTTTTTTCTTCTTATTGCTAAAGCTAAAATTTCTAGTACCCTATTGAATAACAGTGGTGATAATAGACATCCTTTTTTCACCCCCAATCTTACTGGAAACACATCTAGCTTATCCCATTACACATAATACTTGCTGATGTTTTTAGGTAGACACGACTTTCCTATACTTTCCAGTGTTTTCAACAGTAATGGGTGTTATATTTTGTCAAAAGCTTTTTCTGCATCTGTTGAGATAATCATATGGTTTTTGCTAGTTTTGTTGTTGACATGATCAACTATGCTGATTGTTTTCTTAATATTGAACCAGCCTTGCATTCCTGATCAAAGTGCTATATTTTCATGATAACTTGCTGTGTCTTTTTGTTAATATTTTATTTAAATTTTTTTCATCTATTTTAATAAGGGAAATTGGTCTATAATTTTCTTTCTCTCTCTTGGATCTTCCCATTTTAGATATCAGTACCATATTTGTATCATATTTGTATCACTTGGTAGGAAGGAATCCTTCACCACTTTTCCCAAATAGTCTATATAGTATTGGAATTAATTGTTCTTGGGTTTTGGTGTTGGTATTTCCTTCCTTATGTCATGCCTTTCAATGAAGCCTTTTCTAAGTTTGTTGAATTGAATTTATTAAAGTGTTGAGCAAAAATTATAAGCTTGGCTACCATCCACCAGAATTGGAATTCAAATTTGTCAAGAGAGAAAAAAAATCTTCTTGCACTATTCCTCCTTTCCAAAAGCCTGTCTTTCTAGGTTCTTTCTGTAATCCTTAGAATAGAGAACCTGACCACATTTTATAACAAATCTTCCTCTTTCTCTCTCAGCCCCCATTCTATATGCTTTCTCCAACTAATCTTTCAAAATGTATTAATTGCCAAGTAAACTTATAGGATTAAGGAAGTTTGACTCTTAAGGATACTTGCAATTTATGATTGAGTGCAAGACCCAAGAGAATGAAGCGCTTATGCTGTAACAGTAGGTTATGGGTGGATTGATATATTGGAACCTTAGTTCCTTCCCGACTCTTCATCAAAACATACTATCTGTAGTGCCAACTACAAAAAAGGCCAAGGACAACACTCTGTCTATAGACCCTTATGATGGATAGAACACTTTCTATTTTCCAGGCACCTAGCCACAATATGTTAATTTATTTACATTCAGCAGTCTTGTCTAATATTTCAACATCTGTATTATGAATATACAACCTGATTTCCAAGGTTAAATCATTGGTCTACTTCTGAATAAAAGGAGAGTTTTTTCAAAAGGTTAAAACTTTCCTCAGAATCAGGACAGTGCTTTGCAAAGCATGTAATCAAGTGCAAGGATTTCAAACCCAGGGCTGTTTCTATTTAGTACTGCTGACAACCCTCCTAAAGCATATAATTCAGCTGTCTCTGTTAAATTGAATGCTTTTGAATCAATCAACAGATCAAGAAATCATCTTGAATAGAAACAAACCATTAGAGTATAGTAGTAAAAACATTGTCATCATTAGAATAAAACCCCATCTACTTAATAGCAATTTTCATAGTCTATCTCCTGCCTATCTTTCCAGATATTTCATATTATTCCACTTTATATACAGCAGGGTGTAGGCCAACTCTACTACATTCTGATTATCACATAGGTTGATCTATTTTATTCTTCCATATCTTTGCCCAAAATATTTAGTTGGACTTGGATTACTCTTTCCCCTTCTTTCTTGATTCCCTTAGTTTTCAGTTCCCAGTCTCCAAAATGATTGGATTTTATTTCTGTATCTATAGCTATCCATACATTTCTATATATTTCATAGAGATAGATTCTAGAGGTAGATATGCTTTGCATTTATTCATCTATGTATGCTTCATAGACATAGGTATACTATATACATATTAAGTCTATATATATATATACATACATGTATACATACATATGCACATATAGTTAGACATTCATTATGTTTGCAACTAAATGACAGGGAAATTTTCAATTGCTTTTTTTATTGAATCTAATTTGAGATTGTGATAAATCAGTCAAACTGCTAAAGAGTGAAAGAAAAATGTCACTTTAACACCCCAGAGAGTAAAGAAGCAGCTTGGTCCTGCCTTTTCCTCCTCTGTCATTTATCCACCCCTCATCTTGCCTTTTCTCCCCTTCCCACACTCACAAACACAAATGCATCCCCCATTTATATTGGCCTCTCCCATTCTCAAGCTCACCCCAAACACTCCAAACACACACACACACAAACACACACACACACACACACACACACACACACACACACCTCTAAGCTAAGGTCTGATGCACCTATTGTAAGTCTGACTAAGATAATTCTCCCCCACCATATCTCCCAGTAAGTACATGAGTTTAACTCAATATTGAATTTATAATGCTAACATTGCCTTGGCAGAGAGAAGTCATAGAAAGCTCTCCAGGCTTATCATTTGGCTGGATCAGCATCTGAAGCTTTCACAACAATGTCCTGGCTATTAGCAAAAGTTCCAGTGCATTTGCCATAGTGAAAATATCAATCTTGTGTTGAATAATTAATTCAATTATTCATAATGCATGGTAAAAGGGTGAAACTCCAGGAAGCAGCTGGGATTTCCCAGCAGTACTCTGGGTAGGCCATGCCGATGTCAGTAAGGAGGATGGAAATGCCAACTTTACTGTAAATAAAAAGAAAAAAAAGGACAATGGATCAGCAATGTCTATTTAAAATCTAGAGGACTGAAAATTAGTTATTCCTTTTGACCAAAGGGTTAATGGTTCTAAGCTGTGAGCTGTCACTAATGAACTTCTATGAACAGAAACTCAAGGGGAAGATAATTTTTTTTCACCCCTATTTAAAATAGAAAACCATTTGTGATGTGCTGCAACTTCTGGTAAGTCCAGAAACTTCACTTGGCTGATGAAATGGACAAACCACAACAGTAAAGTTGGTTTTCAGCAAAGTTTTAAAGTAAGGGCAATTTCACTTTTATGTACTTTCTCACCCCTATTCCATAATCTTGCTCCTATGTTTTACTCTCCTCTCACCAGTCTTCAATTCCCAACACTCATAGTCCATTTAACATATCAAAAGATCTAATACTATCTACCATGCCATATTCCACCTAGAATTTTGATCATTTAGAAATGTCTCCAGATAGCCATAGTGATAAGGACTGGACTTGTTATAAGGGGAACTACCTTTACCAATGAAGTTGGAAGCCTTCTCTGAAATGTGTAGTTTTAAAGAATTTCACAGATTCAGATATGTTAAAACACATAACCTGAGCACTACATGTGACAACTAGATAAAAATATAGTTGGGCAATATTTAGTAAAATAAAATATTTAGTAAAATAAAAAATACAATAAACCATAGATAATATTGCCTTTGAAAGTACTTCAATATTCAGCCTGCATAGAACCTTATGAACAGATTAGTGGTCCCTGTTTTTATTTTAGGTTGATATCACTGGTGTAGAATATTGAGAGGTCAAGGACTTGACTAGGATCACATAACCAATATCTTTGGGATTCAAGGCTTCCTTATCCCAAGGCCAATTTTCTATAACCCATTGCTTTGAGTCAAAATCACCATCCCTTTCATGTGCTTATTCCTATCTCAGACCCTTAATAGATGTGTGGTGTTGAGTAAATCATAACCTCTCAGCCTTAGCTTCTTCAAATGTAAAAGGGAACAATGCTAACTCTTACTACACAGAGCTATGGTTGGAATCAAATGAGATAACATTTGTAAACCCCTTTGCATGATTTAAAACTACATTTAATGCCAAGTTTATTTATTATTTCAGAAAAAGGAAGTGGTGACCTTTTAGTCATCATTAGATAAAGACAGAATGCTTGGGCAAAATTAAGAAAAGCCTAATACAATAAAAAATGCAATAGGTTAAGAGGACACTAGAATAAAACATTACTAGAAATGAAGAACTCTACAATAACTGTAAGTAGAATCTCAGGAAGGAAGATGAATTCATTACAAGGACCAAGAACAAAAGGAAAACCTAAAAGAGAAACAAAACTGAAAATAAGAAATAGGGAGTGAAACTAGAATATTTGAGGAAAAGAGAGAGAATAAATGGCTTGCAATAGAAATTAAAAATCTTTTAAATGTCGTGGGTATCATAAAAAAGATAAAGGAGAAAAGATAGCTTAAAAATTCAGTAATACAATAAGATTTATGATTGTACTTTGAGTCATACAGGAATTACACCAAATATAAGAAAGAAAAGCAAATTATGGCCAATAATGTTCCAGGCTTTATGCTCAAAACTGGGTTTACAAAAAGAGGCAAAAATCCTCAAGTAGCTCAACCTAATGGGAAAGAAAACAAGCTAACAAGTATGTAAACATAAAATGTATACATCATAAATAGGAAATAAGTAAAAGAGACAAAGCACTAAAATTTAGAGGAGTTGGAAAAGATTTCCTTAAGGAAATAGGATTTTAGTTGGTAGTTAAAGTAATCCTGAAGAGAGCTCAAGATCCCGAGATGAAGAGTGAGAGCAGTCCAGGCATGGGAAACAGCCAGAGAAAATCCCTGGAGTTGAGAGATGGAGGAGCTGGATTAATATATCCCAAAAGTGAATAAAAAGATTTTTTTCCCTCAAGAGTAAATTATTATGTAAAGATTAATTTAATTCCATCATGAAAACCTGGCCTTAAATATAATTGACAACTTCAATAATCTCTATTGAGAATATCAAAGATTGGTAGAAACTTTGAAATCATAAAACAGAATAAAAGAAAAATACAGTAAACTAAATGAGTTGGAACAATGGATACGATGAACAGAATGTAAGGCAGAATAAAGTGAATTAACATTCATTATAGAGATAAATGGAAAGAATTGAGCCATAATTTGGAGGTAGAACATTGGATGATAAGGTAAAAAAAATAATAATCTGTTGTTGGCAAGGTATGCAATTAAGACTGCCATCAAGATAAAATTAATGCACAGTAGAATAGGTATTTTATTTCTGATATTTTTGAAAGGTCAGCAATCATAAGAAAGTAAGCATAAAAATAGACAAGATAAGGAAAAATAAGGAAATAAACCATATTATGCTCAAAGATATCATAGATTAAATTTTCCTTTTTTTAACCAGATCTATTCTTTCACTAGTAAAGGATTATCCAGTGAAAATCTTCCTTTGTCATTTCAGATCAGCTTCTTCCTAAGCAATTTATAATCTTAAAGACTTGTCTGTGGCTCTAAGAGGTTAAGTGACTTGCCTAGCATCAGATTCAGCAGAGTCCAGAGATGTGGCTTGAATAAAGGCTTTAGGATTTTGTTTGGCTATAAGATCAGAGGTTTTACAATGGGGTGAAAGGGTATCTTTTGTTTGATAACTTTCAGAGCATAGTTGTGAATTGCTTTCTATAATGGGGACCAAGTTGTAGCTTCAACAATTCACTAATTCAGGTCTATTTTTCTTTATCTCCTTCAACATTTGTCATTCCTCTCTTTGTTATCTTTGCTAGTATGATAGAAGTGAGGTGGAAACTCAAAGTTTCTTCAATATGCATTTCTTTAATTATTAGTGATTTGGAAAATTTTAAAATTATGATCGATAGTTAAATTTTGAAAACTATCCAGTAATATCCTTTAACCATTTGCCTACTAGGAAATGATTTTTCATTATAGAGAATGAAATCAGTTCTAAATGTGTTAGAAATGAACTTTTGTCAGAAAATATTTTTTTTTTGCAAAATTCCCCCAACTACTTGTTTCCCTTCTAATTTTTTTTCCTACATTAGATTTGCTTGTGCAAAAACATCTTAATTTTATATACTGAAAATTATCCATTTTAATGTATGAGATCCTCTCTATAACTTGTTTAGTCATGAGCTCCTCCCCTACCCTTGAAAGCAGAAATTAGTTTCCTGTTTGCTCCTCTAATGTGTTCATGTTTTGACTCTTTATATCTGTCTTGTATCAGTTTGGACCTCATATTGGTATATGGTGTGAAGGTTGGTCTGCAGTTTTCTCAGCTTTTTTTTGGAAAATACTAAATGTTTCCCACAGGAGATAGGGTCATTGGGTTTATTAAACACTATATTTATCTATGTATTTGTTTTATTTTCTGTATTTCTGAATTTATTTCACTGAGGAACTTTTTTTTAAACTTGAACCAAATCATTTTAATGATTTCTGCTACGTAGTAGAACTTGAGATGTGTTATTTTTAGACCACTTTTCATCCAATTTTACTTTCACATTTATCCTTGAGATCTTGGACCATTTATTCTTCCATCTGAATTTTATTTATTTTCCAGCAAATTTGCAGTATATTATTTTGGGTGGTTGACTGGTGCAACACTGAATAAATAAATTAGCTTTTAACACTG
>CM053622.1:304006716-304021765 GCA_028646595.1 Phalanger gymnotis
TAGAGAAAATAATAAATAAATAGAAAGGCTTCTGTCTGATCATAGGAATACATACATAGTTATGAGAAAGAGAAGCACCAACATCTCAGTTTTCAAAGGTGAGTGTGCACCTTAATGGCTACCCAAAGTCTTGTCTGGACAAATCACAGGAATAGTCTTCGAAAGAGTGAGCCCCCAAAGCAAAATGCTAACCTCAGAGTATATATACACTTCTTCAAGGTCAGAGGACATCCAACCATATGACTCAAACCCATGTGACTTAGGCTTTCTTGTGACTTAAGCAGGTCATCAAAGAGTCATGAGTCAAACACTCTCAATTAAAACAAAGGCAAACTCAAAAGCACTTGATTGTATTAATGCTGAGAAACACTCCAAAAGAAAAAAATAGCAAAAGTTCCACACTGCTTGTCATTATATTCCACCCCTCCAGGATCCTTGGCATTCACAATCTAAATGACCATGGATCCTGGAACAAATAGAGGCATTCTCCTTTGTGATTGTATAACATAATAGTAGTAAGATGTATAGTCTTAAATAAAACATGGAATTCAGTATATCTTACAGCATTTGTCAGATAATCACTCAGCATATATCATCGTTCAATAAAATAAACCATAACATTTATAGCAACATTCTTAAGCAAAACATTATTCAGTAGCATTCCCCAAAATACTTGTTTACATAAGCAGGGGGTCCCAGGCCAGGGTCTTCCCTAACACAACATGTCATCCCTAAGGGGTGGCAGAAAATATAAACACCATCCACCCCTAGGTGACAGCAAGTTACAGTCTCTTCAGTTGATACAAAGTGTCCAAGTAAAGTCCTTCTTCAAGGTGTGTCCTTTTCACCACACCATGCTTCCTCCTGGTACTCTCAGGTTCAGGCATGCTTTAATGAATAAAGTCCCAACACAAACAAAAAATGCAAAAAAAGTTCTCGTAGGGGTGTGTACTCCCCACACTGCTCCAGCCTCCCCCTCCAAATTCCTGACTGCTGACTGGGCAACAAAGCCAAAAGGGTGGGGTCCTTGGAGGTCCATGGCATTTCCCTGCACCCACTACAGACAACTTCATCCTCCCCCTGGGTCTGAAACTGTCCCAGGAGGACACAACAGAAAAGCAGACATGGTACCTTGCTGCAAAGTTTTTATATTGCCCCAGGGCTGAATTCTCAGCTTTGAGGTTCCTTCTCCTCCTACAGGAGCCTGCTGCTCCTAGCTTCTGCCTGAGTCCCAATGCAGGCAGCTCTTCACTTTTGCTTTCTCCTCACCAAGGTGGTTTGCAGGCAGTTCTCAGCTACTCCTAGGTAGGTACAAAGGCAGCTCTACACTCTTGCTGCGGGGCCCCATTCCAAGCTCTTGCTGCTCTGGTCTGTCTTTCTATTACAATACCTTCTCAGGGTATTAGCAGAGACTGGAGCCGGGCTAATCCACCTGAGCCTTGGCTCTAGCCATTCCCACATCCCACAGGCTCATTTTACTCCCATAGCTATTGCTCCAACTTCTCTCTTCTGGAGTATTAGTAGAGTAGGGAGGGGGAAGGAGAGGTTATCTCCCAATAAATTATCAAGGAAAACTGCCCTGATATTTTAGAACCAGAAGATAAAATAGAAATTGAATGAATTGACCAATCACCTCCTGAGAGAGATCCCAAAAGGAAAACACTTCGGAATATTATAGCCAAATTTCAGAAGTTTCAGATCAAAGAAACAATATTGCAAGCAGGCAGAAAGAAAAAGTGAAGTATTGTAGGAGCACGATCAGGATAACATAAGATTTAGCAACTTCTACATTAAGGGATCAGAGGGCTTGGAATATGATATTCCAGGGGTCAAAGTAGCTAGGATTAAAACCAAGAATCACCTACCCACCAAAATTGAGTATAACACTTCAGGGGAACAAAATGGATATTCAATGAAATAGAAGACTTTCAAGCATTCTTGATGAAAAGACCAGATCTGAGTAGAAAATTTGACTTTCAATCACAAGAATCAAGAGAAGCATGGAAAGGTAAACAGGAAAGAGAAATCATAAGAGACTTATTAAAGTTGAACTCTTTTGTCTAAAAAATAAAATTAAGGGGTAAGCGAGAGGAATGTACTGGGAGAAGGAGAAAAGGAGTAGTAGACTGGGGTAAATTATCTCTTATGAAAGAGGCAAGAAAAAGCTTTTACAGTGGAGGGGAAGAGAGGGTAAGTGAGAGGGAATGGGTAAATCTTCCATCAGATTTGGCTTAAGGAAGGAATAATTTAATATGAAATAATTTCGTATGAAAATCTATCTTGCCCTACAGGAAAGTAGGGGAGATGGGGATAAGAAAGGGGGAAGGGATGATAGAAGGGTGAGCAGGTGGAGGGGAGTTGGTAATCAGAAGCAAACAGGGACCAGGTGAAAGGAGAGTATAGAATAAATTGAGGGATGGGATGGAGGGGCACATATTTTTTGACAACATGACTATTATGGAAGCGGTTTGCATCACTGAACATGTGTAATCTATATCGAATTGCTTGCCTTCTCAGTGAGGGTGGGTGGAGATGGAGGAAGGGAGAGAATTTAGAACTCAAAGTTTTAAAAACAAATGTTGGAAATTATTTTTGCATGCAATTGGGAAATAAGGTATACAGGCAATGGGATATAGAAACCTATCTTGCCCTTCAGGAAAATAGAAGATGAAGAGGATAAGAAAAGGGATAGAAGGGAGGAGAAATTAGAGATAGGTTTTATCATAATGCACATCATCGTAGGGTGGGGGATGGGAAAGATCAGGAGAAAATCTGGAACTCAAAATCTTGTGGAAGCAAATGTTGAAAACTAAAAAATAAATTAATTAATTAATAGATTTAGGGAAAAAAAGTTTTTGAAAAATATAACACACATTCCTATTTAAAAAATACACAACAACACTACAAAGTATAATTAAAAATGGAGCTTTCCTTAGCCTAATAAGTGGTATCTAATTAAAGCCATAAGCATACATTATTGGTAATATGGATGAGCTACAAGCTTTCTCAATAAGATCAGGGGCAAAATAAAAAAAAATTACCCCTATTATTTAATATCATACCAGGAATGCTAGCTATAGTAATAAGAGAAGAAAAATAAATTTAAAGAATTATAACAGATAATGAGGAAATGAAACTATCACTTTTTGCAGATGATATGGTATTCTGGGAAAATCCTAGGTAATCAGCTAAAAAAAATTGAATTACTTAACAAATGTAGCAAATTTGTAGGATATTAAATTAATCTACACAGCATTTCTATGTATTACTAAAAATCTAGCAGCAAGAAAAAGAAAAAAAAATATTCTATTTAAAATAACTATAGACAACATAAAATATTTAGAAATCTACCTTCCAAGACAAACCCAAGAACTATCATAATTACAAAACACTTCACACACAAGTAAGGTCGGATATGAACAACTTAAAAAATAATTCCTTATGGGTATGGAAAGGCTAAATAATAAAAATTACAATTCTATCCAAATTATTTTTTATTCAATGTCGTGCCAAACAAACTATCAAAATTATCTTATAGAGCTAAAAAATTTCATCTGGAAGAAAAAATGGTCAGCAACATCAAAGCAATCAATGAAAAAAAATAATGAAAGGTGGTTTAGTCTTACTAGTTCTCAAACTGTATTACAAAGTGGTAATCATGAAAATAATCTAGTACTAAGAAATAGTTGTGGATCAGTGAAATAGATTAGAAACACAATACACATAGTAAGTGACCATCAAAATCTATTGTTTGTAAACCCAAAGATATGAACTGATGCAAATGACAGTGAGTAGAACAAGTAGAATATTGTACACATTAACAACAATATTGTAAGATGACCAGCTGTGAATGACTTAACTATTCTCATCAATAAATTATCTAAGACAATTCCAAAGGACTCCTAATGAAAAATACTATACATCTCCGGGGTGGGGGGGGAGGGAGGGATGTGATGTAATCTGAAGAATACTTTTTTTAAACTTTGTTTAATTTTCTTTTTGTTTTGTGTTATGTTTTCTTTTACATTACTAATGTAAAAATAAGTTTTCCTTGAATGCATATGTAGAACCTATATAAAATTGTTTTTTTTTTCTCAATGGGAGGAGGAGGGAGGGAGGGAAGGACAGAATTTACAACTCAAAATTTAAAAAAAATGTAAATGTTAAAATTTTTATGTGTAATTGGAAAAAAAAGAATTTTTGAAAAAAATAAAATAAAAACTGAAGCAGACAAAGGATAGATAGTTTACATATGGACACACAGACCACCTGAACACGATGTGCTTTCTATATCCTGATGGGCATAGCAAATCCCACTAGGTAGGCTGCCATGGGCCAAGCCAAGTGTCTTTCATTTACCTGAAAGGACACTCCTATGGACAGGGAGTCTGCTCCTTCCCATCTCATAGCAAGCCTCCTTATGTGAGATGTCAGACTATGCATGTCTATTATCTCTTTCCTTGAAACAGCATGTCCCCTCATAGAATGCTACAAAGTGCCTGCCTTCACTTCTACCATCTCCTACTATACCCATTCTTTGGAGGAACTGGAAGAAGAAACCTGGTGAAGAATAGTTCTTTCCCCTTCTGTGCAGCTTTGAATTCCACCTCCTGCTGTGCCCTTGTCCTCATCCAAACCCCATTCCCTACCCCCAACACCCAAGTCTTCGCTACCATTTTCCTTAATCTTCCTATCCCAAATTTTCAACCAAACACCGCAGGCCTCCTTCTACTACATGCTCTGGCATGCTGTAGAAGTATAGACAATACTTACTTAATATACTCCAGTGGTTCTCTATTGCCCCCAGAATCAAATACAAAGTTCTCTGCTTGGCATTCAAAGTCATTCACAGCCTACTCTCCCTCCCAACATAGGACCTTTCTAATTTTGTATCTTACTCCCAGTCTTATGGTCTTTGATCTGGTGACACTGGCTTCCAGGCTGCTCATGAACAAGGCATGCCATGTCTCAGCTCTGGGCATTTTCTCTCCCTGTCCCTCATGCCTCAAATGCTCTCCTTCCCCTCCTCCACCTACTGATCTCTCTAGTTGTTTTTTTTAAAGTCATAACTAAAATTCCTTATTTCACCAGAAGCCTCCCTTACCTCATTATTATTCCAGTGCTTTCCCTCTAATTACTTCCTATTCATTCTGTAGAGAGCTTGCTTTGGATATATTTCTTTAATTATTGTCTCCCCCTTTAGATTGTAAGGTCTTTGAGATTGGGTACTATCTTTTGCCTCCTTTAGAAGAGCCCCTGGCATATAGAGGTGTTCAATAAACATTTATCGATTGATTGAAATATTTGAAGTACCTGAGGCTAAACTCATATCTTCCTGAACCTAAGTCCATCATTATCTTCTCCACCACATAGATAGTATAAAAAGGAGGCTACTAATAAGTTATGGGAATTGGGATAGATTTCATATATAAGACATTGCTTTTACTGTGTTTTAAAGAAAGAGAAAGATTCAATGGTATAGAGGTAATGAGGAAATTCATTCTAAGTATAGTGAACAGATATTAAAAAGACATAATTGAATTGTATATTTACATGGTCATATATTGACTTAACAAAACTTGTTTGGCAGTTGCTTATAGGATGGACTGGAATGAGGAAGAGATTTAAGGAAAGGAAATTAATTAGAAGGCTGTTGCAATAATATATGCAAAAGTGATGAAGGCCTGAACAAATGGGATAGTTGTAAGAATGTATAAAAAAGATGATTTGTGAAAGATGGAGAGATATGTTGCAGGTCAAAATGTCATGCTTTGGGGTGTGCTTGATTATGTATAGTATGGGAGAGTGCAAAGATGAGGGTAATGATGAGATTATGAAACAGAGTAATTTTTTAACTTCTCTGAGTTTTAGTGTTTTTATTTTTAACTATAAAATAAAAGGATTGGAATGATTAACTTTTAGTGTCTTTAGTGATCAAGATCCATGAACTTTTGATTTTATGGTTCTATTCCTCATTTCCAATTGTAGGCAATAGACAATGTGGAGGAAATAGTTAGGAAAGTGTGAATTACCTCCATGAACAGATAATAACATAAGACAATAGACAATAAAGAACTCAAATTGAACTATGTAGTCTACATATACTACATAAATCCAGAGAATGGAGACCTAAAAAGAGGATTAATTAGTTCTTCATAAAGATGATTTTTCCCCATGAAAGAGTTACAATAGCACCTTCGGGCAAACAAAGTGTAGGTTGAGACAAAGAACAGGCACACAACCAGGGTCTTCCTGGGACAGTTTGAGATATGAAGAAAAATCCCAGGACCAAGTCTGGTCCCTGCAAGGAGTAAAAATCTCCAGGCTAGGTTCTGTTGTAACAATAAGGGGTCAAGCCCCTTAAACAACTAGCTGCAAACCCTGGTATTAGTTGGTTTGAGAGGCTGCCTCAGACTCAAGGCCCTGGAACTTTGCACACTGGGATACTGAGGGGAGTCGTGTGTTTGAGCCCAAGAAGATTAAGGGAACCTCTGCTGACAAGGAACACCAGACCTAGCTGTGCTTTGAAGAGTGGTGGGGGTGAGAAGGAACCACCATAGGACCAGTGAGCACAGATGCAATGGGGCAAAAAGCCCCTGGCTGTGGGCACTTACAGGAGGTTGGAGTCCTTTGGTCCCAGGTTAGAGGAGAGAACTGAAGATCTGGGGCAAGAGGCATCATTTTCCAGACCCCAGGGCTGGAGGTGATTACAAAAACCAAATTATGACCACATAAATGCAGAAGCAAAGTATAAAGCATCCAACCATAGAAACCTATCATGGGAATAGAGATGACAGGGGTTCTTCTTCAGAGGAGCATTTTGAGGTAAAGAGTGATGTCAAATGGTCACCTGTCCAAAAAGAATTTGTAGAAGATCTTTTTAAAAATCAAATGACAGTAATGCATGAAAAATTAAATGAATAAAAAATAACCCAAGAAAAACAAGAAGGTTATGAAAGGAAAGTCAACCAATTAGAAAAGGAGATTCAGAATCTTAAGGAGGAAAATGACACCTCGACAATTCCAATTGGGAAAGTGAAGCCAGTGAAATTGTAAGAGATCAATAAATAATTAAACAAATCATAATGAAAAAAAATAGAATAGAAAGTGAAACATCTTATGAAAAACAGATTTGGAGAACAGATCAAGATAAGAAAATACAAAAATAATCAGAGTAACTAAAAGTTATGGTAAAAAAAAGAAAGAATCTTGATACAATAATACAAGAAATGATTGAAGAAAATTTTCCTGAAGTAGTACAAGGCAGGGAAGTAGAAATAGAAAAAGAAATCCATCAAACATCACTTAAAAGATGTCCTATGAAGAAAATTCATAAGACTATCACAAATTCTGAAATGCCCAGCTCAAGGTTAAAATATTAAACGTATATAGAAAATGGCACTCTGTATTAGTCATAAGGCATAGATAAGATCTTGGAAACAGATGGGAAATCATATGATTTAGAGATCAAAAGAACCTCAGAGTTCATCTAAATATAACCAAATCATTTTTAAAAGGTAGGATACTAATTCACAAAGATACGATGAAACTTGCCCAAGGTCACAGACATAGTAAATATCTGAGCCAAGATTCAACACCAAATATTCTTACCACAAAGTCAAGGCTATTACCAAACTATCATACTTGTTCTAAGGAAGAAAAGTGAGGGATTTCATATTAACTCGACACTTAGCATTTCACTGACATTTAGGTATGGCATATAAGTTATGGTTTCTCATACTCTTATGCAAATTATAAAAAAAATGTTAAGCCCTGCCAATGTCCAGTAATTTTCTCGTAAAATTATTATAACTCTCATATCTCCAATACGCATGTCAGTAGTATTCTGAAGCTTTATTGATTTACCTATCTATAATCAATAATTAATGTGCTTAACATCCCTAATTTAGGCCTGACTTAACTTCCCAACAAGTAAAGTCTCAATTATTATTTGACACCAAGGTATATGTTTTCCTTCCCTTTCTCATTACTTAGCCATTGTTATGACAAAGTAGATCATAGAACTTTAGGTAGAGTTTATGTGTTTTTCCTACTCAGAAGCCTCATGTTGTCAAATACCAATTGACCCATGTATTCTGTGACCAGATTATGTGACAAGTCATGGAAGAACTCATCAGTCTATTTGACAGCAGAGATGAGGCATGAATGGGGTGCCAGGACATGACAGATTATGGCCTGGGAAGGATAATCAGGTATGCAGTTGATCATGTGGAAAGATGGAATAGAATGGCCTTGAAGAAATTTATAAGAACTATGGGAAGAGGACCAAGATAAAGCAGGGAGAAAAAAATACATATCTCCTAATTTTGAGTTATTGTAATAGTTTACATTAAAAAACAATGAAAATTCAAATTTCTTGATCCCTCCAAAAGTACTTCAATCTATTTGAAGATCTGTTTAATAATCTAAAGCCTAAAAATATGAGTATGACTTGTGTAACATAGTTTTCTAAACAATTCCAATTAAGTCATTGTTTGACAAGTGAAAAGAAATCTAATAGGTATAGCTTTCATAAAATTAACTACTGAAATTATACAATTATTTTGAAATGAATTATACCTAAATGGCAACACCCTAGATAATCATAAAATAAGTTTAGGTTGGCCTCATCTTTTTGTTGGTGTCCTTTGGCCATTTTCTATTTTATCTCATTAGGTAACTCCCATATTTTTCAGGGCCAGAAATCTTTGCTCTCAGCTACTTACTCATTTGTCTTGGTTATGATTTTAGGTAATGAGATACAAGATATTATTACTCCATGAAATTTTCATTATATTTGAGAAATTTTGAAAACTAAAAGTCTTTAAATAAAAGTCAATAAATCCTAAAACAGAAAATTTTAGTGGAGATTAAACATTTTATAATATTTTATACGTAAATAAATTTTACAAACAAAATACTTATTTGCAAAGGGCAATAGAGTGAGTAAATTCTGGGAACCTTGGTCAGTGCTCTTCACTGGATATAGATAAACAAAGAAAGTCTCTTGAGTATGGATTTCCGAGTATTTAAAATCTGAAGGTTAGCTGGATTCAGGATGCAAGTTGAAAGAATGATCTTCAGCTCTGTACAATCATTTTTAATACAAAATGAAGGAAACAGTTATTCTCTAAAGATTACTTAATACTTTCTTATTCTGGGCCATGTCTATATACATACATATATACATACATACATACATATATATATATATATATATATATATATGTATATATAAACCAAGTAATGAAAGTAATTGTTGAGGAGGCAGAGCCAAGATGGCAGCTGGAAAGCAAGGACTTGCTTAAGCTCACCCCCAGGTCCCTCCAAACACCTATAAAATGTCTCTGAACAAATTCTAGAGATGCAGAACCCACAAAATAGCAGAGGGAAGCAGATCTCTAGCCCAGGAAAGCCTGGATGGTCAAAGTGTCTGTTGCAAGAAGCTGGGAGCAGAGCAGAGCCCAGTGTGGGTGACACCAGGACCAACCAGACCAGGACCCGGGCAGAACAGGCAGAGGGCACAGGGTGAGTTGAATATGAAGGGATGATATCTAAAACAATAAAATCAAATTAAATGATGAGAGAGGAATATATTGAGAGAGGGAGAAAGGGAGGGATAGAATCAGGTAAATCATCTCACATAAAAGTGGCAAGAAAAAGTAGTTCATTGGAAGGGAAGAGGGGGCGGATGAGGGGGAATGAGTGAATCTTGCTCTCATTGGAATTTGACCTGAAGAGGGAATAACATAAACACTCAATTGGGTATCTTACCCCTCAGGAAAGAAGGAGGAAGGGGATAAAAAAGGGAGGGGGTGATAGAAAGGAGGGCAGATAGGGGGAGGAGGTAATCAAAAGCAAACACTTTCGAAAAGGGACAGGGTCAAGGGAGAATATTGAATAAAGGGGGACTGGATAGGAGGGAACAAAATATAGTTAGTCTTTCACAACATTAGTATTATGGAAGGGTTTTGCATAATGATACACATGTAACCTATGTTTAATTGCTTGCCTTCTTAGGGAGGGTAGGTAGGGAAGGAAGAGGGGAGAGAATTTGAAACTCAAAGTTTTAAAAGCAAATGTTCAAAAAAAGCTTGTTTTTCCATGCAACTGGGAAATAAGATACACAGGCAATGGGGCCTAGAAATTTATCTTGCCCTACAAGAAAGGAAGGGAAAAAGGGGATGGGAGGGGAGTGGGGTGATAGAAGGGAGGCTGAATGGGGAAGGCGCAATCAGAATATATGCCATCTTGGAGTGGGGGTGAAATTGGGAGAAAATTTGTAATTCAAAATCTTGTGGAAATCAATGCTGAAAACTGAAATTGTTGAATACATGCTTTTTAAAAAATCACTTAGATTTTACAATTAATTTTGTCAATAAATTTAACTGACTGATAATTACTTATTTAACCCTCAAAGCTTCTGTGTGTGTGTGTGTGACGTGTGATCTATTTTTCCTCTATAACTTTCTGGTCTCCCAAAAGCATAGTTTGAGGTAATCTAACAGCTCCATGAACTTACCAATAGAAATACTTAACATTGTCTATTTAAAATACAACCTATTTATGCTTTCTGATCCTATGAGATCCTAGCCCAAGTCCTTCAATCATCTCACCAAAGATAAATGACCCAACAAGTAAGAGGATTGTATCTAGGACTTCTTATCTTGGAAAATTTCAAACATTATTTCTCTTATTTTAACACAAAACCAAGGACCATCTCCTGTTCCAATTAGACAATTCTTCAATATTATACAATGTGACATGTCTTAAGCATAGAATATTACTAGAAAAAATTCCGTTGGTATGTATACACAGCAAGGGTTTTCCGTTGCTCTTTGGGCCAATGGTATATTTTAGTAAGTAAAGACAGTGATACTCAAAGATTAAATTATGCAGCTTTTAAAGGAAGGTATTTGTACAGAAAACAGAAGCTGAACTGAGCAGCAACTTGGAATTTTTCTTTTTAAACCTTGTACTTATTCATATCTCTTGTTTTCAGATCACCTTCACTTCAAACATATCCTTCTCCTCCTTCCTCCCTAGCTATCCATCTTATGTAACAAAGATATTAAAAGAAAGAAAAAATATAATATTAGCAAGACCAAGTAAAACACAAATTGTTTTTGATAGTGTGCATAATATCCCATTATCCATAATCCTCCACCTTCAGAAAGAAGAGAGCAAGATTCATTAAAAAAAAAAAAACTCTTATCCAGGGCAAAGTTTGGCTAATATAACTATGCAACAATTAATTTAATTTTTACTTTTTGCATCTTCATTTTTGTAGTCAGTGGATATTGCTTCTCTTCTGCTTTCTTCACTTTGCATCAGTTAATACAAGGCTTCCGATGATTACATATAACACGCCAAACTCTACTTCACACAGTTGATGACTAAATTCTTTTTCTATTATATGCTGGAACCCTGGTGACTAGACAGTCCACATTTTGATTTTTGCTACTAGTTGGGCTTTGATGATCACATACTAGAAATTTACCTTCAAGTTATCCAATGAATTGGGCACCTATCAAGCCATACAGGCTACATGAGGGTTGTAACTGGTGCTTGCTAGGAAGCACTTGATATTAAGGACTTTCAAGGAGATCCTGCCACCATGATCAGCATAGATCATGTACATGCTGGTGCACCAAAATCCTGGTTTCCTGGCAGGCAGCAACTATCAAAAAACCTAACCTAGAAGAATAGAGGAAAATAATTGAGACCATCTGGATAGGTTAGTACATAGTCAAGTGCATTGTGTGTTTCAAACTCCAAAAATATACAGGCCCAGAATTTAATCTTTAATTTAATTTATTTTAATTTAATTTAATCACTGCTGTTGCATCTTCTGTACCTTCATGTCTTATCATCTACCATGATTTCCCCACATCTGAAACACTGAGTTTTACCATTTACTATGCTGTAAGGCTTTGCTAGTGCACCTTAAGAACCCATTGGTCCTTCTAACTATGCTATCATTGAGATCTCCTACATGCAGAGCCTACTCATTAGAATCCAAACTCTTTTAGATTGTAAACTATCTTGATTTTCTATTTATGTCACCAGGATTTAGTACACTGCTTGGTATATGATAAAAATTTGTTTTGTTTATTCGTTGATTCATTCATTATTTCTTTCATGTTTTTTTTACTTTTGTAATATTTGTTTTTCTTATGGTTCAATAATATTCTATTACTTTTACATGCCACATTTTGTTTAGTGATTTGGTAATTGATCAACATTTATTTTATTTCTAGTTCTTTGACAAAAGTAAAGCAAACATATCTTCTGTTTTCAATCTTTTTTGGCTAAATACCTATTGATGGAAGTTTTATGTTGTTGGAGAGGAATATTAATCACCCTATTTTTTGTTTTTGGCAGGGCAATTGGGGTTAAGTGATTTGTCCAAGGTCATGCAGCTAGTACATGTGTCAAATGTCTGAGGCAGGATTTGAACTCAGGTCCTCCTGACTCCAGGGCCAGTGGTATACTCACTGTGTGACCTAGCTGTCCCCATATTAAATCACTTCTAAAGCACAAATCCATATTATTTTGCATAATGCTTGAACCATCCCACAAATTGGAGGTACAGCAATAGAAATAGTATTGGAAGAATAATGGAAAAAGAGGCACAGGAATACACCATTGGTAGGCGTATGACTTGGTTTAAATAGTCTTCGGGTGACACTAAGTGTGCATTTGTGTATCTGCCTTAAGAAATTTCCTCCAAAAATGAATATTCATTTTTGTCATTCATGTCAATTTGCTGCTTGTGAGAAGAAACCTCAAAGATGTTTTTACTTGCATTTCTTATGGGTGGTTTAGAGCAATTTATCATATAATTGTTAATAATTCATATTTTTTTCTTCTGCTAATGATTTGTATCCTCTGACCACAAGCATATTTGATAATAGGTCTTTATTATTTATCTATATAAACTAAATATTAAACCCACAAGAGAAACATTTGATACAGTTTTCTTCAGACAATACTTTCAATTTGCCAATTATGAAATCACAGGGCAGGACCAGACAAATCATTTGTAAGATTTTGTTTGGAATCTGACTTTATTTTTTGCTAAATGACTTTAAAGATTTCCCAGCAATTCTTGTGTAAATGAGGATTGTTAAAATTTTACAAATCCCTGAATTCAATTCTTCCTATTCAGTTAAATTTAACAAACATTTATTAATCATCTGTTATATGACAAGCACATTCAGTTCTGAACCCAATTCATTGTGTACCAGTGATGACTACCACAAAGAGGTTTATGTCATATTAATTTGATATATTGGGCCTTTGCCTTAGAATATTGGAGGAGGGGAGGGGATTTCTCAACTATGTAGTCTTTCCATTATTGATTGTCAGCTTAATTTCTTCAGATTTGTCATGTATTGCAATGAGGTGACCCTTTATTGAATATGTCTTGATGTGATTTCAAAAATATTTTCAAAAATATTATTCATAAAAACCTTCCTTCCATTTACACTTTGGTCAAAATGTCTCCCAAGTATCTTTATTTTATTCTTCATTTGATGATAATTAAATTATCAGAAGATAATCAAAATTATCTTTCTGAATGCATTTATCAGGAAATATTATGTAAACTTAATATATTCAAGAGGCTCTCTTTGTTACAGGTAATCTCTAGGATGATTTTCTTCTTTCTAGGCAGAACCTTTTGTTGTGTAACCAACAAAACATAAATATAGTTAGATATTGCTTATAACTTTGAATCCATGTAAGACAGTAAAGATGTTGTTTTCCGTAGGAGATCATACAAAAATTATTTTTTCCTTCTCTTATCCATGACTTAAAGGTAGATCATTTTTATAAAGATTTTATAATGATAACTAAATACACACATGAGATAGAGGTTATCAGTGTTTTATGGGTGAACTTTTGGTATTTTCTCCTTGAGATATCTTGCTAAATGCTTCCTCAATCCTTCCAAGATTTTGTTGGCTCAAGCAAAATTCTCCTCTGTGTGTACACACATATATGTGTACGTATACATGAACACATCATATCTTACTCTAATAAAATAAATTATAAGTAACTTAGTTTCAAAACTTTATAGAAATTTGGGGATGCTCACAAGTTGTGGCTGAAAGAAAAAAAAAAACAGAGTAGACATACCTAAATGCTACGGAAGAGGATTGAATGAGGAATTTTTTTTAATATTACATTTTATAAACTCATATATGCTTAATAAAATTAACTGTTTTCTAGCACTGAGGTATTATTTTTTTGTGAAAAATAATAACAGCTATGATAGTAAATTCTCAAATACTCATATGATCACAGTGAGGATAGAACTTTAAAATCATGCCCAGGGTTTGTGAATGTTCATTGTGGAAATAACATTTGAATTCATTAGTGATATTTTGGGGTGTTGTTTCAACAAGTGTTGGAATCCCAATAGAGTTCTTTACTATGGCTAGACAGAGCAATAGTACCTCGAGCCAATACAGTAATAGCTATGCCTTTTTCTGATGAAAAGTCTATTTGGTTTCTCAACAAACTAATCTTTGAACGCTCCTATGATGTGACATCCAGTGTCTGAACAGGCAAAATAAAATCCAAATGATCATTCAGTTATTTATGATGAAAGGAATCAATTCAAATCCTACAGATATAAACATTGACAAGAACTTGGAGATCCAAAACCCCTTCATTTTTCATACAGGCAAATTGATGGCTAGACAGAATATTCTGGGTCAGGAAGAGAGTTAGTGCCAATTCTTATATCAAAAACTTAGGTCTTTTCTTTTCAAAGATTTTCCCAGAAATGCTGAAATTAACTTCATCACTGAGAAAACCGGCATTGTTGTCATTATCTCCAGATTAATTCTAAAAGCTTTTGATATGACAAGCAGGCAATTCACTCAGTTTATCATGTGACAAACAATTCCCATCATCTCATACAGCTCTGCTGAAGTACAAGTGTTCATTTTGTCACACTAGCTTTACTCTGTCTGATTTTTCATCAATGCAGATTCACATTACTCTCCAGATTGTCTTAAGAGAGAAAAGGTAGATTGGG
>CM053622.1:304022265-304043844 GCA_028646595.1 Phalanger gymnotis
GGTCCAAAAGACCACTGAAGAAAATACTACCTTAAAAATTAGACTGGAGCAAATGGAAGATACTGACTTTATGAGAAATGAAAATATTATAAATCAGAACCAAAGGAGTGAAAAAAATGGAGGACAATGTGAAATATCTCATATCTAGTGATCTGGAAAATAGATACACGAGTGATAATATAAAAATTATTGGACTACCTTAAAGCCATGATCAAAAAAAGAGCCTAAATATAATCTTTCAAGAAATTATCAAGGAGAACTGCTCTGATATTTTAGAACCAGAGGTTAAAATAGAAATTGAAAGAATCCACAGATAGCCTCCTGAAAACGGTCCCAAAAAGAAAACTCCTAGGAATATTGTTGCCAAATTCCAGAGCTCCCAGATCAAGTAGAAAAGTCTACAGGCAGCCAGAAAGAACCAATTTGAGTATTGTGGAAACACAATCAGGATTATGTAAGATCTAGCAGCTTCTACATTAAGGTATCAAAGGGCTTGGAATATGATATTCCAGAGGTCAATGGAGCTAGGATTAAAACCAAGAATACCTACCCAGCAAAACTGAGTATCATGCAAAATATGGACTTTCAATAAAGAAACTAAATTTCAATTAAGGTATAAAATATAATCATTAAATATCAAATTAGAAAAAAAATAATTATCGAAATTCTAGATAGCAGATGATCAAATGATAAATTTTTGTCCATAGGATTATAAAATTACAGAATGGACAAAATAAAGTTGATCTAAATAGGACACCAGAATTATGGAACTTTGGATTAAAGAAGTCTTTGGATCTAATTTACACTAAACTGTGTCTTTTAGGATTCCAGAATGCGAAAATTGAGATGTGGAGAGTATATACCTTATTTCCAAGTTAACAGAGACAGGAAAAGAATCCAGTTATTCTCTCTGCTATCACCATTCATTCAAAATGTATTTACTGAGTACACACTAGGTAATTTACTAGACCTTCTAGTGTACTCTCTTCTTCCAGCATATATGAGATGTATGAGGCTAAGAAAGTAAATTGAGTTCTCAGAGCTGTAGTCAAATCTATAATTTGCAAAAAAAAAAAATGCCTTTTATCTGCCTTCTAGAAACTTATAATCCAATATCTGAAAAATAAAAAAGCTAAGGAGATGATTCAGTTACTGGTATATGTGAATGAAGAAGGAAAAATAATGCAGAAAGTCTGGAGGCTGAAATTCTTGGGGAAAAAATTCATTGGCATTCTCTGGCAACTGATTTTTTTGTATATTTTGTTTAGTTCCTCATCTTTTTTCAATAAATTATGTCAAGTTTTCATTAAGCCATCCTTCATTTATTTTAGAGTCATGCTTCTCTGTGTTAGATGAAGATTCTAATAAGGCCTAGGTTATATGTTTGATATGTTTATGACCATAGCAGGGGTCCTTAACTTAGATTCTGTGAACTTCATATTTAAAAAAATATATATAATGATAAATTCATTGCATTAAGGTTGACTTCCTTTGTAATTCTATAGAATTTTTTTATTCACTTACAATACTCTTTTGAAAAGAGTTCATTAGTTGTCCCCAGACTGCCAAAGAGGTCCATGACATGCAAAAAGTTTAAGAAACCCTGCCATAAAGGATGTCATATTGTAATGACAATTTCTGCTTCAAAATTAAGTCATTTGACAGAAAGATGTCTATTGAGATAATGCTTTCTATGCAGCATGTCATTAAATGAACATTTTTTCCACTGTCAAGGGAACAATTCAAAACTTATATTTTACAGTTGATGAGGCATGACTTCCTTCTTTAAAAATTAAAGGTAGTGTATATTAAACTTTAGGTTGCACCAGGCTCATCTAGACCTTGAACTATAAGCACCAAGTTCTTATCCAGATCTCCTAAATGTGACTCAGTGAAGGAAATACATTGCGGAGGAGCATCTAGACTAACAAATACTCTAGCACCACTTGTATCCAGTAAAATGCTAAGATTAGATATCCAAGAACAGGAAATAATAGGAGCTAATGTGTAATCACATGTATAAGAATTAGTAGAGACCTTCCACCAGTGTGAATACTTTATATGTTGTGACCTCGAGCACTAGAAAAGCATGCTAGGTTGAAAGATGTTGTCAAATCCCAACGAGGACAGTGTGCAAGAGTAACACTATCATGCCTATACCACAAAGGCACAATGTCTTGTAACAAAGGATCATTTCTTCTGTACAACTTTCTTGGCCATAAACTGCTATCATTTCAGGATTCCATCTCCTTTGTAGCAGTGTTATTCGACTTTCCAAGAGAATGTTGGTTTGACTTGGTTTGGTTTCTTTCTTGTTGTCCGTTGATCACTGCTTAGGCCAAAGCCATTATATGTAGCTCTGTCTCACTGATGGACTTAATTACCATTAAATGAACACCACTCTGATACAACATAGATACATATGCATATAAAATAAAAATACATACATGTACATGTATATATATAGACACTTACATATGTGTGTATGTACACATACACTTATTTACTTTTATATACAGCTATATTTGGCAGCTGAACATACACACTGATAATTATGTTCCAAAAGCTTAAGAAGCAATCATTTAATAAAATGAAACCCCCAAGTGATTTTTCAGAAAGAAACTTTAGAACTGTTATTTTCCTTAACCTCTCCCTTTTCTCATTATCTTGATACTGACCTTTCTGAGGTAAGATTCTAGGGAGAGTAAATTCTTTATTTTTCCTTCTCAAACACTCCAGAAATGAATCCTTTACCTTCCAGATTGCTGTGTTCCCCACTTGACCAGCTGTAATGGATTTTTATTCACCTGAAACCAATGACCTGTTGAGCTAAGCACACATTACTGTTCGCGGCAGGGTACCTCTCCATTGGTAAGAAGACTAATAAGGAAGCAATTCAGTTCTCCTCTACTAATGCTGTCATTGGGATTTTTTTGAAGCAAACCCCAGTCAATAATGTTGAGGCCTTATTGCTACTCATTTTGAACTTTTTGCCTGCTGAGATAATCTAATCTCACTGCAGGCCGTCCTGAGAGAGACGAAATGTGGTCAGTGCGATCGAGGAATATTGGTATGGAGTGTGACTCTTACATGAACCTTTGAGTCATAACTATCTTTAAGGGCAACATTTCCCCTGGCCTGGTTACATGAAAAGACAGGCTTTTATGGTCTTTCCAACCCCTTCTCACTCCTACTCTTCAGCCTGTTTTCTTTTTCCTTTCTTTTTTTTAAGTTGGGAACAACAATGAAGGATGATTGAAGAGCAAAGACCTAAAGACTCTTCAATTTTCCAAATTGCTTTAATTTGATGAAGAAGGAATGCTACGTTTTGTTAAATTATATTATGATAAAGAGATGCTGGTTGCTTCTCAGCATGAATCTGAAAGCAAATTATTTCCACACAAAAGGACGATGTATTTAACCAGACAAGTAATTATGTTGTGGTGCTACTATCTCCCCTGCCTCAGATTAGAAAAAGAATTCAATGATCACTCCATTAGATCAAAAAATAATTTTAGTGATACATTCAAATTGAATTCATTTATTCCTAAGCATGTTCTAATGCATTTTTGGATTAACCTTCATGCATTTTGCTGATTGAAATCTTTAGTCAATGCTTTTACTCAAAAATCTACTTTAGCTTACCACACTTTTTATTTTCAGTTAGCATATTCTGCAATATTGATATTTTCTTGTATTATATTATAAATGATATTTAATTTTAAGTTTTAGCTAATTGATTTTCTCATGTAGTTTAACTAAATTATTTTATTGTGAAAAATGAAAGCACCTGGCTTATTTCTGGATGATTCTATTGCTTAATATTAATTTTCGTATAATTTGTATCACATACGTATAACACTATCTATGTATATATATGCAAGATGCTATGTATTATGTATATGATACAATGTTATAAATAATACATATATAATGTATAATGTATGTATTTATGTGTATGTATACTTTATACACACAAAATCTTCTTAATTAAAAGCCCAAATATGTTACAACATTGTGATGTTATGTTTATTAAAGTCATAAAATACCAGGTTCTGGAACATGACTTCCTGAAATTTCACCATCTGATCGCTGTTTTCTGAATATGCAATACTTTTCAAGTATACTTTCTAAAACATGACTACTTGATCTATGTATAGTAGTCCAAGGTCTGAGGCAAACAGGGTAAGTTCCAAACCATACCATCACTCGACTTCCCAACTCTGTGTAAACGATATTATTAAATGCAATGAATGTGTATGTGTGTATACATTTATGTAAATATACACGTTTGTAGGACACATACATGTTTGCATGTATGTGGTATATGCACAGATACATTATATATGTGCACATGCATGTACAATACTAAACTACACTCTGCATACACATATATGCATACATGCACAATTGCATTTGTACATTGCCTGAAAGTATGTATGTCTTGTTTATGTCTCTATGTGTACGTGTGGATGATACACACATACGGTTGTATGCATATACGCATGTATGCATACAGTCATGCGCAATACACAAATGCATTCATGCAGGCACATGTACATTTGCACAACATACTATATGTGTATATTTTTATGTATTGGTGGCTAACTCATTAAGGTAGTCATCTAACCACTTAATATAACTATGAAGAAATATGATTTTCATCCACATTGGTTTTATAGCATGGATTCGTCAGATAGTATTCCAGGGCTCAATGCAATTGGAGAAATATGGCTACTATTAATAGAAACATTTGAAGAAATTTACCATGCATCTTTGTTAACAGATATCTATCATATTTATTCAGTCTTATGAAAATGATGACACAGCCAAAAGAATGTGACACAACTAGCAAAGAATTACCATAAAAAGAATATTGTTTTGAGTGTGGCAAATCATCATTTCACTGATATTCCCTTTGTCCTCTTTGAAGGGGGGAAAGTCAGTGCAGACACACTACTGACTCACTGACATTGGAAGTACCACCATAACCTATGTTATTACCTTCAATCTAGGTTTTCAAGCTTAATATTTCAATAAACTCTGACTTCATTTGGTATGACCTCTGGTACATTTTCATGATATTGGTCATGTCCTCTTTCCCTAGGAAGTTTCTTCCTTTGTCCATTATCAATTTGCACAACCATCAGCAAATGTTCCAGTTTCATAAAGGGGCTAGGAATCAGATTGTAACTTTCATTCCCTTAACCCTTTCCTATGTTACCATCTATACTATATTACAGCATGCTTTGGTATGATGTTTTTCTTTGCTGAAAATAGACAACTGTATCAGTTATTTCAAGAAAATGTTATCATCCTGGAATTTTTTACCCACATTAACATATCTTTAACTTTCACCTTTTAATGTGTCTTTTAACATCCTTACAGCTATGTGATTTCTCTCCTCCAAGACCACTGATCAGTAATTTTAAAAAGAATATAATTGTTGATTGGTTTTACTACATACTCATTCGATGCAGTTTCAGTTCTTCCCTTTTATTCATCTTTAGTTTACTTCCTGTCTCACTTTTCACAATGATCACTCCGAACATTTTTTCCAATTGCTTCATATCATCAACTATGCTGATGTCATTCCTAGTCTCAGCAAATAGATCAAGGCTCTTTGTCATAAGCCTGTTTAACATCTTTCCTAACCATGTCAATTTTTACTTTGATCCTGTTACTTTTTGAGATGTCATGCTATTTCTCACCTTTAAATTCCTCTAAAGAACAGACTAAACTTCATGTCTCCATTCCCTCTTCACTCCCTCACAAACTCTACTGAAATCCTTTTGAAGGTCATTGGTGACATATGAAGCTGATAGCAACTGATAATAAAGATTACTTTCCCCTCAATCAAACTTTTTTTTTTGAAATGAATTTAACAATATGGTCCCTAAGCTTTGTTCAAGTTCTTTAAAGACTTTTAAAGTATTTTTAACTTTCCATTGTTTCAATAACCATCACTGATATTTCAGTTTTAGGAGCTGATTTTGATTATTTACAAACTAACTTTTGCATTCAAATTGCTTCCATCTGACAATGAGACGAGTTCTGTCAAGGTCAAGGGTGAAACTTTGTGTTTTTCAGTTCAGTGAATGGGACAGTCAAGATATTTTCATGTCCCCTATTATGGAGATACTATGGAACTGACCCTCATACACTGATGAGGAAGAATGGCCTCTCTCATCTTTGAAAATTAATTAAAACACTCAATGGCTGCCTCTGGATGAGTATTTCTCTGACTTCAAATATCTACCATCCTCCCAGCCAAGCAGAGAGCTTGAAACGCTACAATCCATTTAGAAAGACTGGGTAAAATTGTATCCATTGAGTTCGATTTATACAAAAAGAGAATTTTGTATTCATTGAGTTAACCACTTTCTGAAGTAGGCTGTTTCATTTGAATCTAATGCCATTCCACCTCCTCGTTCTTTTGTCCTGGCCGAGGCAATTATAAGCACAGATTGCTACATGGGATTGGAGCACCAGGGAAACCGTTAACACCTAGCCACTCTGGCACAAGATCACACTAAACAGCTTATTAAGATTCAGGCATCAGCTCTGATGACTAACACGAAGCAAAGGCCTGGGATTTACTTCCAACTCATTTAATTACAGAAATCAATGAATTCTTGGAGTTGTGCCAGGCAAGAGGGAATAAACCTAGTCTGACCGACATTTCATTTGAGATATCAAGATAACACAAGCAACCCTGACTGGAGAAGCCATTCTAGTATGAGAGTCCCAGAAAATTTTAAATGTGAGCAAAGAAATGGGGGCAATTTACTAGCAATGGGTGAATTGTAGGATTTTGTAATTTTATTAAAATATTTTTAAAAAGATGCTTTCAATAATATATCAATTAATGGATAAATTTTATTTAGCCCTTCCTATGTGTAAGGCTTTGTGAGAGGTGCTGAGGGTCAGTTCAAGAATAATATTAGAGAATATTAGAACTTAAAAAGAATGAGCCCCCTCATTTTTCAGATGATGAAATTGAGTCGGAAAGATGTTACTGGATTTGTCTAAATTTGGTTCATATCTTTAAAATTAAATATTTTTAATTCTATATATGTTATATAAACATATGTGTGTATATATACATACATACACATATGTACATACACACAAATATGTATGCATAAAAAAATCACTGAAGAAACATTGACCTTAAAGCAATAAGCTTGCTATTTTTTCCTAAATTTTAATATTTCACTTTTGGTTTTTTGGTGATTCTTATTAGCCACTGCACTGAAATTCCTTTCTCCTGGCTGTCTCTCCACAACACTCTGCCATTAACACCTCAGAAACATCCCACTCTGATAGAGTGCAAAACATACACTTCAAGAGATTGAGGGTGCTAGGGAGATGCAGGTTGGGAAAAGGATTGATTGCCAATTCACCCCTCCCTTTGATAGCCCACATATATAACAGTAGTGAAACAGATGGTACTTTCCCAGCCTCCCTTTCTACAGTATCATAGTTTCCTCCTACCGTGCTCTGCCACCTTCATCTCGACATCTCAACCAGACTTGGCAGACATTTCAACAATGGGAACAAGTGTAAACATCTCTCCTCTCCCCCCACCAACCTACATATTTCTGCTCCTCGATTCCCTAGTGTGGGATAAGATCCAGGCTGTCTGGGGAGTCTAAGCTAAGGGTGCCAGTTTTCTTCCACAACAGGATTCAATAAAGCTTCCCCACACTACTTATTGTGGAGACAGAAAGTACTCAGATCCTTAAATTTTGACAAATGTTTCAGGGCTGGGGCAGAGGAAACCTAGATGGGTTAATCTTACCTGTTTTCCCCCACACTTTCACTCAGCTGACAAACTTCAAAGTTCCATCACAGCATTACATTTTGTACCATTGCTTTATTCTTCTGTTTCATTTTACTGTTCTTGGATAAAGAAATGTTATTTATTCAGATCATTGTGATAATTTGGAATTAGATCTTTAGTCTGACTTATTGGATGCCCAGATCAAGGTTTTGAATTCCTAAAGCAAGACATTTTCAACAGGACCACTGTGCTCCTATAAGATAATTTATAAACTACTTTGATGATGTAGAAGTGGTGGAAGTACGAGAAAGGTGATTTTAGATAGCCTTCTGTTCTTGTTAACTATTGTCCTATTTTCCTCTGCCCTTTGTGGTTAAACTCCTCAAAAAAAATAATAAGCCATTTACAATAGATGTCTCCACTTTCCTCTAACTCTCTTTTATACCCTTACAATACGGCTGCTGTCCTTATCATTCTACTGAAATTGCTTTCTCTAAAGATACTGATTAGTTGCCTAATCTAATAGCCTTTTCTCAGTCCTTTCTCCTTGATCTCTCTGTAGCTTTTGACACTCGTCATTCTCTCCTCTTTGATACTCTCTTCTCCTTAGGTTTTGGGACACCGTTCTCTCTTTATTTCCTTCTTACCTATGTGACAACTCCACTTCTGTCTCCCTTCCTTGGTCTTCTTCCAGATCATGCCCACTAAGCATAAGTGTACTTTGGTGTTCTGTCCTGAGTCCTCTTCTCTTCTACTTTACTTGGCGATCTCATAAGCTCAAATAGATATCGCTCTCTTGATGATTCTTAAATCTCCCTATCATTCTCCAATCTGTCTGACAACCTCCAATCTTTCATCTCCTCTGTCATTCAGACATCACAAATGGGATGTACAGTTGACAACTTAAATCCAATATTTCAAAACAGAATGTATCATCTTTCCCACTTAACCCTCCTCCCCCTCCTAACTTTCCCCCACCCCCTTCTAACTTTCCCCCTCCCCCTCCTAACTTCTATATTACTATAGAAGGTGACATCATCCTCCCAGTCCCCCATACTATTAACCCAGGTATCATTAGATATTCTTCACTAACTATCAACCTCCCATATCTGATTTGTTATTTAGGGCTATTGATTATACCTCCACAACTTCTCTCAAACATGCCCTCTCTTCTCCTCTGACATTGTCACAACTCTAATGTGGCCCTCATTATTTCACACCTGGATCATCGTGATAACCTCCTGGTGCATCTACCTGTCTCAAGTGTCTTCCTGCTCCAATCCATCTTCTTTTTAGCCACTAAAGTGATTTTCTTAAAGCACAAGGGTGGTCATGTCACTCTCCTTACTCAATAAACTCTAGTGGCTCCTTTTTGCTTGCAGGAGCAAATATAAAATGCTCTGTTTAGTATTAAAAATCATTTTTAATCTAGCTCCCTTGTATCTTTCCAGTATTGTTGCTACTAGCCATGTACTCTTTGTTCCAGTGACACTGACATTTTGGCTGTTACACAAAGAAGACACTCCACTTTTAAGAGTTTCAGATAAAACTCCCTGGACTGCATTATCTTAACTGATATTCTCCTGAAGATAATTGACACAGTGACTCATAGTTTCCTCTAAAAAATAGAAATTTGTTTCAGAATGTAGTCAAAAGAATCACAGAATTTGAAACTTCAGAATCCAGAGAAATAATTATGGAGTCTGAATGCAGATTGAGGCAGACTATTGGCTCTCTCTCTTTTTTGTCTCTTCTTTTTTAGTTTTGTTTCTTCTTTCTGATGATTCATTTCACTGGTCATAATTCTTCTTTATGACTTGACTATTGTGGAAATAAATTTAATGAGAGGGAATATGTAAAACATATATTGAATTCCATGCCCACAGAGGGGTAATGGGTAGGGGTGTGAGGGGAAGAAAATTTGGTACTCAAAAACTTGCGGAACCGAGAGTTGTAAACCAAAAACAAAAAAAATCTAAAAATTAAAAAAAAATTAAACTCATGTAGATCAATCCTCTTTTATATTTATTTATTATTTTATTTCCCCCATTTACATGTAAAAAACATTTTTACCTTTTTTATAAAATTTTGAATTGCAAATTATTTCCCTCCTCTTTCCCTGGCCCCTTATTTAGAGGCAAGCTATATGATACAGCTTACACATATATTAGTCATGTGAAAGAAAATACAGATCCTCCCAAAATGAAAAAGAAAAATACAGTCTAAAAATAGTATATTTCTCTTCAATTGAATAGCATTTTCATCATAAGTCTTTTCACATAGCCTTAGATCATTATACTTCTGAGAATAGCTAAGTCATTCACAGTTGATCATTGTAGAATATTGCTCTTATTGTGTACAATGTTCTGGTTCTGATCATTTCACATTGCATCAATTCATGTAAATCTTTCCAATTTTTTCTTATAGTACAATATTATTCCATAAAAATCATATGCCACAATTTGCTTAGTCATTCCCCAAGTGATGGGCATCCTCTCAGTTTCTGATTCTTTGCCACCACTAAAAGAACTGCTGCAAATATTTGTGTACATGTAGTTCCTTTTCCATTTAAAAAATGGTTTTGTGATACAGACCTGTTAGCAGTATTTCTTAGTCAAAACATATACAAGTGTTAATAGCCTTTTGACATAGTTTCAAATAGATCCAAAGAATTATTGAGTCAGTTCACAGCTCCCCAAACAATACATAAGCATCTCAATTTTCTAACATCCCCTCCAATATTTATCACTTTTCTTTTCTTCTATATTAGCCATTCTGATAAATGCGGGGTGGTACCTCAGATTAATTTTAACTTGTTTTTTTCTCCTAAAAATAGTGTTTTAGAGAATTTTTTTTCATATGAATATAGATAGTTTTGATTACTTCTTCTGATAACTGACTGCCCATATCCTTTGACCATTTATCAATTGATGAATGGCTTGCATTCTTATAAATTATAATGCAGTTCTCTACATATTTGAGCAATGAGTCCCTTATTAGAGAAACTTACTATAAAATATTTTTCACTGTTATGATTACTAACTGAGCATTTCCCTTCGTTGTCTTTTACCCCTATCTGTCTTACTTTCTCTCTTTTCACTCTTTTCATTCTCAAAAGTATTTTGGTTCTGACTACCACCTTTCCCAATCCACCCTTCCTTCTTCTTCAGCTCTCATTTTTTCTTGTCAGCTTGCTTTTCTGTAGGGTAATATGAATTTCTATACCTAACTCAGGGTTATTCCCTTTTTAAACCAATTATTATGGTAGTAAGGTTCTCAGGCTCCCCACCTTGAATCCCCTATTTTCATTTTTTAAAGACACTTTCACACCTCTTTTAACTGAGATTATAACTTTATCTTTCCCCTTCTCCCAATGAATTCCTCTTTATTACATTTTATTTTATTTTTAGATATCATTCCATCATATTCAACTCACACCCATGTCCTCTATGTATAGTTTTACTAACTGCCCTAATATCAGAAAGTTCTCAGGACATACAGCTATCATCTTCACATTTAGAAATGTAAACAAGTGAAGCTTACTAAATCCCATATGATTTCTGTTTAACTTTTTAAACTGTTCTGGAGTCTTTAAAGTCTTTAAAAGTAAAATTTTCTATTTAGTTCTGATTTTTCCATCAAGAATTCTTGAAAGTCCTTTATTTCATTGAATATCCATTTTTCCCTTGAAGCATTTTACTCACTTTCATGGGGTAAGTGATTCTTGAGTGTAATCCTAGCTCCATGATCCTCCAGAATTTCATGTGGAATGATATTGATATCAATGTTTCAATTTCTTCATCTGAAAACTGCCCATTCATAAAGCAATTATTTTTGTCAGTAAGTTTTTGTACTTCTTTTTCCATTTGTCCAATTCTACTTCTTAAGGAGTTCTTTTCTTCAGTGATTTTCCTCCCATTTTGGTGATTCTACTTTGTAAATTATCTTGATGGATTTTTGTATATCGGTTCTGCTTTTTAGGAAGTTCTTCTCTTTAGTGGACTGTTTGGTAATTAAGCTCTTTATTTAAATGTTTTATGGCATTATTTTCATTTGTTTTTCAAAATTTTCTTTTACCTCTTTTATTTGATTTTTAAATCCTTCTTGAGCCCTGAAGGGAATTTTTTTGTACCTCAGTCCAATTCACATTTTTCTTTTAGGCTTTAGATACAACAATTTAGGCTTTGTTGTCATCTTCTGACTTTTGTGTTTTTATCTTCCTTTGAACCATAGTAACTTTCTACGGTCAGGTTCTTTTTAGTTGTTTGCTCATTTGCTAGTCTATTTATGGATTTTTTTTTTAACTCCGTATTAAAAAAGTCTCTGTTTCTGTGGTGAAGATGCCATTCCAATTTCAGGTTTTTCTTGCTGTAGCTCTCAAAGCTAGGCCACAGACTCTGTAAATTTTCAGTTCTTTCAAGGTGTTATGATTTTAGGAGAGATGTTGTCACTGATCTTCTGGATTTTTAACATTTGTTTGAGTAACTACAAGCACTCTTTTGTGTCCTGAATTGTGACCGGGGTTCCCACTTCCCTGCTCTGGTGTGCTTATGCTTTTCCTTGTTTGGGACTATAGCCCAGCACTGTGACTCAGATCCATTTATGGTCAATGCAACATAGTTCTGTACCCACTTACAGCAATGGGACCCCTGCAATCTCCAAATGACCAGTTGTTCAACCCCCTTACCATCTGTGGACTGAGACTACAGAAACCACTGATTCAGTTACCCCAAGGTCTGTTGCTGGTTTACTGGGGCATGGCCTGTGCTGGTGCAGCCTGCACTGTAGTATGCTCCATTTTCACCCCACTGCAACAGACCTTTCATGATAATGCTCTAAATTGTCTTGCACTGGAAAATTGTCTCACCTTGTGCTTTCTAAAGTTTCTACAATTCCAGAATTCATTTGAGGCATTATTTAAAGATATTTGGAGAGAAATTTGGGAGAACTCAGCCAAGTAATTGCTTTTCTCTATCATCTTGGTTCCACCCTTAGACCAAACCTCTTGTGGATAAGGAAAAGGACACTCAGGGGAAAGAAATGACTTGCTTATGTTCACAGAGATAGCAATGGCTGAAGGAGCACACAGAGAAAGCAACTAATTGAGGAAATCATTCATCCATTCACTTGAAAACTCCCATTGAGTACCTGATATTTGTTATTACATTATAAAAAGATGAATAAGTCATAGGCCACACCATAATAGAGTATCTGGTGCAGTCACATAAAGGCATTTCAGAATTGTTGAAAACTAACCTGGGACGTTTTTTGATGATGGCAAGACCAAGAGTATAACCCACTTTTTATATGGAAGTGTTTGGTTGAAAAATTAGCTCATGCGAAATGAGTAGGTTAAGTAATTGAGTGGTTAAGTTATTTGAGGAGGGAGGGAGGAAGGGAGGAAGGGAGAGAAGGAGAAAGAGAGAGAGAGAGAAAGAGAGAGAGAGAGAGAGAGAGAGAGAGAGAGAGAGAGAGAGACCCTAGTATGTGGATAAAACTCACCAAAGAAGAAAGGGAACTGACCAGTAGTTCGGCAGACAACAGCTACCAGAATATTTATTGGGTAGTGGATATAAATATAGGCAAAGGCAAAGACAAAGAGGTTGCTGATTATTAGAGGTAAGAAGAGAACCTGGAAGTGGCAATAGGAAGCAAGGAAAATTTCAATTCCTTCTCTTCCACCAGTGACCCAAGTAGAACAGGGGATGCTATAGAGAGAGGTGACAGATCATTGGTTGCCTGGTACCAGATTGACATATGACCTCAGCTCTCTAGATTTATGACCAGATCATGGAATATAATATAGAACAGAAGACATTCCTTGCATCCAACATGCTCTATGTCAGGCCTAGTATCTGGTACCTCTTTCTATCATGGTAGGTACAAAGCCTAAGGTCCCAAGCTTTTTTTCTAGTCCTAGGCATTGTCTGAGTTTAGTAGTCTATAAAATAATGATGTTGGATTAGATCAAGAGCTCTAAATATTTAGCAGTTTGGGAAAGCCTATAGAACCCTACACAGAATAGTTTTGAAATCAATAAAATACAAAACAACTAAAAGACAATGTAATTATATTGAAATGGTTATCAATCTAGATCTAGAAATATGTACAAATTCATAACTGCAAGCTTAAGAACTCCTGGCTAGATGATTTTTAGCATCCCTTCTTCTAGTTCCAAATTCAATTATTTCAAATCTATTTCAAAAGCCGCTTAGTAGAACAAATTCAGATTGACAGTATTTGGATAACAATTTAAATAACAAAGACAAAAATATAAAAAACAACTATCCAATTGGCTAATGTGACAAAAAAAGGAAAATGATAAATTTTGAAGATGGGAGAAAATTGGAACACTAATGCATTGTTAGAGGAGGTGTAAACTGGTCCAACAATTCTGGAGAGCAATTGGGAATTATGCCCAAAGGACTACAAAACTCTACATACTCTTTGATCCAGCAATATCTTCTAGGTCTTTATCCCAAGGAGATCCTAAAAAGGAAAAAGAGCCCACATGTATAAAAAAATATTTATACCAGATCTATTTATGGTGGCAAAGAATTGGAAATTGAGGGGATTCCCATCAATTGGGTAATGGTTGAACAACTTGTGATATATGAATTTAATGGAATAATTGTTCCTTAAGAAATGATGAGCAGGTAGATTTCAGAAAAACCTGGGAAGAGTTACCTGAACTGATGGTGAGTGAAGTGAGCAAAAGCAAGACAACATTGTACATAGTAATAGCAACACTGTACAATGACCAATTTTAATAGACTTAGCTTTTCTCAGCAATACAATGTTCTAAGACAAGTCCAAAGGATTATTGATGAAAAATGCTATCCACATCCAGAGAAAGAACTATGGAGTCTGAATGCAGATTGAAGCATACTATTTTCTCTCTTTTTCCTTTCTCATATATTGTTTTTTTTTTCCTTTTGTTCTGACTTCCTTCACAATATAACTAATATGGAAATATGCCTAATAGGATTGTACAAGTATAGCCTATATTGGATTGCATGCCATTTTGGGGAGGGAAGAGGGGAGAGATAAAAAAATGGAACTTATTATATTATAAAAGTGAATGTTCAAATCTATCTTTACAAATAATTGGAAAAAATAAATATTCTTAAATAGAAAAATATATAAAAGAAAAAAGGCACTGAAAGACATAAATAATGGCAATACAATGATCATGTTTGACTTGACCTACAATACCTATGTTAAAACACTTTGCTCCTTTCAGGAAAGTGACAATTGATGATTGGTGTGGTGTGAGATCTTTCAAGTCAAGTTTCACCTATAAGTCAGGTTTATTAGCTTAAGAATGTATACATATATATACATATATATGGGGGCAGAGCCAAGATGGTGGCTGGAAAGCAGGGAATTGCATGAGCTCCCCACCTGTAAAAATGGCTCTGAACAAATTCTAGAACTACAGAACCCACAAAATAGCAGAGGGAAGCAGGGATCCAGGCCAGGACAGCCTGGATGGTCTCTGGGTGAGGTCTATCATGCACAGAGCTGACAGCAGAGGGATGTGGAGCCAAGCATGGGGGCAACAGGATCAACCAGTCCAGGAGCCAGGCAGAACAGGCCCTAGCACCCTGAATCAGTGAGTTGTACCAGTTACCAGATTTCTCAACCCACAAACACCAAAGACAACAGAGAAAGTTAGTGGGAAAAGCTGCAGGGGACAGAGTGAAAGTTCACAGTTTGGCCACGACCCCGGGGCAGCAGGGGAAGTGCAGCTACAGAACTACAGATGCAGCTGCTTCTAGCCCCAGGCCCACTTGGTGGGAGGAATTAAGCGGTGGATCAGAGCTGGAGTGCAGAGCCTGCTTAAGATCTGAGTCAGGTCCAGGTTGGTGGTTCTTGGGGGAGGAAGAGTGCTGGAGTAGCAGAACTGGCTGTATAGAAATAGCTATTAAAACAACAGCTCATCCCCTCAAGCCTGGAACAAAGTACTCTTTACTCTACAAGCAGTCACACCCCCAAGAAAAACTCAAGAGTCAAGTAAGTTGGCTGGGAACATGGCCAGGCAGTGAAAATGGACTCAGATTCAGTCTCAGACTTTGGAATCTTTCTTTGGTGACAAAGAAGGCCAAAACATACAGTCAGAAGAAGTCAACAAATTCATAAGAGCCTACATCAAAATCCTCCAAGAAAAACATGAACTGGTCTTAGGCCATTGAAGATCTCAGAAAGGATTTGGAAAAACAAGTTAGAGAAGTAGAGGAAAAATTGGGAAGAGAAATGAGAATGATGCAAGAAAACCATGAAAAACAAGTCAATGACTTGCTAAAGGAGACCCAAAAATGTACTGAAAAAATTATTGAAGAAAACAACACCTTAAAAATAGATTAACTCAAATGGCAAAAGACCTCAACAAGCCAATGAGGAGAAGAATGCCTTGAAAGGCAGAATTAGCCAAATGGAAAAAGAGGTCCAAAAGACCATTGAAGAAAATACTACCTTAAAAATCAGATGGGAGCAAGTGGAAGCTAGTGATTTTATGAGAAATCAAGAAATCATAAAACAGAACCAAAGGAATGAAAAAGTGGAAAACAACGTGAAATATCACATTGGAAAAACCACTGACCTAGAAAATAGATCCAGGAGAGATAATTTTAAAATTATTGGACTACCTGAAAGCTATGATCATAAAAGAGCCTAGATATCATCTTTCAAGAAATTTTCAATGAAAATGTCCTGATATTCTAGAGCCAGAGGGTAAAATAGAAATTGAAAGAATCTACAGATCATGTCCTCACAAACATCCCAAAAAGAAAACTCCTAGGCATATTGTCACCAAATTCCAGCACTCCCAGTTTAAGGAGAAAGTACTGCTAGCAGCCAGAAAGAAACAATTTGAGTACTGTGGGAAAACAATCAGGATAACACAAGATCTAGAAGCTTCTACATTAAGGTATCGAAGGGCTTGGAATGCAATATTCCAGAGGTCAATGGAGTTAATATTAAAACCAAGAATCACCTATCCAGCACAACTGAGTATCATACTTCCAGGCAAAATATGGATTTTCAATAAAACAGAGGACTTTCAAGCTTTCTCAGTGAAAAGACCAGAGCTGAACAGAAAATTTGACTTTCAAACACAAGCATCAAGAGAAGCATGAAAAAGTAAACAAGAAAGAGAAATCACAAGGGACTTACTAAAGGTGAACTGTTTAGTTTACATTCCTGCATGGAAACATGATGTGTATGATTCATGAGACATCAGTATTAAAGTAGCTGAAAGGAATATGCATATATATATATATATATATGTGAGTGTGTGTATATATATATATATATATACATATATATGTGTGTGTGTGTATGTATATATGTAGGTGTGTATATATGTGTGTGTGTGTATATATATATATATATATATATATATATATATATATATATATATATATATATATACACAGACAGAAGGCACAGGGTGAGTTGAATATGAAGGGATGATATCTAAAAACAATTCAAATTAAGGGATGAGAAAGGAATATATTGAGAGAGTGAGAAAGGGAGAGATAGAATGGGCTAAATTATCTCGTGTAAAAGTGGAGAGAAAAAGCAGGTCTGTAGGAAGGGAAGAGGGAGCAGGTGAGGGGGAATGAGTGAATCTTGCTCTCATCCAATTTGACCTGAGGAAGGAATACCATACATACTCAATTGGGTATCTTACCTAACAGGAAAGAAGGATCTAGAAGATACAAAATTGGGAATGATAGAAGGGAGGGCAGATAGGGGGATGAGGTAATCACAAACAAACACTTTTGAAAAGGGACAGAGTCAAGGGAGAAAATTCAATAAAGCAGATAGTTTAGGAAGGAGCAAAATATAGTTAGTCTTTCACAATGTGAGTATTGTGGAAGGGTTTTACATAATGATACGCATGTGGCCTATGTTGAATTGCTTGCCTTCTTGGGGAGGGTGGGTGGGGAGGGAAGAGGGGAGAGAACATTGTACACAGCAACAGCCATAGTGTGTGAGTACTGATTTTGACAGACTTAGCCCTTCTCAGCAATGCAAGGACCTAAAACTTTTCCAAAGGATTCTTGATGGAAAATGCTATCTACATCCAGGGAAAGAACTGTGGAGTCCAAATGTAGAGTAAAGCTGACTCTTTTCTCTTTTGTTTTGTTTTGTTTCTCATGGTTTCTCCCATTCACTATAATTCTTCTGTGCAACATGACTAATGTGAAAATGTGTTTAATAGGAATGTATGTGTAGAGCCCATGTTGGATTGCATGCCATCTTGGGGAGGGAGGTGAAGAAAATTTAAAAGTTATGGAAGTGAATATTGAAAACTGAAAATAAATAAATTAAATATTGAAAAAAAAGAAAAAAAAAGAAAGACTTTTCTGGCCCTTCCCTATCTCCTGATAGATCCTGGTGTGTGGTCCTATAGAGCTGGAGATTCAGGCATGAGATAAGAAAGAGCTCCCTGTTTCCCCCTTGAGGGCATTGGCGAGTATAGATACCTCATTCCTCAGATTTCCCTAGAGACTCTCTGGGTACCTGAGCTTTCAGACTGTCCCAATTACTATGTCATGGATGGCAGCTCTTCATCAGTTTAGTCATGCAGAGGTGAGAAGTAAAACTAAAGAATGTGTATGTGAGCCTTCCTGACGCTTACAAGGTGTAGTTTGTAAGGACAGTATCTTAAGTAATCTTACTGGTTTGTTTGTCCCTCTGTCCTGGAACACCACCAGACCCAAGCTTTTCTTTCACAGGTATTTGCTAATAGCTTTTGCTATTTCCCCTAATGGTATTTCCTGAATTGTTTGGTAATTTTGAGTTGAGGATGCAGAGAAGAAAAGTGTGGGGCAAGGGGAAAAGCTTGGGTTGTGGTTTGAGGGGGAGGATGTTTTGGCCATGGCATTAAATGCTATAATTTAGGTAAATGCTATAATATTGAAGGTAGAAATAGAGAAAAGAAGAATATATACATATATATATATGCATATATACTTATATATATATATGCATATATATTTTTATACACACACACATATATAAAGAGTCACAGAAGTGTAAAAACAGAAGAATCAATAGACTCTTTAATTTTTTTAAGCACCACCTGTGTTGTTAAGCAAAATGGGCTCCTTAGCACTTAGCACTTAGTTCAACAAGTGCCCTTGAGGAGTTTGGCTTTTGTTTGCTTTGAGTAATGATAAGCCCCAGGCCCAAAACCCTATTAGGTGTAGAACATATGTGGGTGTGGATTGATGACTGAGGTGGGGCCCAAGGTGGAGCTAACCCCAGGGAGGGCCTACTTTACATGTCTGGGGCAGCAGAGACTCTTAGACCACGTGGGTTTAAGTCTGCCTCTTTGTGAGGATTTTAGGTCCCACGGGTGAGTCCCTTGTGTGACTCACCCCTGATGCTGAAAAAGATATAAAAGCCAGGGGTTGGCCTCTTCTTCCTTGGAGCTCTGAGCCACAGCAGGAGTGGCATGTGACTCTGAGCCAGCCTTGGTTGAGCTCCCTGCTGAACTCAGATGTTGATGGTTCCTTGGTAACTATAGATTGTATTGGTTTTTTCTGTTTGTAATTTAAGGGCTCTTGAGATGGTGTTGATGAGAAAACCCTGGGCAGCTGTAGCTAAGGAGCCCTCCAGCTTGTAAACCTGGATGCTGAGACTTTGCTGAATTCTGGTAACTATGTACTGGGATTTGAGTCAGGCAAGGTCTGTCTGTTGATGTTTGTAATTTGCTTGTATTTTGCGCCGAGGTTCAGGATGCTGGCTTTTTCCCCTGAACTAAGTGAATGATATTTGTGTGCTGAATTAAAGTATGCTTGCCAACCCCTTAACCTTGCTCTCCTTATTAAGGCAGATTAAAAGAACCTGGACTTTCTGGCTGTCCTGCAGCTTTCTGGGTGCTGGCTGTGGGTGGATCTGGACCCCCACAGAAGTTGCTAGCCAGATTGTTAAAACACCACCTCATTCATGAAACTGTTCTGAACCCCTAAACCCATATTCTCATAACAATTAGAACTTTTAAATATAATGCTCTATACAAAATATATTATACTTTACCTTGTTTTAGAGCTATTTAGGACAAAGGTTTTCCTTCCCCTTCAAAGTTCCTTGATGGAAAGAATTATACCTTTCTCGTCTTACTATGCTCCTTTTGGTGCCAGCATTCTACCTTGCTCTTAAAAAGACCATAGTAAGCAGCTATGGAATTGAAAACATTACTAGATGTCCTTAAATCTATAGATTTAAGTCCATATATCTAGAGAGACTCAGGGTAAGTTTCAGAATGACCCTGAAGTAGATTCTCAGAATTAGATGGGTCCCAAAGTTACAAGTTACAGCTGTTTCCCTTCCTGACTATTGGGCTTATAAAAGTACACATACAGTTAAGTGTTTTCACTTTACCTTCCCTTTTCACACCAGAAAGTTCTGAAAAAGGAGATCCTTTTTCAGCCAGATCACTATTCTAACTACTTAACTGCAACAGACTAGGTAGCGCCATGGAGATATGGTGCTGAACTCAGAGACAAGAAAATATTATTTTGAATCCTTTCTTAGCCTTAGTTTCTTCAACTATAAAATGAAAGGTTTGAGTTCAAAAGCTCTAATAACCCTTCCAAAATGGAGGCAAAAACATAAAAAAATACTTTTAAGTTAATAGATTTAAGCTAAAAATCTCTGTGAAAATTTAGCAAGTATCACAGTTCTATTGTTTTTTTTTAATTTATTTATTTAATTTATTTAGTATATTTTGTTTTCAGCACTGATTTTCATAAGAGTTTGAATTACAAATTTTCTCCCCATTTCTACCCTCCAGCCCACTCCAAGATGGTATATATTTTGGTAGCCCGTTCCCCAGTCAGCCCTCCCTTTTGTCACCCCACTCCCCTCTCATACCCCTGTCCTTTCCTTTCTTGTAGGACAAGATAAATTTTTATGCCCCATTGCCTGTGTATCTTATTTCCTAGTTGCATGCAAAAAAAAAAAATTGTTGTTGTCTTTGAACATTTCTTTTTAAAACTTTGAGTTCCAAATTCTCTCCCCTCTTCCCTCCATCCCCACCCACCCTCCCTAAGAAGGCACACAATTTAACGTAGGGACATGTGTAACATTATGTAAAACCCTTCCACAGTACTCACATCGTGAAAGACTAACTATATTTTACTCCCTCCTAACCTATCACCTTTTATTGAATTTTCTCCCTTGACCATGTCCCTTTTCAACAGAGTTTGTTTTTGATTACCTCATCCCCCTATCTGCCCTCTCTTCTATCATCTCCCCTTTTTTATCTTCTTCCTCATTCTTTCCTATGGGGTAAGATATCCAATTGAGAGTGTGTGGTATTCCCTCCTCAGGTCAAATCTGATAAGAGCAAGATTCACTCATTCCCCCTTACCTGCCCCCTCTTCCCTTCCTACAGACCTGCTTTTTCTCTCCACTTTTATGTGAGATAATTTACCCCATTCTATCTCTCCCTTTCTCCCTCTCTCAGTATATTCCTCTCTCATCTCTTAATTTGATTTTATTTTTTCCTTTCATATTCAACTCACCCTGTGCCCTCTGTCTATATATATATATATATATATATACACATACATATACATATATATACACATACATATATACATACACACACATATATATGTGTGTGTGTATATATATACATATATACACATATATATATATATGTACACACACACACACACACATATATATATATATATATAATATTCACATCCCCTTCAGCTATCCTAATACTGAGGTCTTATGAATCATAGACATCATCATTCCATGTAGGAATG
>CM053622.1:304044344-304092840 GCA_028646595.1 Phalanger gymnotis
GGAGGGGAGGGCAGACTGGGGAACAGGGCAACCAGAATGTACGCCATCTTGGAGTTGGGGGGGGAGGAAATGGGGAGAAAATTTGTAATTCAAATGCCTGTGAAAATCAATGCTGGAAACCAAACATGTCAAAAATAAAAAAAAGAAAAAAAAAAGAATATAAGTCATTCCCCAATTGATAAATGAGCAAAGTATATGAATAGGAAATTTTTGGATGGCGAAATTAAAGGTATCTATAGTCATGTGAAAAAAATGACCTAAATTCCTGTTAGTTAGAGAAATGTCAATCAAAACAACTCTGACATACATATCAAAGCTATCAGACTGGCTGCCATGACAAAACAGGAAAATGATAAATGTTGGAGAAAGAGTAGGAAAATTGGAACACTAATTCATCCTTGATGGAGTTGTTAACTGATTCAACCATTCTGGAGAAAAATCTTGAACTATGCACAAAAGGCTAAAAAATTGTGCATACCCTTTGACCCAACAATACCACTACTAAGTATTTATCCCAAAGAAATTATAAAAAAGGGGAAAAAAGACTCAAATAAACAAAAAATAGTTTTAGTGGCTCTCTGTGTGGTGACAAAGAATTGGAAATTGAGGAGATGCCCATTAATTGAGAAATGGTTGAAGAAGTTATGACATATGAATGTAAAGGAATATTATTATTTCATAAGAAATGGTTAGCAGGCAGACTTCAGAAAAACCTGGAAAGACTTGCATGAACTGATGCTCAGTGAAACGAGCAGAATCAGAACACTCTGCACAGTAAGAACAGAATTATTTCATAAATGACTTTTTTAGACTTAGCTTTTCTGAGCAATGCAATGATCTAAGACAGTTCCAAAAGACTCTTGATGGAAAATGCTATCCATATCCGGATAAAGAAATGTGGAGTATGAATATAGATCAAAGCATACTATTTTCTCTTTCCTTTGTTGTTTTTTTTCTTCTGCCTTTTCCCTTTTGTTCTGATTTGTGTTTCAGAACATGACTAATGTGAAAATATGTTTAATATTATAATGTACATATAGCCTACATCAGATTGCATGTGATTTTGGGGAAGGGGGAGTTTTAGGAAGGGGGAAATTTAGAACTTGACATCTGATAAAAGCTAATGTTGAAAACTAAAAATTAATTAATTAATTTGATATTAAAAAAAGAAAAAGGATTCCTTTTAATAGTGAAATATTAGATGACAGTTATCTAATTACAGTTTGGTCTCAGGCTTGATACTTCACATATATGTGTGTGTATATATATATGTATACCTATATATATATATATGTATATATATGCATATATATATACATATATATATATACACACATTTTTTTTCAGGTAACAAATAAGTAAACTGATAGTCTGATCTTGGTAGAGAGACTGGTAGACTGATGATCAGAATCTCCCATGCATAAAGGATACAAAACAGTAGGTATTACAGAGATGGATGCAAACTACAGGACATTAAAAAATCAATATGTATCAGGGCATGATAATATAACAAGACAATATTCTTATTCTTATATCCTCCCCAGGGAAGGAAGGATAAGTATAACATTAGATGCCTCTGAGCCACAGCCTATTATATTGTTAATGTATTTTTGCTTAATGGGAAGATCTTTTCCATCCATTAGTAGACCCATGTGACCTGCTTAAGTCACATGGAACTCTAAGTCACACGAGTTTGAGTCACATGGGCCTGGGTCATGAGGATTTTGATGCCCTCTGACTCTGAAAATGTGTACATATACTCTGAGGTTAGCATTTTTCTTTGGTACTCACTCACAGGAAGGTTTTTAGTGTGATGTAGCCAGATGAGACTCTGGGTACTCATTAAGGAGCTTCCCCAGCTCTGAAAGGAGGAAATTGAGGCAAACAGGGTTAAGTGATTTTGCCAGGTTTCCACAGCTGGGAATGTGTCTGGGGTCAAATTTGAACTCAGGTCTTCTTGACTCTGGACATAGCACTCTATATGCTGCAACACATAGCTGCCCTAGATGAAGGAGATAGAGGGAAATTATGTGATTCTCCTTTAAAACGCAGTTCAGAAAATTAAAAAAAGGAAAGTTCTCAAAACTAAGGGCAGATGCCAATGCTAGGACCAGATGGCAGAAGAGTGCATATGATGTTTAGGAATTAGATAATTCCATCTTTCTAAACTATTTGAAGACATTTAGTAATGGGGGCATTTAACACCTCAGCTCTAAGCAGAAACAGTAAGTAAATTGAAACAGGACAGAAACATTGAAAATGACTTCCAGACTTATATGTGTTACTATTTAGAGGAGCAGATTATAATTTAAATTAGTAATGAGATATAGCACACTTAAAAGTATGGTTTCTTTACAATATTTTTCCTATCTAGTGTTATTTTAAAATTTCATAGAGAAAGTGAAATTAATTTATTTGTATTCTCTTTCTAGATACAGAATTATGTGTTTACTTGAGAAAAAAGAAGGAGCACATTAAGTATGGTATCACAGGTCTTGTCAGTTACCCACCATAGAAAACAAATCTGGGTTTTATGTTTGTGCTACACTAATAGGAAGCCTCTAATCTCTCAGTGACAGGAATCAGATTTAAAGCCGTGTTCCTCAGGAAGGATTTCTCACATTCCTCAAGGCCTTTTACACCACACAAATAATGCATGCATAACCACTGATAGAACTGGAACTCACAAACTGAATATACCCTCTTATTAACTTTACAGTCTGTCTTCCAACCTTGTCATTCAATGGAAATTTTTCTCTCCAAAGTTGAAAGTGGTTGCTTAATGGACAAATCCAATGGCCTTTTATCTATCCTCATCCTTCTTGGCCTTTCTGTAGCCTTGACACTATAATCAGCCTCTCCTCTTTGATACTCTTTTCTCTTTAGGTTTTTGAGAAACTTTTCTCTCCTGGTTCTCTTCCTAAGTATCTGACCATTACTTCTCAGTTTCCTTTGCTAGATGTTCAACTAGGTCATGTCTACTAACTACCAGGTTCAATCTTATGCCCTCTTTTTTTTCTCTTTATACACAATTTCTCCTGATGAATTGCTCAGCTACCATGGATTTTATTAGTAGCCAAAGCTGATGATTTTCAGATCTACTTTTCCAGCCACAACCTCTCCAACTGCCCCTTAGACATCGTAAACTCAACATGTCCAAAAATGGAATCTTAATCTTTTATCCAAAAACTTCCCATGTGGAGGTCAGCACAATTGTGTCTGTCCCCAGGTTTACAACCTAGGCATCATTCTTACTTCCACACTCTCTATCAAAACTTACATCTATTATCTTGTCAAGGACTCTCCATTTCACCTTTATAACATGTTCGGAATATTCCTTCTTTTCTCTGATAATGCCACCAGCCTGGTACAGGCCATCATCTCCACACACCTGGACTGTTGCAATAATTTCCTGGTTGATCTTCCAGGCATAAGTCTCTTCCCACTCCAATCTAGCCTCCACCATTCTACCAGTAATTTTCCAAAACACAAGTCTCACCATGTTAGACTTCTACCTGAAAATCTCTAATGGCTCCCTATCATTTCCAAGCTCAAATACAAAATGCTGTTTTATGTTCAAAGCCATTCATAAACTAATGTCCCTCCCCACCACCGGGACCTTTCTAGTCTTCATCCACCTTACAACCTCCAACCACATAATGTTTGATCCAGTGACACTCTCCTCCTTCCTGTTCCTGAAACAAAATATTCCATTTCCCTATTCCAACTACTTTCATAGGGCCTATCCCCCATGAAGTAAATACTCACCTTTTTTCTTCCTACAATCTTCCCTAGCTTCTTTCAAGTCCCATATAAAATCTCACCTTCTATGGGGAACCTTTCCCAATCCCTCCTAATTTTAATAACTTTTATCTGTCAATAATTTCCTTTCTTTCCTTCTGCATAGCTTGTTTATATGTAATTTTCATGTTGTATCTCCCATTAGAGTATAACTTTAGAAGCAGACTATATTTCTCTTTTTTGTATCTACATTCCTTAGTATCATTCCTGACATTTAATTAATGCTTAATAGATGTTTATTGAGTGATTAAAAGTACTTTTGAATAAACACACACATACCCACAAATATATATTCATTCATTGAAACTCTTTATAATATTTATCATATATCTACCATGAGTCAACTACTTTGTGTAGTCAACTTTCTGATTTGAAGTAAGAAAGACCTGAATTCAAATCCTACCCTTGATACTTACCAGGTGTGTAATCCTGGCAAATCATTTAATTTCATTCAACCTCATTTTCCTCATATAAAATAGAGAATAAATTACAGGATGATAATAGCATCTACCTGACATAAGAAGCACTTTGCAAACCTTAGAGCACTATCACCAACATCAATACCATCATCATAATCATTATTATTATTATTTGAAACTTGTGAGCAGAATTAAGACTTCTAATTTCTCTGAGCCTCAATTTCTTTATCTGCAAAACAAGGAAATAATAGTCATACCACCTACTAATTGTGAGAAAAGAGCTTTATAAATATTACTCAACAATAATATTTTTCAGTGCTTTCAAGAATCCTAAACATTATCTCTCTCTCCAACTTTGTCTCTGTCTCTCTCTCTGTCTGCCTATCTGTCTCTCTCACAAGCACCCTTTTTAATACAAAATATCTTCAAAATATTCTTAAATGATTGACAACATGACACAGTTGAAAGATTGCTGTATCTTGAACTAGTGGACTCAAGTTTAAATCTTGTCTCTGCCACTTGCTACTTGAGTGACTCTGGGAAAGTCATTTCATTTCTCTGGATCACAGATACTTCATCTATGAAATGATCTAATAGGACAAGATGACTGGTAAGGTACTTCCTAGCCTAAATCTGGGATCTTACGATCTCATGACTATGAATAGTAGAATCAAAATCAAAATTGTAGATTACTCAAAAGCAGGGATGCAGCCTATTATCAGTGGTTATTTATACCCCCAAAATGGTATAGAACAGTTGTCAAATGTGAAGTTTCCATACTGCCAGAAAGATTTCTGATTGAGACTCAGACCAGACTAAAATGTAATTGGGATACATTTAACAAAATAAATAAAAATAAAATAGAACCTAGATAATGTTAATATATAGTTTTCAAGTCAGTATGTGCCATAGGGATCCCTTGTATAATTTTCTGCTTCCTGAATCTGTTTGAGTTTTACATCAAGATATAAAACATATTTTACAATAAACCTGGAACAAGTGTTGGCTGGTTTAGCCAGAGACAGGTAATAGATGGGCAGCTGGAGGGATACCTTGAGAAGTATGAAAGGAAAGAAGACCGAGAGAAATGTCTACAGAACATAAAATTGATTTTCTATGAAAGAATTAAAGAAAGACTTTCCAAAAGTTGAATCAATGGAAGAAGCACCAGGCTAGGATAGGTTGCAGTCTGCATTGGAGGGAGTTCCCTTAGTGGTGAGATCACTGATCCATTGAAATATTGAAATATTTACTCTAAGATTCTATTGCTTGCTTATGAATGTGGGGCAAAATTCATCACATGATGATGTAATGTTGCATGGTAAATTAGAAGTTAGGAGACAAGAGTTTTAATTTTATCTTTGCAATTAACAAGCTGTGGGATCTTGGGCAAGTCTGTCAACAGAATTCAGTTCTATTTTCTGTTAACTGAAAAGCTAGGCTATTTGTTCCTTAAGGCTCCTTTCCATGCCTATATGTTGAACCAATGATTTTACTGTTCCAGTCAAAAATCTAGAAATGAAATACAGGAAGCTTGTAAAACAAGTGCCTTTTTACATTCACAGACTCATGGTTATGTGTATAAATAAGCACACAACCTCACATCTATTTATAATTATTTACATATACCTTAGACAATTATATCTTTTTCTTGCCTAGCTTATTTTTTAATTGAAAATCTATTTTTCTTCTTCTCTAAAATGATCACAGTCTCTATAATGTCCCAATTATAAGAACACTAAGAGTGTCACATATTTTCTCCATCTTTCATCTGCTCCTATCCTTGCAACTTTGGAAATATAAACATACACAATTACTTCAGCTAAAAACGAAGTCTTGATGGTTATTATCAACTGTCTAAACTTTCCCTGCAAATCAGTGGGGTTCTGTTTGTGCTCCAGATGAATTGGGAATACAAGCTTTGGAGGAGGGAGAAAGAAGAATTATTACTGCATTAAACCTTGGCTCCAACATTTCGGGATCTCTTTATTTTAATGATAATTTAAAAGATGTTTGTCAGATTTGACAAAGCTTTGATGACTCCCCTCAAGAATAATGTGAAAATTCAAAGAGAATGTGGCTTCCCAACAAATCTGGATCGAGCCCAATTGGATTGACTAGGGTGACTATCTTGGATTTGCTGCTTAACACTGCCACCAAGTGTGAAGTTGTAGATTTGATTTCCTAAAGGAGGTCAACTAAAGCTCTAGGATGAGGGCCATGCTAGTAGTAGCTTCAGTCAGTGGATCAGTCAACAAACATTTATTAAACACCTTCTATAGGTGAGGCACTGTGCTAAGCTCCAGCTGTGCTATGGCTTTGCTCTTATTGAATGATCAGGTGTTTTGTCTTTGTAACTCTGCAGAACATTTTCCCCTCTCCACAAAAAAAAAAAAAAAAAAAAAAAACACGCCCTTTCTAAACTTTTGCTAGGATGGAGCTGAGCATATTTCATCCTGGTCTCTTGATTGTGTCCATGACTGATGTTTGGTGCATTTGTGCAGATAGGTAACCATCCCATGTTATTCTGGGAAAACTTAAAACAATATAGGTATAAAGTATATCCTGTTTCTTATGTGTGTATCCCTTCTACCAACCATAGTGCCCCACAAATAATAAGAATTTAAAGCTTGTTCATTGAAACAATACCATATTTCCTAATTTCTTCTATTGTATTTAAAACAAAAACAAAAGCTTGCTAATGTTTTTATCTCATTAATTTAATTCAATTAAATCAATTTAGATTGATACTCAAGCTTTTCCATATCACTATTTTTATTCAACTAATCAACAAATAAGTATTTATTGGCCTTTCCTGATTTCTATCAACTAAGCATAGATCCTCAGAATTGGAAAGACTCAGAGGTCATTTTGCCAAACTTATACCTCATTCAGGAATCCCTTGTACATCATCCCAGACAAATATTTATCCAGCTTCTACTTGAATACCTACAGTAATGAAGAATTCACTCCCTCTTGATGCAGCCTGTTCTATTTTTGGACAGATCTATTCATTCAGAACTTTTTTCTGCAAATTCCATTCTTTGTTCCTAGTTTTATATTCTGAGGTCATACTATTAAGTCTAATAACTCCTTAACTTGATAGCATTCCAGACACTTAAAGACAGCTTCCATGTACCTCCAGTTTCCTCTTCTTCAAATCATTATTTTGAGATCCTTCATTTATACCTCATATGGTATATAGTTCTTAGTTCTTCCTACATAATTTTTGATATCTTCTCCAGTTTGTCAATTTCCCTTCCAAAATGTGGACCTGAGTACTGAGAGAAATGCTTCATTATTTATCTGCCGAATGAAGAGCACAGTACAATTATCACTTCATTCATTATGAAAAACAAGATTCAATTAATTTCAACTTAAACATCCATTACATTTGTTTCTAATAGCTGCCATGTCACACAATTAACAAAAATGTAGCTTGGCACAGGTAGGGTGCTGGACTTGGAATCCATTCATACAGTATTGTGTGATCATGGGCAAGTCACTGATATTTTCTGATCCTTGGTTTCCTCATTTATAAAATGTAGATAATTATTTTTGTATAACTTAATCTACAGGATTATTATAAGGAATATTGCAATATCTATCTATACATACATACATATACTTATAGATATTTATTCACACATTTTTGTTGTTGTTCACTTGTGTCCATCTCTTCAGGACTCATAGACCATAGTATAACTGGCCTTTTTAGCCTCCACTATCTTTCAAAGTCTTTTCAAACTCATGTTCATTGCCCCCATGACATTGTCTATCCATCTCATCCTCCTTTTCCTTTTGCCTTCAAACTTTGCAACATCAGAGTCTTTTCCAATGAGTCTCATATTTTCATTATGTGCACAAAGTATTTAAGCTTCAACTTCAGTTTGCCTTTCCAATGAATAGTCTGAATTAAGTTCTATAAGTGTTTATTGATTTGATCTCCTTTTGTCCACAGGATTCTCAAGTCTTCTCCAGCACCACAATTTGCAAGCATTGATTCCACAGTGCTCAGTTTTCTTTCTCATCCTTTCAGAGCCATTTATGCAGCCAGGAAAAACAAACAACCACCAAACAAAGAAAAAAAAAACAAATAAAAACATAATTTTATAGACCTTTGCCAGGAGGGCGATGTTTCTGCTTTTTAGTATGCTTTCCAAATTTGCCATAGCTTTCTTTACAAGGATCAAGTATCTTTTAATTTCATGGCTGCAACACCATCTGCAGTGATCTTTGAGCCCAAGAACATAAAAGCGACGTTGATTCTATTTCTTCTCCCTCTATTTGCCAGGAAGTGATGCGACCAGGTGCCCTATCTTAGTTTTTGTTTTGTTTTGTTAGTTTAATGTTAAACTTCAAGTCAACTTTTACACTCTTCTCTTTCACCCTCATCAAGGCTTCTTAATTATTGAGTGTATATGTAAATATATACATACATGTGGATAGAGATATATATTGCAAATGCCTATGTGCACATTTACACATTAAAATCCATGCATTTAACAACTAATATCAATTTGTAAGTCTTAAAATATATTAACATTTGTAATTATTAGTGATACTTATACAGCCTGTGGTTTATAGCTAATCTCCTCATCCTGGAATGAAAGGCTCTCTATAATCTTGTCTGAATCTATCTTTCATGACTTTTCTTTCATGATTGCTCTGTCAGAAACTTAAGTCCACTTTGTCTGTACTCCTCACCATTTCCTAACATATTCTTTATGTCCCTGCCTTGAAACTGATATACCTATTGCCTAGAATATGTTTCCCTTACCTCTATCTACTGACACCCTAACTATCCTTCAAAGCCAAGATCAAACACCCTTTCATGGGGTAGCATGCCAGTTCACCCCAGGCAGAAGCAATTAACCCTTCCTCCTATAATACTTTAGCATTTAGTTTAGAGTACTTATATGACATTTATACACTGCCCTGTATTATAGCTATTGGTTTATGTATCTTATTTGCCTTATTAGATTGTAATTTCCTAGATGGCAGATCTCATTCATTGTACATTTTATAACCTACACTCATCACAATGCTTATGTTAAGTATCTAAAATGAATACATGAATACCTGAGTGAAAAGCAAGGGGCCAAGTAATATTCTAGGCACTAGAAGACATGAGAAAATAGAGATGGACTCTGACCATGAGTCAATAGCAACATATATTGTTAAGTAAAAGGATAAATACACGAATGGATGAAATTTGTTTTTCAGAAAACCTTCTAAGCAATGTCCCATAAATTAAATGAATGTATAAAGACAATCCCACTGCCTTTTATTTATGTTAGTTATGACTATCTTATTCCTGTGATGTTAAAGGCCTTGTAGTTCAAAGTAAGTCCTAACAATTCCACCCAAATCATTTAGTTAAGGACATAAGGGACACACACACACACACACTCACACACAAATTGTGAGTGTATGTATATGATATAAAATAGCATATGTAAAATGACAAAGGAGTGGTACAAAATCTTTTTTTAAGTACTCCAGTAATTCATAGGAAGAGATAACTTCCATAATAAATGGTCCAGAAATGTTTCTTAGAAAATATTTGAGTTAGTTTTTGGAAGAAAATCAGAATTTGAACAGACAGTAGGGAAAAGAGTAGTGTGAAGGACTAATGTTCTAAGCTAGGGCTGTCGAAAATGTGGCCTTGTGCCTCATGGGGCCTGCAGTGGGATTTATGCACCTGCCTACAAGTATAGAAATTTACATAAATGCTTTAGTAAATGAAACAGAGCTACTGCAGAGCTCTCACTGAAATGGCAAATCAAAATATATTGTCTATTGTTTCAGTAAAACCTTCAGTTGGACAACCTTGTAATCTAAGCAAAGGAATAGGAGGACAATGAACACGAAAAGTTCAGGGGACTGTGAGATCAATTTATCTAGAACAGAAGAGTATATTGGAAAGAAATGAGGGATATGCTCAGAGAGGTATGTTTGTGCTACTTTAGACTTTAGGTACAATTGAAAGAATTCTATGACAACTTGTTCCAGCAATTAGCTATAGCACTGAAGCATAAAATTCCTATGGATGAATTCTTACATTAGGAATTTAGTATGGAATTGTGTTTATGTGAGTAAATAAGTTGTATTCTTTGTTTTGCTTGGAATTGAGGTGATCATGAACAGATAACAAATATTGCCACATGAAAATGCCTGAAGCTTTTCTCTAAGCCTTTTGTCATGTTATTTGCAATATTTGGACCACACATTGATTTCCCTTCAAAAAAATCAAGTCCATGGTTTCCTTTGAAATGGGTTTTGTATCCCAGTTTCTCTTAAGAAGTCTTCCCAGGTTAGCTCACTCATTCCAAATGGATGGTCACATCCTTTCAGCATGTTTTCCCTCATGTTATATTCATCTCTACATACTTTGCAATTGCTTTTCAGATATTTCATTCACATATTTCTTTCTCATAAGATCTTTAAGGAAAGGGACAAAATTTACTATCTACAAAGTAACTGTAAATAATAGTTAACATGGTTATAATATTTGAGAGTTTGTTAAAGACTATTTTTTTAAAACAAATCTGTGAGCTAGATTTTACAATGATAATTAAGTTCATCTTACAAATGAGGAAACAGACTCCAAGAAATTTAATGATTTCTCCATCATCACATAACTAATCAATAATAGTTAGTACAGAAACTTAGGTCTTCCAATATCAAATAGCATGCTTTTGTTGTCAATTCATTTATTTTTTACACTAACTCTAATTCAGTATTGTTATGGAAAGAAAAAAAAACCCTAAATAGAGGAGATAATCTGGTGATTGGTGATAATCTCCTCCATGTATTTTAAGCAATCGGGTATGCTTGGTCCAACTTGCCCATCATTTGATACACCACAACATTGTAGCAAATTCCTAAAAAAATTCAACATCAGGGTTGTTTGAGTTAAAGCATTAAAGTCTTTGTCAAAAATTTGTAAAAAAAATTCCCAAGAGAATTTAATCCTTATAAGGACAAAACTCAACCTATCCTGCTCCAATCCCTCCCCCACTGTTCTGATTGGTAAGGGCTTCAAGTCATCCACTAGATGTAGATTGGCTTTAACCATACTTGCCAAGTATCTTCTTGTGATATACCCTACTAGAATGTAACCATCTTGAGAGGAGGGTCTATGAAACTTTTATATTTATAACCCTAAAATACCATAATGTTCAATACATAATAAGCTATTAAGAGATGTTTTGGAATTCATTCATTCATTCTAAAACCCCTTATCCCCCCCCCCACACACACACCCATAGATTACGAGCTAGCATTCTCCCATTGATAAAGGTTAATTTATCAGATTAGCTAACTGTAAACTTGGAAAGCCAAGAGCAGGGCTTTAATCAGATAGAACACATACCAAAACTTATGGGATGCAGCAAAAGTAATTCTTAGGGGAAGTTTTATATCGCTAAATCTTTTCATGAATAAAATAGATAAAAAGGAGATCAATGAAATGGACATGCAACTGAAAGATCTAGAAAAAGAACAAATTGAAAATCCCCAATTAGATACCAAATTAGAAGTGCTGAAAATCAAAGGAGAGATTAATAAAATTGAAATGAAGAAAGCTATTAAACTAATAAATAAAAGTAAAAGCTGATTTTATGAAAAACCAATAAAATTGATAAACACTTGGTCAATTCGATTTAAAAAAGAAAGAAGAAAACCAAATTGCCAGTATGAAAAATGAAAAGGGTGAATTCACCTCCAATGAAGAGGAAATTAAAACAATAATTAGGAATTATCTTGCCCAATTTTATGCCCATAAATTTAATAACCTTAGGGAAATGGAAGAATAGTTGCAAAAGTACAAATTACCTAGGTTGATAGAAGAGGAAGTAAATTACCTAAATGATCCCATCTCAGAAAAAGAAATTGAGCAAACCATCAATTAATTCCCTAGGAAAAAATCTCCAGGGCCAGATGGTTTTACCTGTGGATTCTATCAAACAGTTAAAGAAAAATTAATTCCTGTACTTTATAGACTATTTGGGAAAATTGGCAAAGAAGGAGTCTTACCAAATTCTTTTTATGACACGAATATGGTACTAATACCCAAACCAGTAAGAGTCAAATCAGAGAAAGAAAATTATAAACCAATTTACCTAATGAATATTGATGCAAAAATTTTAAATAAGATATTAGCAAAAAGACTGCAGCAACTTATCAGGAGAATAATACACTATGACCAGGGAGGATTTATTCCAGGAATGCAAGACTGGTTCAATATTAGGAAAACTATCAGAACAATTGATCATATCAATAACAAAACTAGCAGAAACCATATGATTATCTCAATAGATGCAGAAAAAACATTATGAGAAAATACAATACCTATTCCTATTAAAAATACCAGATAACATAGGAATAAATGTAATCTTGCTTAAAATTATATGTAGTATCCGCCTAAAACCATCAGCACTAATTATATGTAATGGGGATAAGTTAGAGGCATTCCCAATGAGATCCAGGGTGAAACAAAGATGGCCCTTATCACCTAATTATTCAATTTGGTACTAGAAATATTAGCTTTAGCATTAAGAGAAGAAAAAGAAATTGAAGAAGTTACAATAGGCAAAGAAGAAACTAAATTATCACCTTTTGTAGATGATATGATGATTTACTTAGAGAATCAAATAAAAACCTACTTGAAATAATAAACAACTTTAGCAAAGTTGCAGGATATAAAATAAACCCACATAAATGCTAGGCATTCCTATATATTACTAACAAGTTCCAACAGTAAGAGACAGAAAGAGAAATTCCATTTAAAGTTACTCAAGGCACTATGAAATATTTCGGAGTCTACCTGACAAGAGAAACCCAGGCCCTATGTGAACACAATTACAAAACACTTTTCACACAAATAAAATCAGATCTAAATAAATGGAAAAAAAAACATCAGTTGCTCATGGCTAGACTGAGCTACTATAATAAAAATGACTATTCTACATAAATTAATTTACTTATTCAGTGCCGTACCAATTTAACTACCAAAAAATATTTTATAGAGCTGGATAAGATAATAATAAAATTCATCTGGGAAAACAAAAAGTCCAGGATATCAAAGGAATTAATGAAAAGAAATGCTAGGGAAGGTGGTCTAGCCATACCAGATATAAAACTGTACTTTAAAGCAGCAGTCATGAAAACTACATGGTACTGGCTAAGAAACAGAGTGGTAGATCAATGGAACAGGTTACATACAGAAGATGCAGTAGTCAACAACTAAAGCAATATACTCTTTGATAAACCCAAAGAATGCAGCTTCTAGGCTAAAAATTCATTATTCCACAAAAACTGCTAGCAAAATTGGAAAATAGTATGGCAGAACCTAGACATAGACCAATATCTTATACCATATACCAAAATAAAGTCAAAATGGGTTCATGATTTAGAAATAAGGGCTGATACTATAAGCAATTTGGCAGAGCAGGGAATAGTTTACCTATCAGATCTATGGGAAAGGGAAGAATTCATGACCCAACAAGAGATAGAGAGCATTGCAAAATGCAAAAAAAAAAAAATTGGATTATGTTAAACTGAAAAGTTTTTGTATAAACAAAGACTAGTTCTTATTGATATGATCAATTATTCTGACAGTTTTCCTAATATTGAACCAGTCTTGCATTCCTGGAATAAATCCTCCCTGGTCATAGTGTATTATTCTCCTGATAAGTTGCTTCAGTCTTTTTGCTAATATTTTACTTAAAATTTTTGCATCAATATTCATTAGGTAACAACAAAGATTAGGAGGGAAGCAGAAAATTGGGAGAAAATCTTTACAACCAGGATCTCTGAGAAAGGCCTGTATTAAGAAGGCAGAATTTATGATTTCAAAGAGAATCATATATATGTCTGAACAGTTCAGAACCGCAGGATATAAGGAATTCTCTAAGTAGAATGCAGAAGAATTAAAGCATTTATTCAGGCTCCAAAGTAACAGACTCAAGAACCAGCCTCCCCATTTTGATATTTTGATCAAAAGCTTCCAGGCCCAATAAGTAAGCCTCACAAGAGTAACCAGGAGGCCACAGAAAAACATGATGGTATTAAACCAAATCATATTCATGCTTCCCTCTCCAGTAAGACAATTACCCACTGGCCTCAAGTCCTTGCTCAGCACTCCTCGGTCCACACACAGGTTGGCCCTGCTTCCGCAGCTCCTGCTTCTGCTTTGGCTATATCTTCAGCTTTGGCTGTAGCTGTCTCTTGGCTTGACTTTCCTCGCAGCCTCCAACCCCAAACCAGCGATCGAGCACCGGGAACTCGCCTTATGAGTGCCTCCTCGCCTCCTCCTTTGGTCCCAGGTCTACAAAACGCTGCTAGAGGCTGAGGCACCAGCGGGGGAAGTTTGCACCCTCACTTTGTTCTGACCACGCTCCCCTTAGTGGCTGCTGCAGCGGCGACAGTGCTGAGACACCCTCCCCCTAGCCGAGCCCCTGGCATCATCAAGTGCCGCCTGAAAGACCAGAATCCATTGGTTCCCAAGTTGGCCCCTCCCGCTAGAACCCTGGGAGGCTCACATCTACATAGACTAGGTCAACACCCAACAGGGCATGGCTCTGGAGTTAACACCTCCCCTTAGCAAACCCCACTTTGGGACCCACCTCAGTCATCAATCCACACCCACATAGGTTTTATGCCTAATAGGGCTTTGGGCCTGGGGCTTAGCACTTAGCAAGATTCAATGAAATAGCTGAATCACTCAAAGCAAACAAAAACCAAACTCCTCAAGGGCACCTGTTGAACTAAGTGCTAAAGAGCCCATTTTGCTTACCAACACAAGGCCTCATATCTAAAATACACAGTGAACTGAACCAAATTTATAGTAATAAAAACCATTTGCCATTTGAGAAATGGTCAAAGGATATGATCAGGCAGTTTTCAGGGAAAGAAATTAAAGATATCTATAGGCATATGAAAAATCCTCCAAATCACTACTGATTAGAGAAATGCACATCAAAACAACTCTTAGCAAACACATCTCTTCTGTCAGATTGGTTAACATGGCAAAACAGGAAAATGATAAATTCTTGAGAGGATGTGGGAAAATTGGAACATTAATACATTGTTGATGGAGTTGTGAACAGATCTAGCCATTTTGCAGAGTACTTTAGAACTATGCCCAAAGGGCTATTAATATGCGCATATCCTTTGACCCAGAAATACCACTCCTAGGGCTATATCCCAAAAGGAACACACAAGTGGGAAAGGGACCCGAATGTATAAAATTATTTATAGCAGCTGTTTTGGTGACAAAGAATTGGAAATCCTTGGGATGCCCATCAATTAAGAAATGGCTGAGCAAGTTGTATATGAATGTAATGGAATACTATTATGCTATAAGAAATGGGGAAGATATGGACTTGATAATAACCGTGAAAGATCTACATGATATGATGCTGAGTGAGAGGAGCAGAACCAGGTAAACATTGTACACAACCACAAACATATTGATTCTGTGATGACTAACTTTAATAGACTTGGCTCTCCTCAGCAATACAAAGTTCTAAAACAGATCCAAAGGACTCAGTACGGACAAAGTGAGCTACATCCGGAGAAAGAACTGTGGCATCTGAATGCAGACAGAGGCAAAATATTTGCTCTCTTTTTTTCTCTCTTAATTTTGGTTTTGTTTCTCCTCTCTCATGATTCATTCCATTGATCATAATTCTTCTTTGCAATTTGACTGTTGTGTAAATAAGTTTAATGCTAAGGTTTATGTAGAATCTATACTGGACTGCATGCCATCTTGGGGCCCAGGGGGGAGGGGAGGGAAGGGAAGAAAATTTGAAAGTCAAGAAGATGTAGAAGTAAGTGTTGAAAATGAAAAATAAAAAAAAAAATCTAGTAAAAAATAGAACACAGAATAAATGCATTGTTGTTAAGATCTCACTAAAGCAAGTAACAGCTAGACTCCAAAATGACTGTCCCCTGGGAGCTTGAGGGAATGGACAAAAAATGAGGAATTTTCAAAGGAGTACAAGGTAGTAGTAACATGTCAATTATGGGAGTTTAATATAGACATTTCACCTATATCACAAATTTCCCTACATGTAGCCCTACTGTTGGTCACACAGTTTTTATTTAATAATTGGGGTTTTTTTTGTTTGTTTGTTTTAGGCACCAGTTTAAGGAACCAGGCATACTTTACTGGAAATACAACAAAACTTGATGGGGGCTAAGTTATGATAAACCTCTTCAAATATTTGAAAATCTCTCTTATAGAATATGGAGTCAACTTATTCTACACAGCTGCAGAAGACAGCTCTAAAACCAATGGATGAAGTTTCATGGAGGCTGAATTTTGACTCAGAATTCAGAAGCATTCAATAACTAGAGTCATTCAGTTTTGGAATGGTGTTCCTGTGTTATTGAATTCAGAGAAGAGATTGTGATACAGTAGAAAAAGGAGTGGAACTGAAGGCCAAGGACTTATATTCAAAATCCACCTCATTTACTAATTTTGATTGACCTTGGGTATGCAATCCAACATTTTTGGACCTCAGTTGCCTCTTTCATGAAGTGAGAGGATTGGACTAGAGAGGCTCTAAGGCCTCTTTAAGATTAAGATTTGTGATCTAGAAAGATGAACCCTCTTACTTAATAATGCTGATGATTCCAGCATATTATAAAAAAAGATTCCTTCTCTGTGTAAATAACTAAAATAAATATAACCTGAAACCTATTCCAACAGCAAGAGTCTATCATTTTCATAATGCACAGGCAAATCTGCAAATTTAATCATAGGTAGCATCTGTATTGCCCTTTAAAGTTTGCCAAGTACTTTACAAATATTAGCTTATTTTGCCTTTACAACAATTACTCTATTATTATAAAGATTTTTAAGGTAAGGAATTTGAGGAGAATAGAGGTTAACTTACCTAGAATTAAACAAATAATAAATGCCAAAAGCTGGATTTGAATTCAGGTATTCTTGATTTCAGGTCCAGAACTCTATCTACTACAGTTACTCTAAGTTCTAATTTTTATTCAACCTCAATTAATCTCAATTAATGATGAAGATGATAGTAGCTTGCATTTCTGTAGTTTTCAGTTTACAAAGCATTTTCCTCACCACAAGGTTGTGAAGAAGATATTATAATTGTTACCATGCCTATTTAAAAATTTTACACTCAGATAAATTGTCAATGTTTTGAATATAAATTAGAAAACTAGGAAGATCATGTTATACATATCACTTCAAGAGAGAGGAATAATATTAGCTCAACATTTTTGGACTGAGAAAGATGAAGCCCACGTGACCTGTGAATAAAAGACTCAAACCTCGAGCTAAGCATTTTAAGTAGATTCCAATCTAGATATAGATAAAGTATCATTAAATAGAGTAAGACCGATAAGCTGGGAATCAGGAAATATAACTTTGTGACTTAATTGCAACTTTGTTATTAACCATCTTAAGAATTTAGGCACGTTGCTTGGCCACTATATATCTCAGTTTTCTCATATTTCTTAGTGGGACAATATTGTCCGTTTTGTATTAGTTAAGTGTGAGAACTAAAGGAGTTTATATATATATATATACACATACATATATACATATACATATATATATATATGTAAAAGAAAGTACTTAACAAATATAAGAACTAGTAGCTCAGAAACTTTCACACATGGCACAAGAACAGCCTGTTGTGTTCATTGCCTGAGTTACGCCTTTTGCTTTGTTCCTCAGCAGTTGTCCAGGGCCATGGTGGAGCTATGTTAATGGTATCTCATACACAAGACTCCTGGAGCATCATTTGCTGATTACGTGACTCTTGAGCTGGGCTGTTACTCCATTGTATTAGTTCAGGCATCTGACTGGAAGGGAAGCAAATCATTGGCAGCCTAAGGACAAAAGTGATGGGCCTAGGTAAAAAAGGACTGGGAAATAAAAAGAATAAAAACACTGGGGGCAGTATCCCCCAAACGACTTTTTCCCATTACCAGGCTCATTCAGATATATATACATACACACATCGTATGTATGTATATACACATATGTATACATATACATATATGTATATGTATACTTACGTATATAGATACTATGTATACATACTTTGTGTGTATATGTGTATATGCATGTGCGTATGTGTATATATACATATATAGTATATATGTGTATGCACACACACATATATATGTATATATAGATACATATATATGTATCTATATATACATATCTATATATATATCCTTGATTAGCTCTGAGGCAGCACAGTGATGCAAAGAGTGTTCAAATTGGAGTTAAGCAGACATAGAATCTAATCCTTCCTCTGATACATAAAAGCTATGTGACCATGATCAAATTGGTGAGCTTCCAGTTTTTCATCATAAAATGCATGTGATACCACCTGTAGTAACCATCTCACAGGGTTGTTGTGAGACAAGGAAGATAATGTATCAAAAATATCATATATATGCCAGCTATTATTTTACTTGGAGTACATGGAATTTTAGTGCTGAGAAGGACTTCAAGTATTAGTGAAGCCAGGAAATTTAGATTTGAAATGACTTGTCCAAGGTCATACTGCCAATTAGTGGCAGATCAGGAACAAGAACACATCCCTGATTGTAATTGTATATTCTTGCAATTTTACCATTGCTGCCTAGACATCACCAAGTTCTAGGTCACCGACTTGAACTCCAGTTGACCCAGCTAGCTTCAGTTAAGCAAAACCACAAGCTGCGTTCCTGTGCCAAAAAACAAGTGAGACTAGCCGGGAAAATACGGATGACTCAGAAAAATCTATTTCTACTCTAAGAGGAGTAAGTCAGATAACCTACATACATTCTTCATGTGAACCCAGACCTTTTTTTATTAGAAAATGTCTGCTACTACTGGTGAACAACTTATACAAAAGTCATAATAATATGAGTGAAAAAAATATTGGAACATATCAGAATTCAGATCAGTGCAAAGCCTATTCTTGAATTAAGAGGATCATCAAGTAGTCAAGCAACAAACATTCATTGTTTTCTTACTATGTGCAAGGAACTGTGCTAAGTGATGAGGATACAAATGCAAGTAAAAGGAAAATAGTTCCAGCCAGCAAAGAAATTACATTTTCATAGGGAAGAACACATACACACACACACACACACACACACAGAGAGAGAGAGAGAGAGAGAGAGAGAGAGAGAGAGAGAGAGAGAGAGGGAGGGAGACAGCTGAAAAGTGAGGGGTAGGGGACAGTTACCTGCTTAGGGTCATATTAACAAAGTATGGAGGGTTAGATGAAGAGCCAGAAGATTAAAGAATGAGTGTTCCAACTCCTTCCCAAAATAGAAGCCCCTGGGTTAAATGAACCAGTGAGATAAAGAGGTTGAAAGGGAATATGGATGTTATAGGACAAGACAACCCCAGGAACTAAGGGAAATTCCAGAATAAGGAAGCAGGTGAAGTATGGAGTCAAAGTCTAGAGAATTAAAAGCAGAACTGGGAGGATAATGAGAGGTTTTTGACTGTAGGGAGAAATGGTCCACAGGCTTTATCAAATTCCATAACACAAAAGATTACAAACTGCTGAATTGGTACTAGGTAAAATGCCCCTGTTATAATATAAACGTTTGAGGGTGGCTTGAGATGGAAACTATATGTTCAAACAGTAGGATAAATTAGTTTAATCAGTTACCTGTCCACTAAACACTTAGCTGAGTTCTGCCATACTCAGCTAATGGAAATTTCAGGACAAAGTGATTGTGTTAGAAAATGTAGAAAGAGAAGTACTATCGAAAGTGTAATGGAATTAAAAACAAGGAATCTGTATTGGAACTAGAGTTTCACTACCTTTTCCTGTTTGAATCAAAAATCCTTTACAAATTACAGAAATAAAATCTTATAGAATTTCAAACTTATTCAGTCATCATAGATTTATTAAAAAGCCCAATATACATCATTTAGTGCTAAGCACTAAAGATACAAGGAAAAGCAAAAGACCATTCCTGTCCTTGAGGATTTCATGGTCCAATGAGGAATCAAACAACTATGTACAAACAAGATATATGCTAGGTATATCAGAAATAATCAACAGAGGGAAAGTGGAAAGAATAAAGGTAATGGGTAAGTTTTCTAGAAGATGGGGTTTTAGCTGGCGGTTGAAGAAAGCTAGGCAGTCAGGATACAGGGATGAGAAGGGAGAAAATCCCATGGATAGCAGACAGCTAGTGAAGATGTCTGGAGTTTGGATATAGCAGCTAGAGGAAAATATAGGATGTCTGAAAAAGAAGAGACATCGAGAGGTGGAAATCAAGAGATAGGAGGGCAACAAAGAAAATTATAAACAACTTTACATTTTTTTTCTAAAATCAGCATGTGTTTGTCTCAAAACTAATGAAGTATATTATTTGTGGCAGATAAAGGGCACAGAGCCAAGTAATGTGCTTGCTTATTTTTTTTGAAAATATCACATTTGAAAATACATATGATAATACTACAGTCACATCTCATTTTCACTTTATGTAAAGAAAGGATGGTTAAAGAATAAAAATGGAGGAACAATAACTGTAGGAATGGGATGGGAAATATTGAATATAAAAAAAAACTATAAACAATTTTCTAATGCTACCCTCTGCTATCTCTTCCATTAGTAATGAATGAGTTCTTATTGATTTCAGTTTCTTATTTCCTCCATTCTACAAAAGAGAATATTTGGGATGGTAATAAATTTATAGTAAAATGGAACAGGGGTTTACACATCTATATATAACTGAAGATCATAGCTTTACATTCTAAGTTTGCCTCACCCATTAAATACAAATACTGAATAATTCAAGAGACAAAGGACATATGAGATATTTTTTACCAATGGATATGGAAATGTAAAGACTGAGGTTTCAAGAGATGGAGGAAGTAAAAAATATGTAAGATGGTAGCTAAAACAGGGAGTGGTTTTCTTCATCTTACTTTCCCTAGAAAAGTCTAATTGCTCACTAAGCTCCAGGAGTAATGGATCGGTCTATACTCATTTATTGAATCCTACTGCCAGCATAAAGACAGCTGCAGCTTGGAAAAAAGTATTAGCCTTCAGGAGTTCCATTTCACTGAATATCCCAATTTTTTTTCATGATGAAAATCTCAGATTTAAAGCTGCTATAGTCTTCTTGAAGTTTCTTCCCTTGATGAGTAGGTCCTGCTACATATGTCAAACATCCAGGGCAATCTGTATTATATGTATGTTTCTTTGCTCACTTTCAGGGACAACACATGGGGACTAAGCAAATTGAACTTTGCGTTTCCTGGAACTGTGGGGTACAGAGTTGCTTACATAACTTGTAGAGACTGCAAAGGTTTGTAAGAAGTTGTGAGGGAATATCCAAGTGGTAGATATTTAATTATACACTTTTATTCCTGTGGCTTTATTGGTTTGAAAATTTATGTCAAAAGTAAATTACTGCTTGCAAGAGTACAATAGTTCATGTGGAAATGCTACTCCATTTTGTTAAAATCACTTAAATAGGGCTATAGAAGTATAGCCAGTACAAAGGAGAATTGAGGTTTGCCAGAAATGATTCCAGAACTAATTCCGATTAGTCAAATCCACTATAATCCACAGATTCACTAGTAATAATAATGATGATGACAACATTTATATATCGCTTACTGAGTTACAGGTACTGTGTTAAATTCTTTAGAATTTTTATCGCATTTGATCTTCCAAACAACACTTGGGAGTAGGTGCTATTATGGTTTAAAGATGAAGATGATATTTTACAGATGAAGATACTGAATGAAGCAAACACAGGTTAAGCGACTCTCCCAGGGTCACACAATTAGTACATGTCAAAGGTTAAATTTGATTTTAAGTCTTCCAAATTCTAGGCATGGTGCTCTATCTACTGTGCCATTTAGCTGTCAGTAAATACTCACTAAATAGGGAGGATGTGTTGCTCCGCTCAACCCCCAAAGAAGGAAGGAAATAAGAAAAGAAGCAATCAACCTTTGATAATCATAGATGACACTATACCACCTCCTAGTGGAGCTGATGTTCACAACCACCAATAGAGAACAACATAATTCCTTGGCTAATAGGACATAGATAATATCTATCAGTGCCACCTTGTGGCAAAAGGATCAAATTCCAGCTCTTTCCTCCATTTATTAGCCATATACCTCTGGGAAAAACAATCGTTAGGAATCTGAAAGACAATTTCCTTATCTATAACATGAAAGCAGGTGGTACAGTGGATAGTTCAAATCAATCCTTAGACATTTACTAGGTGTGTGACACTGGAAAAGTTTCACCTTTTTTTCTGCCTCATTTACTCAACTTTAAAATGGGGATAATAATAACAACTACCTTCTGAGGTTTTTATGAGGAACTATTGAGATATTAAAAAAAAAAACATGCTGAGCAAAATGCCTTAGTAGGCACTGTATAAATGTTTATGTTTATTATTATTATTATTATTATATTTACACTTCATTACTGACAAGGTTGTTGTGAGGATAAAAGGGATTAAAATGTGTAAAATCCTTTGTAAAACAGTAAGCCCTATGCAGATGTCAATTATATCCATTACCATCATTTTTATTATCTTTTCAATAAGTTTCTACTTTAATGCTTGGTCATTGCACAGGAATGATTGAGATCTCCAGGGTATGTTCAAAATAGAAAGGTTCAGAGCATAGCCTCTTTCATAAAAAAGTAGGTAAGAGAGAACCAGCCTTATTCAGTACAGAAAAGTTTGGACAACAGGAAATTGATATTGTAGACCAAAGTAAGTTAGTCACAGGCAAATTGAGATTTGTGTATGCAGAGAGGCTCTCCACATGGATACAAACATATATTTCTAGAATTATGGAGTAAATAAATGATTTTACCCAGAAAAAATTATGTCCCAGGAAAAATCGAGAGGATCTAGAATCATGACCTTTTTCACTGGGGAGGCATGATTCTTTCAAAGTATATTATGCAAAAGAAGCTTTTCAAGAATCTGAAATCAACCTAAAAATGCAATAATATATTAACAAGACATTTACATCAAAATGAATCCCTAATCTGAAGTTCCTTCATCTATAGGTCTACAAGATAAATTAACTTATATTTTAAAAATGATTTTAATATAGTATTACCGTAAAGCATTTGCCACTTCTTTAAAGGGCCTAGATTAACCCTAGCACATATTTCCTACATGATCATCATTGATTAAGTTATAATCCTTGTTTGTGTCTTGTTTATTTCAAAGATTCACAAGGTAAGAGTTTTTAGAGTTAGGGATGTCCTCAGAGATAATTTAGTCCATTAAGTTTCTGAGGCAATTAAGTAGTGAAGTGGACACAGTGCTAAGCCTGGAATCAGGAAGGCTTCAGCTCAAACACAGCCTCAGACTTTAGCTGTATGAACCTGTGAAACTTATTTAACCTCTGTCTACCTCAGTTTTCTTAACTTTCAGTGGGGATACTGATAGCACCTACCTTCCAGGATTGTTGACTGGATCAAATGAAAAATTTGTAGCATGTTCAGCACAGTGCACACTATATAGTAGGCCCTTAATGAATGCTTTTCCCTCTTCCATTCCCTTTAGTCTATCACTAAAACAAGAATTCCACTTAATGGCATCCCTAGCAAGAAATCATCAGCCTCTGATTAAACAATTCCAAGTAATCTAGTAAAATTTAAGATTTTACTAAGAGCCAGGGATTCATAGACCAAAAAAACCCAAAACAAAAAAAAAATATTCTCTACTCTCAAAATCATTGCAAGGTAGCTTGAAGTAGCAGGAGCATATACGAAGTATACATACATACACACACACATGTGCATATATGTATATATGTACACATATATGTATGTACACACATACACACACATATATGTATATATGTACATAGATGCATGTATATACACTTGTAAGATATAATACATATATCCATATGTGTATATGTATATATATGTATGTAGTATATTTATATGTGTGTATACAAACACAAAGACATGTATGCATACATATATTAACTTGTGTTATATATACACACATGCATATATGTTATATATACACATACACACACTCCCTCTCTCACGTGTGAATGTGTGTGTGTGTGTGAGTACGGTTATGGTTGTGGTTTCTCCTTTGTTCTCAAAAAGGACCGTGGCATCAGGAATACGATGCCATGACTAGCAACTGAATTGGATTTGAGTGAAGAAAGGCTATACAAAGTCACCAGCCTCACTCGCTCCTCCAGAGCCATCTGGTTTCAGTGGCCAGATATAGATTAAGACAAGTGGAGATGGCTAAGGATGCAATGGGATACCTTAGCTTTTTTAAGCTTAGGTCTTTCTGGGTTCTCACTTTGATTGAGGCAATACCCATTTAGCGATTAGGCCTATTTAAGAAATGATTCAAAGGATGGGCCCTGTAATAAAAAAAAAAAAAAAACAACAAATCCAACTAGCAGTGGAAGACCCTCAAGGATTCTGGCCTAAGGAGAAACAACTACAATTTGCATTCCTTCTGAGCCATCAGGGGCCCCCAAAAGTAGTGCTTTAGTGTTGCTTGGGCAGAGATCTATTTTTGGCCAATCCATGGAGAGCCAGAGGGACTGGGTTTAAGGCATGGTTATACACACATATGCGCGTGCGTGCACGTGCTTGCACACATGTGTATGCACACATGTGCTTGTGTGTATACAATGCACACACACATAATACACATGTATATTGTGTGCATATGAATATGTGTATCTGTGCACATATAAATGTGTATGTGTGTAGATGACACATACATATACTTATATGTATAAATGTATGTATATACAAACATGCATATAAACATGTATGTGTATTTTATATATATATATATATAGTGTGTATGTATGTATATTAGATACAAAATTGATGAAGGTAGGAAGATGTAGTAGATAGACTGAGGGACCTAGTAGCATAAAGACATGGGTTCAAATCCTACTTAGGATCTTACCAGATACATTATCATAGGCGAGTCATTAACCACAGTTTCCTCATATGTATAGTATGGATAAAATAGCACCTACTTCTCAATGTTGCTATGTGAATAAAATGAAATAATATTTGTGAAGAAATTTGTAAACTTTAAAGTGATATATAAATAATAGCTATTATTATTGTTATCATTGTCTTCATTATTAGCATTACTAATATTACTGTTCACAGTGATTTGGGAAGGGAAGAAGCTAGTGGAAAAGGATTAAGAAAGGTCCCTTGGGAAGCCTCAGATGATCTTTAAAACTTGTAAGAGATTTTGAGAGCTAAAGGAAGGAAAATGTGAATTCCAGGAATGGGGCACTCTCAATAGTCAGAGAAATAGGATAGAGATAGAGATACAGGAGGAGCAATATTGAAACTAGAAAAAGCAAGATGGCTGGTTTTCTTGAAAAGCAATATTTAGGAGGAAAGTAATGGATAATAAAATTGGAAAGATAGATGACTGGGGTCGTTACCCCAGTATAGTAGGGAGCAGTTGGAGTTTTTGAGAAAGGAGGTGATATGGTCAGATTTGTACTTTAGGAAAATCAGTTTGGCAGTTGTATGAAGGATGAATAAGAGAAATAAGAGACTTGAGGAAGGGAGATTAATTTTTAAAAAACTTAAATTGTCTTACAGTGAAAGGGATGAGGGTCTGACCCAGGCTGCTATTTGTGTGGTTGCAGAGAAAGGTACAGGCATGACAGAAGTTATGGAGGTAGAAAGAAGATTAAGCAAGTAAATAATTGTGTACAGTTAGTAGGAGGAAGGAATTCAGAATGACACAGACCTTTATAATTGGAAGGACCATAGTTTCCTTTACAGAAAAAAAAGTTTATAAGAAGGGCAAATTGGGAAGGGAAAAAAATAATGAGTTCAGTTTTTAGCATGTAGAATTTGAGATGTCTCTGGGACATATAGTTCACAATATAAAATAAGAAGCTATACATTGGAGGCTCATCCTATTCATTCTACATATCTAATCAGTTGACATATGATGTCACTTCTACTCTCATAACTTTTCTCATGTATCTCTTTATTGCCAATTCCATCATCTCTGCCCTAATTTAGGCTTTTTCAAACCCATAACCTTTACTATTATAGATTTGCTTGAATCAAGTCCATCCTCACTCAAGTCCATCAGAGCCGATACTGATGAGAGTAAGGTTCAAGCAATGTTCATTGACAATAATAGATTTTTCTTCCCTCTTCATGAGAAATAATTTGTCTCATTCCACCTCTCTCTTTTTCTGCCCACTGTACTCCTCTTTCTCATCCCTTAATTAACTTTTTTTCACTGTCATTCCCTTCAATTCACCTTACACCCATACCATCTGTCTATGTATATTCCTCTATGTATAGCTGTACTATTAATGGTACAATTTTCAAGAATTACAAGTATCATCTTCCCATGAAGGAATGTAAACAATTCAGCTCCATTGAATCTCCTAAGTTTTCTTTCCCCTTTTCACCTTTTTAAGCTTCTCTTGGCCTTCATACTGGCAATCAGATTTTTTTGTCCAATGCTGGTCTTCTCCTCATGAAAGCATGAAATCTTTCGATGTCTTTGAAAGACCTTTTTTCTCTCCTTGAAGAATTATGCTTAATTTTGCTTGGTAAGTGATTCTTTGTTATAGTCATAGCTCCTTTGCCTTCTGGAATATCATGTTCCATGACCTCTGATCCATTAATGTCGTAGCTGCTAGATCCTGTGTAATCTAGATTGTGGTTCCCTCATATTTGAATTCTTTTTTTCTGGCCACTTGTAGCAATTTTTTTTTCCTTGACCCAATAATTCTGTAATTTGGCTATATGTTCCTTGCAGTTTTTATTTTGGAATTTCTTTCCTGAGGTGACTGGTGGATTCTTTTAATGACCATTTTGTGCTCTGCTTCCATGATACCAGGGCAGTTTTCCTTGATACTGTCCAGGTTCTCTTTTTAATTATGGATTTCAAATAGTCCCATGTAATAGTAATTAAGGTGGGACTTTTTGCTGTTCTTCTCTTAATGATTCTGGCCTTTATTTGAATGGGACTGATTAAGTGGGATCTTTTTGTCTTGGAGTATTTCTCAGCACTGAGTCAACTGGGAGTCATTGATTGATATGTGATATGACACTGGGGATGAGGAACTTTCCTCACACCCAGCCTGGGTGAGATCTGGGCTCTGAACAGGATATAATTGAAGAGAGCTTGGCATTTGATTTTTGGGGCACACTCATAGAAGGAGTGTTGAGCCTCTGGGCAAGCTGCAAACTGCCTCCCATCTTTGCAACCCAGATGTTGGCTCTTCTCTGGTAACTATATATTGTGATTTGAATCAGACAAGGTCTGTCTGTTGATGTTTGTAATTTCTGTTTGTATTTGGCTTGAAGTTCAGGGGGCTGATCTTTTCCCCCTGAACTGTGAATGATATTTGTATGTTTGATTGAACTGAGATTGTTAACCCCTTAAAGTTGCTTTCCTTAGAAAAACAGATCAAAGAACCTGTGTTGGCAGCTTTATATGTGCTGGTTGTTGGTGGATCTTACACCCTTACAGCAGCTGCTAGCACATTGTTGATACATCCTGTGATTCTGACATTGTCTGTCCTAGATCTATTTTCCATATAGTTGTTTTTCCAATGAAGTATTTTACATTTTCTTCCTTTTTTCATTCTTTTGAATTTGTTTGATTGATCCTTGATAACTCACAGAGTCATTAGCTTCCACTTGCTCAATACTAACTTTTAAGGAGTTATTTTTCTCCATTTTTGTACTCCCTTTTCCATTTGGTCAATTCTACTTTTTAAGCAGCTGTTTCCTTTTTCCAGGCTGTTGACTCTTTTTTAATAATTCTCTTACATCACTCTCATTTCTTTTCCCATTTTTGCTTCTAACTCTCTCATTACTTTTGAGCTCCTTTTTGAGATCTTCCCTGAGTTCTTTCTGGGCTTCAGGCCACTTCCCATTTTTCCTTTGAGGTTTTGTCCATAAGTGTTTTGACATTGTTGTCTTCTTCTGAGTTTGTGTCTTGATCTTTCCTGTCACTGTAATAACTTTCTATGGTCAGATTATTTTTTGTTGGTGTTGTTGTTTCCTCAATTTTTTTTGTTTTGCCTTTTATTCTTTATTTTAAATTTAAGTTCTGCTCCTAGGGTGGAAGGGCCACTATCTCTGGTTTCTTGTGCTGCTGGCTATAGGCCCTGGCCATTTGCCTCGTGATACCCTGATGATGTTGATTAGGGTACAGTCTCTGGGACCCCCTTGTATCTGGAGTACAGTCTCTAGGAACCCCCTTGAACTCTCCTTGAATCTTCCCACTTGATCTGGCCTTTGCCTGAGACCATAAGCCTTTCATTATCTAGGCCCAAATCTCTACCTAGCCTAGCCCTCAGTTGTCCAGCTGCTTCCCACAGTTAATCCTAAAAAAATCCCATTCTCTTGTGTCCTGGAGTCTTGACCTCTAATCACACCAGTCCCATCAAGATCCTCTTTAGACTCCTCCTCAAGACCCTCCCTAAACCCCTCCTCTAGTCATCCCACTATCTGACCACCCCTCAATCCCTCCTACAATCTTTCTGTATATAAGATCCATCTTGCCTCCATGATAGCTCTCAGATTCAATCTAGCTCAGATTGAATCTGGCCTGCTTATAAAAACAAGCATCACAAAAGGTGGGATTTCTTAAGAAAACTCATTATAGTGAATCTTTAATAAACTTTGTCTTTTTCCTTGTTTGAAAAAGCTTGAGTCGAATTCATTTGACAGGACCCAGCATGTCAGTGTTTTGGGGTCTTGCTTGAGCACCCCCAAAAACCTATGGTTCCTTACATCACCATTTTTCTTTAACTTCATCAATGTTGCCCTGAGGACCACAGGGAAATGCAAACACTCTTCATTGGCCTTAGCATACACCAGACACCAACACTTAGGGACCCAGCTCAGCCCCAGGTAAGCTGACAGATACTTATGGCTTAGCAGTGCCAGCCAATCCCTCCTTTCCACTCTCTCATTGCAGTACTAGACATGAGGGTCCCCTGTGCTACATTGAAGCACATGGCAGTTTGGCAAGTGGATGCCTGTTTGCCCAGTGTGAATTATGTGGCAGCAGACAGCGCTGTTGGCTTTCTATTTTCTTAGGCACCCATAAGCTTGGTTTCTGTCTACTTGTTTCCTGGGGCTATCCTGAAGCACATGGCTGTCTGGTCCCTGGAGATTGCCTATTTTCATGAGGCTACACTGAAGCATTTGACAGTTCTCAGAGCTGGAGTTTTACCATTCTCCTGGTTATGCTGAGGCATGTGGGGGGTCCTGGTGTTGGCATTTGAATGTTTCACCTCCCTGGGGCTCAAGATCTTATGCTGGTTTGCTGACATGGATCTTGCTGCTGATTTTCTAAGATGTTTCCTCCCCTGGACTATGTTTCCCTTTTATCTGAGTGAAACTAACCATTCTTGCTAATCTTCCAAGTTTTTGTACTCAAAGATTGTTTCACCATATCTTTTTGTTGGTTCTTCTCTTCCAGGATTTGTTTTTTTTTTTTTTTGGGGGGGGGGATTGCTTTTTATACACGGCTTTCCTAAAGTCTGGACACCTAGGAAAAAATGAATATTTTCAAGAAATGAAATGATTGAAATTTTCTACACCATTTTATTTAATTGGAATATTAACAAATAACTTCTTCAATATGATTCCCATCATCTGTGTTGCAAAGCTTGATGTGCTTTGCAAGATTCACATGAACTCGATGAAATAACTCAATAACTCCACATTGCCATCAATTTTACCACATTCACTCTTGGAATATGAATATGAAATAATGTGATGTTGTTTTTTATTTGTTAATATTCCAATTAAATAAAATGATGTTGAAAATTTAAATCATTTCACTTCTTGAAAATATGCATTTTTGCTTATGTGTCCAGACTTTAGGAATACCCTGTAGTAGTTTAGAGGTGAGCATGGGAGTGTTATGTCAATTTACTGCTTACTCCAAAATCTTGGCTCCTGGATGTCCCCTCCATATACTTTGCTATTCAGCTACCCTGGCCTATTTGACGTTGCTTGCACAGGATGCTCTACCTTCCATTTTCATGCCTTTGCATTGCGTGTTCCATGTGTTTAGAATGCTCTCTATCTTCACCTCAATTTGTAAGTTTCCCTGGCTTCCATTAAAATGCAGCTTAAGTGCTATCACCTCCAGGAGACGTCTCTAAGTACTATATAACCTATTAGCGCCACCCTATAAAGGGTAACTTCTATCTAATCTATCTTGTAAAACACAGTAACTTATAGTTACTTATATTGTATGGGGGTGGGGAGAGAGAGAGAGAGAGAGAGAGAGAGAGAGAGAGAGAGAGAGAGAGAGAGAGAGAGAGAGAATCCTTGCCCAGGGACAATTGTGTTTTGTTTGAGATTGGGTGTCCCTATCTTTTTGGCTTGGAAATGAAGAGGCCACTCATTATTAGCATGGAAGCTATAAGCTCTCTGTTCTAACTTGAGCTGTTTTGACCCTTTCTTAGGCTGTCTGGTGAGCTTCTAATTTTAGAAGCTTGGCATATTGTTGTCAGAGTTAATGTAAGCATGTGATTGGATTTGGCTCACTTCAAAACTCCATATCTTAAATGACCTACCTGTCTTAGGCTTTTGAATAGTAATAATTAAGGGCCGTACCACCAACCATGACAAATATAAGAGTGTTGAATATTTCAAGACCAAGGAAATTTCTCACCTCCTTTGCATTAATCAATACTCTTCAATTCTAGCTACTCAACTACTTCAATTAACATTGAATACAGCTATTGTCCATCCTCTCTCCCTCTCTCTCTCTCTCTGTCTTTCTCTCTCTCTCTCTCTCTCTCTCTCTCTCTCTCTCTCTCCCTCTCTCTCTCTCTCTCTTTCTATCTCCCCCTCCTTCTCTCTCTCTCTCTCTCTCTCTCTCTCTCTCTTTTTCTCCCCGCCGTTTCTCCCTCCCTTACTCTCTCTCCGTCTCTCCCTTTCTCCACCCCCCCTCTCTCCCTCTCTCTCTCTCCCACTCACTCTCTCTCTCTTCTTTCCCTTTCCCCCTTCTCCCTCCCCATTCAATACATTAGTAACTCTGAAAACAACAACAGAAATAATGAAAATCAACCACCAAACCAACATTTCTTCTAAGGAAGTCAAGAATAATTCATGTCTACAAAATGACTACAAATTTGTGGCAAATGAATTATTTGCGTAAATTAGCCAATAATTCTGTCAAAATGATCAAAATGGTAGCTTCCATAGAGACACAATTTCACTTTTGGTCCTGACAGTGTAGTCAGTATTTGAGAGCTACAGAGAGGCCAGAGTTTATGATGATTTCGCAAGAAGATAGAAAGTTAAAATGTGGCAGTTTATAGAGGATCTAAACAAATACTATATTTTTTCATCATATAAATGATGTCTCTACTTCAGCTTGCACATATAATCATAGCTTTAGACAACACTCAGATACCATAGGCTTTACCTTAAAACATATAAATATCTTCTTAGGTCAACCTAGTTACCTTGAATGTAAATCTCTTTTTTATTCCATCTGTTTTGGAAATATAAAATTATACTACCCAAGATAAAGGAGATGGAAATTACTTTAAGATCATTCTTACCTAGAGTTAGTTAACAGCATATAAGTGGGCTGTGACTTGCTGTTACTGCAGTATGAATGAAACAGAAAAAGTTCAAAATTCAATTAGTGTTCAAATAGAAATTGGGTTTAGTTTAGATGTGCTAAAAAAGTAAAGAACTGAAATGTTATTTTTTTCCAGGAAATATGAATGTGAACACTTCTACTGCAAAGAACTGAGGATGTCTTTGGATCTGGATTATCTATTTTCTCTTCCAAATAATTGCTCAATCCTTCATAACTCCCACTCCACTATCCTAAAGAACCATTGCCCTAGCCAAGGCTTGGTAATTACAAGTGAATCCTGTACAATAGAATAATTGGACTTCAATCTGTCCATTTCAATTACATTGACCATCTTCATACCCAAAAGAGGTTTAGGACATAGTGAATCTCATTTAGTATGCAAAATTCAGCCTTTAACAAAGGACAGTCAAAAATGTAAGCAGGGTACTTGATTCCATGGCCATGAATAAACATGGTCACAGTCTCTGGGTTTGAAGCTATTGCAGATGCTGTCAGATTTCTTTTGTCACTTAAGGCACTTTTCAAAAGCAAAGTGGAACACCAAGACAGTTAACCCAATCAGTTAAGACAGGAATACATATGATATCATCTTCCATTTGTAAAGGAGAATGTAGAATCAGATTTCTGGAGATGAAAGTAACCTTGGAGTTCATCTAGACAAAATGCTTCATTTTATAGATGGAGAAAATGAGGCTGAAGTAGATTAAATGATTTAATCAAGGTCACAGATGTAGTAACTAAACATCAGAGGCAAGTTGTAAAGTCAGGCCCTCTAACTCCAAAAGCTGTGTTCTTTCTACTTCATTATGCTAATACCATTTGTCGAAAGATTGTCATATACCCCAAACCATTCTAATCTCCCAATGCTTTCCTAAGATAAGCAGGACAGAAATTATTCTCCCATATGTATATTTAGAGAACTGTATTATGGGGGATAGTGTAAGTAACCATCATCTTTCATATAATTTATTATTCCACTGTCATTAAAAAAATCATACACTATTTTCCCTTAATAGACTAGTTATTAGGCATGAAAACTTTCATGGATTTTTTTTAATAATTCTACCCCCCTTTTCAACTTGACGCTGACAATTTAGATTTGACCTTTCCCCCTCTGGGCAGGAATTAAAAAGCATTGATTTTCCTTGGTACAATCTGATTTCCTAAAATTTTGGCAGATTCCAAAAGTGTGGGGCCAAAAGGGACTTTTTCATTGCTTTATACTTTACTTTTTAATGTTTTCCTTGAAACTTAGTTGTGACATGATTCCTCAGGAGTCCTAGCCACCTGCCAAGTTTGAAATGTTTTTTGTTCAGCTGTTTTTAAGTTACCAATGAGAGAGGTCTTAATTCTAATAAGATGGAAAAATATCTCAAACTCCAAAACAACTAAATGGATCATGCTACTTGTGGAAATAAAAAAGAAGATATAAAGAAAAAAAGCAACCAAAAAACATTCTCAAATCCAAGAATATGCTGGAGACAGAATCAGTAAGGGGCGTCACAATTCTAACAATCAATTGATCCTGATTTTGGAAGAAGTGACTTAAAGAAGTTATGTGTGAAACTATAATTTCAGTTACTTCAGTTATTTCATTTCACTGATCATTGTCCCTCAATCACTTAATTAATATGGATTTATGAATCTATGTTGATTTGCGTTGCCTAAAGTTTACCAATTGCATAGACCAATCTATGCTGTGAGTTCATGCCGGTGGAAAAGGCATGGTTCTTATCCATTAGGAGTCTATAATCAGGTAATTCATCAATTGTCATAATTGCCTAAATGATTTTGAAGATAGAAATGGAAAAAAAAAGAAAAGAAAAAGTATTAGCTCCTTAAATGGGGAAAAAATTAAAGAGGAAAGAGGCTACATGCTTAACTGTCATAAGGAAATAAAATATTTGAACATTCTAATTCGTTGTAATACTTCAGATAATGCCCAGAGTGGTGGGATCAGCCCTTAACGATCCCCATGTTATCCAACTACCTATTGAAACAAACAATAGCTCATAAGAGCAGAGATTTAGAAGTATAAGTGACCTTAGAGGTCATCTTGTCTAACCCTCTAATTTTTGTTGATGAGGAAACCAAGGATTTAAGAATAGGAATAATTTTCTGATAGTCACAACAATAATAAGCAGTATAAACAGTATTAAAACCTAAATCTTCTGACCCCAAATTTGACATTGTTTCCATGACACCAGATTATAAGCTCACAGGATACTATATCTGAACTAGGGGGGACCTCAGGGACCATCTAATTCAACACTTCTATTTTGCAAAGAAAACTGTCTCGGGGAGGTTAAGTGATTTGCACCATGTCATACTGGTAAAATATCAAAGGTGAGATTTGAACCCAAATACACCAGCTCCTGAACTAGCGCTTCTCTCACTGTACCATGTTGTCTACCCTAGAGACTATCGTAGTAGTTCCATTTTTTCACAATACCTTCCCTCATATCATTAATACATAACTGATTGCATGAAAAATTTATAGCTACTCATGCTATTGATCTGATTTAAATAGAAAATACTAAGTCAATCTCTTTTTTGCTCTATAGATTTGGCCTCCGTTGAACAGTCTGTAACTACATATTCAAATGATTTTAAATGCTCTGGCTGCCTTGACTATTCCAATCCAGACTGAAATTAGCCAATCCAATTGTTTGACATTTTTATTTTTTGAACCAAGTCAAGACAAAAAATGTTCAATTTACTTTGTGCATATACATCATAGGTGGCAAACGTGACTGCACAATTCAGTTCCTCAGCAATACTGCTTTTCTGCTTAACCTTGTTTTGAATTGTGTCTTGTTCTCTAAAAGAATATTGTAATAGTCTGAGACATGGGTCATGAGTTATCTTCCTCCCCCTCACATTTGAAAAGTAGTTCATTCTCCCCTACTGAGATGACAGAAAGGAATGTTGTCACATGATTGTCTTTCCATTATCACAAAATAAATGTTGTTGAAAATCAGACCCTTCTCTATAAAGTAGAAGACATTTATTTTGCAATAATGCGATGACTTTGTCTCTATTATTCAGAATGATTGATGTAGATGTAATCATCCTGTCTGCTAGATATTGGTACAATAAAATGACAGTTGTTGGCTGCGCAATAAGAGAACATCTGCATCAGGATAGGCTAGAGGAGCAGAGGAAGGTGGCAACTACAAACCACAATGTGAAGTAAAGAGATTCCCATTATCTGATTAATTTATTATGTACATTTCCAAGGCAAATAATGCAAATCCGCAAATCCAAAGCATCACTTTGTGGTCTGTGTTATGCAGATTGGCGATTGGCTGCTCAAATGGCTCAGGTGATCTCTCAAATGATTCTCAAACTAGTCTATTCATGCCCTTCCAATATTTCTTCTGCTGTCACATATCTCTCTACTCTCCATGCCTGGTATGTTCTTACTCCTCTTTTCAATCTTGTACAATTCTACTCATTCTTCAAAACCCAGCCCAAACCCCACATTCTCATTGAAACCATCTTTGTGTACCCCAGATATGGACCTTTTCTTATTGCAACATGCATGTATTGTATATGCCAAACATTTAGAACTTAACTACTGTCATATGTCATGAATTAGTTTTTTTTTGTTAAGGTTGTTAACTCTCCAACTATATTATTACCTTATAGAGGACAAGGCAAATGTCTTATCTACTTCTTTGTAGTCATGAAAAAGCTAGCACAGCACCTTGTACACAATGTTTAATAAATATCTGTTAATTAGCGACTAATACATAAGCTTACTAATTGCCAAATTGCCCCTTCCCTTTGAACTATGTCTTCATGTGTTTCAAACACTGCAGAAGATACTATTTCAGTCAGCCTCAAATGCATAATTAGTAACACTGGGTAGCTCTAGGAAAGAAAGTAAACAACCAAAAAAATTGCAGTGGAGAAAAGTATGATTCCAATGAAAACATGAAAACATTTCCCCTCCCCAGAAACAGCAGACTCCTAGATTCTTCAGTTTGAAAAGACCTTTGAGATCATCCACACTACCTTGCTTTTTTTAGGCATAAAATTAGGTGCCAGTGTGTGTGCTACCAAGTCGAAGTATTATAACAGTTCAGAAGGAAGGGAGAGCAAAGATAGGAGGCTCCTGGGAAGAGAAGGCTTCATAGAGGATGTGGGGCTTGAATTGCATAAAATGTGAGTGTATAGAGATGATGAAGGAGAGTATTTCACCAGAAGGAAACAATATAAGCAAGACAACCTAGGAGAAAGGTCTAAGGGACAATGAGGGGATTCGGTATGGCTAGCATTAGCTACCATCACCACGTTCCTGAGTACTAAAACCAGTGTTGTATAGAATTAACGACTTAGTCTTCTTCATGAAGCTTGAATTGATAGACATAAAAAGTAACTCTTGCAAAATACGGTCTCTATACAAAGTACCAAAAATATCATTCCCTCTACTAAATCACTCTTGTAGATTTGGGTAATGCTATTACTAGAATAGAAGTTCACACATAGTTCACGTATCTTTCCTTCCCGTTTGAAAACTGAATTCCTTCCTTTCCTCTAAGGAGGTACTTTCCAAAATTGGTTAGCCCAAGTTATCTTCCTCTCTCTGTTTCTGTATTTGTCTGCCCCTGACTGTCTCAATATCTGTCTCTCTGTGTCTTTGTCTCTGTTTCTGTGTGTCTGGATCTCTCTGTTTCTGTCTCTCTGTCTGCCTCTGTCTCTGTCTCTCTCTGTATCTCTTTGTCTCTCTCTCTGTCTCTCTTTCTCTGTCTCTCTCTGTCTGTCTCTCTCTTTCTGTGTATCTCTCTTTGTGTGTATCTCTGTGTGTCTGTTTGTGTGTCTCTCTATGTCTCTGTCTCTCTATGTCTTTGTCTCTCTGTGTCTGTCTGTCTCTGTCCCTCTGTCTCTCTTTCTTTGTCTTGCTCTGTCTCTCTGTTTCTCTCTCTCTCTGTTTCTCTCTTTCTCTGTTTCTCTCTCTCTCTCTCCCTCTCTCCTCTATAACTTCTACCTCAAAACCCCTCTAGGTGCTTTCAAAACTTATTTCAGAAAAGGATCTCAAGAGGGGAAAGGAGGGGAAGAAATTTCATTTTAAAAAAAAATTATCTCTCTCCCTTTCCTTGATGCTGTGGAACATTTTTAATATTTTAAAAGCCAGCATCTAAGGCACACCACTACCATCCCGAACATTTGGAAACTGTGGGAATGGTTTCCGTGGAAACCACAAGTACATACAAAAGCATGCAGAGTCAAACCTATTTGGTCTCTGGTTTCAGCCTCTGCTGAAGGGAGAATTCAACCTGGATTATATTTTGTTTGGAAGGTGAGGTTCAGGGCAGAAAACCATGGCAGTCATTTTATTGGATTTCAACATCTAACAGACCAAATAAGGAACCACTGCCTATCGGAAGGAAAAGAGACAAAATATGACTTGTTCGAAGGAGAAGAAATCTGAAAATGCATTAAAATACGGAAGCCTGGTTCCCCTCTCTTTGCATTGAGAAGGGTAGACTCTGTAAAGCATATGGAAGAATTCTCTGGGTAGCCTATTAGCACCTCCTGTGGGTTTTGGGCATCTGTAGAGGGAAGGGAGGCAGGGTCACATTTTTGTTCAAGTGTAATCATATAGATCAATGAACCTAGCTCAGGCAAGGCATCTCTCTTATAGCAGAAAAGGCCAGAAAATATGTGACAGATTTTCACTACATGTCAAATAACCTTCTTATATTGGAAGCTTTTTTAAATTATATATATATTTTTTTATTTTTAGTTTAAAACACTTAGTTCCACAAGTTTTTGGGTTCCAAATTTTCTCTCCCTCCCTCTCCTCCCCACTTCCCCCCAAGATGGCATGTAATCCAATATAGTTCTACATATACCTTCACATCGAACTTATTTACACAATAGTACAGTTGTAAAGACAAACTATAACCAAAGGAATGAATCATGAGATAGAAGAAACAAAACCAAAATAGGAAAAAAAGAGAGCAAATAGTTTGCCTCAATCTGCATTCGGACTCCATAATTCTTTCTGCGGATGTGCATAGCTTTTTTCATCATGAGTCTTTTGGAGATGTCTTTGAAACTTTTATTGATGAGAATTTCCAAGTCTATCAAAGTTAGTCCTTACAGATACTGTGTACCTGTAATTGTATACAATGATATCCTGGTTGTGATTCCCTCACTCAGCATCAGTTAATATAGGTCATTCCAGGTTTTAATGAAGTCCGTCCTCTCCTCATTTCTTATAGCACAATAGTATTCCATTTCATTCATATACCACAATTTGTTTAACCATTCCCCAATTGATGGGCATCCTCTTGATTTCCAATTGTTTGCTACTGCAAAAAGAGCTGCTATAAATATTTTTGTACATGCTGGCCCATTTCGCACTTACATGATCTCTTTGAGATACATCCCTAGAAGTGATATTGCTGAGTCAAAGGGTATGCACATTTTTAGAGCCCTTTGGGCATAGTTTCAAATTGCACTCCAGAATTGCTGGATCAGTTCATAGCTCCAACAACAATGTAACAATATTCCAATTTTCCCATGTCCTCTCCAGCATTTATCATTTTCCTGTTTTGTCATGTTAGCCAATCTGACAGAAGAGATATGGTACCTAACAGTTGTTTGATTTGCATTTCTCTAATCAATAGTGATTTAGAGCTTTTTTTTTATCATATGCCTATAGATATCTTTAATTTCTTCCTCTGAAAACTGCCTGTTCTTATCCTTTGGCCATTTCTCAATTGGGGAATCACTTTATTCCTATAAATTTGGCTCAGTTCCCTGTATGCTTTAGATATGAGGCCTTTATCAGAGACACTGGTTATAAAGTTTCTTTCCCAATTTTCTGGTTCCCTCTTAATTTTTGTTGAATTTACTTTGTATGTACAAAAACTTTTCAGTTCAACATAAAACTATGCATTTTGCATTTTTTAATACTCTCTATCTCTCACTCTATTTAACACTTTATGAATTCGTCCCTTTCCCATAAATCTGACTGGTAAACTATTCTTTGCTCTCCCAAATTGCTTATAGTATTAGCATTTATTCCTAAATTATGGACCCATTTTGACTTTATTTTGGTATATGGTGTAAGATATTGATCTATGCCCAGTTTCTGTCCTACCATTTTCCGATTTCCCAGCAGTTTTTGTGAAATAGTGAATTCTTAACTGGAGATGTTGGATTCTTTGGGTTTATCAAAGAGTAGACTGCTATTCCACTGATCCACTACTCTGTTTCTTAGCCAGGACCAAGCAGTTTCGATGATTGCTGCTTTAAAATACAGTTTAGTATCTGGTATGGCTAGGCCACCTTCCCTAGCATTTCTTTTCATTAATTCCCTTCATATTCTGGACAATTTATTCTTCCCGATGAATTTTGTTGTTATTTTATCCAACTCTGTAAAATACTTTTTTGGTAGTTTGTTTGCTATGGCATTGAATAAATAAATTATCTTAGGTAAAATTATCATTTTTATTATATTAGCTCAGCCTAATGATGGGCAATATATGTTTTCCATTTATTTAGATCTGACTTTATTTGTGTGAAAAGAATTTCTTAATTATGTTTATATAGGCCCTGGGTTTGTCTTGTCAGGTAGACTCCCAAATATTTTATAGTGTCTTTCTATCTTTTGGGTTTTTTTTTAGTAATATCTATAGCAATGCCGAGGATTTACATCAGTTTATTTTATATCCTGCAATTTTGCTAAAGTTTTTATCATTTCGAATAATTTTTACTTGAATCTCTAGGATTCTCTAATTAAATCATCATATCATCTGCAAAGAGTGATAATTTAGTTTCTTCCTTGCCTAATCTAATTCCTCCAATTTCTTTTTTTTTTCTCTTATTATTAAAGCTAACATTTCTAGTGCCGAGTCGAATAATAGGGGTGATAATGGACATTCTTGTTTCACCCCTGATCTTATTACAAATGCCTCTAGCTTATCCCCACTCTATATAATACTTGCTGATCATTTCAGGTATATGCTACTTATAATTTTAAGGAAGACTCCATTTATTCCTATTCTGTCTGGAGGTTTTAATGCGAATGGGTGTTGTATTTTGTCAAAAGCTTTTTTTCTGCATCTATTGAGATAATCATATGGTTTTTGCTAGTTTTGTTCTTGATATAGTCAGTTTTGCTGATGGTTTTCCTAACGTTGAATTAACCTTACATTCCTGGTATAAATCCTACCTGATCAAAATGTATTATTCTTGTGATAAGTTGCTATAATCTTTTACCTAATATTTTATTTAAATTTTTTTGCTTCAATATTCATTATGGAAATTGGTCTATAATTTTCTTTCTCTGTTTTGACACTTCCTGGTTTGAATATCAGTACCATATTTGTGTCATAAAAAGAATTTGGTAGGACTCCTTCTTCACCTATTTTCCCAAAAATTCTATAAAGCAATGGGAATTAATTGTATATTGGAACGTTCTTGAGGATGTAGAATAGTATTTTCTTTTTTCTATTTTATATTCCTGGTAACTAGCATAATAGTCTAGAGTAAGGGCTTGAAAAAAACATAATGAATGATAGTCTAAGCTCATATTTGTATGGTACTTTAAGGTTAAAAAAGTATGCTTGTGCTTTGAGGTAGGTAGTATTTTACTGCCCACATTTTACACCTTAGGAAAAGAAAACTCAGATTTTAATTGACATGTTGATATTCAAACTTCTAGCTAAATCTTAGACTTATATCCAGGTCTTCTGACTCCAAAATCAGTGGTTGATAAATTAAAAAAAAGACAGATCAAGAGCATAGCACCATAATAATCACAGTAAGATGACAGATCTTATCTCATGAACTCATGATTATCATGTGTATAGAGCAAATCCTTTTTAAATTTCATTTATTTTTTCTATAATTATTATTTTATTACAGTACTTTATTTTTTCTAGTTACATGTAAATATTGCTTGAGCATTCACTTTTATATGATTTTGAGTTCCATTTTTTCCCTTTCCTCTCCTACGCCCTCCCCAAGATGCCATGCAATCTGATATAGGCTATGCATGTACAATCACATTAAACATATTTCCAATTTAGTCACATTGTGAAAGAAGAATGAAAACAAAAGGGAAAAACCATGAGAAAGAAAAAAAAGAGAACATAGTATGCTTCAGTCTGCATTCAGACTCCATAGTTCTTTCTCTGGTTGTAGATAGCATTTTCCATAATAAGTACTTTGGAATTGTATTAGATCATTGTATTGTTGAGAAGAGCTAAGTTGGTTATTGCACAACGCAAATATTATTGTGTGTAATGTTCTCTTGGTTCTGCTCCCTTCATTTTGCATCAGTTGATGTGAGTATTTTCGGGGTTTTTCTGAAATCTTCCTCATCATTTCTTATGTAACAATAGCATCCTATTATATTTGTACATCACAATTTGTTCAGTAACTCACCAATTGACGGGCATCCTCTCAGTTTCCAATTCTTTGCTACCAAAAAAATACCCACTATGAATATTTGCACACATGTGAGTCCTTTTCCATTTTTTTATAATATCTTTGGAGGTACAGACATAGTAGTGGTATTGCTGGGAAAAGGGTTATACAAAATTTCATTGCCCTTCGGGCATAATTCCAAATTGCTCTCCACAATGGTTGGATCAGTTAAAAAACTCCACCAATAATGCATTTGTGTCCCAATATTCCCACATTTTCTCCCGCATTCATAATTTTTCTTTTTTGCCAAGTTAGCCAATCTGATGGGTGTGGAGTGGTACCTCAGAGTTGTTTCAATTTGCATTTCTCTAATCAATAGTGACATAGAACATTTTTCATATGACTAGAAATAGCTTTAATTTCTTCCTCTGAAAACTGCCTGTTCATATCCTTTGACCATTTATCAATTGGTGAATAGCTTGTATTCTTATAAATTTGACTCGGTTCTGTCTATATTTTAGAAATGAGGCCTTTATCGGAGACACTGGGCAAGTCACCTAACCTGTCTCAGTTTCTTCAATTGCAAAATGGAGACAACAATATCATCTAATTCTGTGGGCTATAATGAGGTAATACCTGTAAAAGCCCTTATCATGATTTCTGACAGATAGCAGATGCTATATACATGTTAGTTTTTATTGTTTTCTTTTTAAATTATCATTCTTCTTATTAATTTGCAGGGCCATGACAACAGAGTAGGGTAGGGGTGCATTCCTTCCCTTTTATACCTGAGATGCTGATGATCTCTCTATGACTGTGCAGTGGTCAAAAAGCATTAGCTTTGGCAACAAAGACCTATGTTCAAATCCTACTACTCAAATTCCATCCCACAGAACACTGGACAAGTCACTTCGCCTCCTTGAGCCTCGATTTCTTTATCTATAAAATAAGTGTATTAGAATAAATGAATTTTAATGTCCCTTCCAGCTTTAGATCAGTAATATCCAAATTAATCTAGTGAGTGGCAGGGTAATTCCAATCTACTTGTGTAGGTAATTGCATCAGTAAGGCACCATTCATGACCTTGAATGTGCATGTATGGTTCAGAATTGCAAAGTATGAAAAACTCTCTAGGTAGAAGGCAGAGGAAGTATAACATCTATTTACATACCAGAGGACCTAATCCCAGGACCAGCTACTCCAATTCGATATAGGAGCAATTATATTCCAAAAGTAGTAAGCCCATCTAAATGAAGCAACAAGGAAATTATAACACAATATTACAGTAAGGAACAAAGTCATCCTGTAACCTTCCCCCCTGCTAGGGCCTTCCTGTAAACAATCACTCAGGAATCCTAACTGCCTGCTTGCCTGTGTCCTCACCTGCAGTTCTGAAAGCCCTTGCAGTTCTCAGAGTCCTTGCAGTATCCTGGATTCTCTGGATTCTCAGTTCTCCAATCTCTTGATGCTGTAGATTCTCAGCTCTTTGATGTCTGCAACTCCCTGGTCTGTATTCTCTGCTCTGCAGTCTCTCTCAACCCTGGCTCTCTATCAATATCTGCTGCCTCAATGTCTTCTTGATGTCTGCTTCTCCATTCTGTTTCTCTCACATTCTGGGCTCTTGTCATATACAATTCTAGCCAACATCTGATTGGCTAGGACTCAGGTCTCTGATTGGCTGAATTCATGCACATCTAATTGGCTAGAACTCAATGTACATACAGTTGGCTCTGGTCTTAGCACCTCTCTTTGGGACCGTGTGGGCTTCACACTTCTCCTGACCTAATTAGCAAAAGGGTGTGGGACTGAGGCCTCCTAATTAGTGAAAGGGTGTGGGTCTGGGGTTTTACACCTAGTAAGCAAAAGGTGTAAGGAAAAGCTGTATTGAATGGCTGAGGAAGATCTTTAATCACATAAACACCACAGTAATTTGTTAGCATAGGGCAGTCTAGAATCCATTACATAAAATAGCAGCCACTTTTTCTCCTGTAAAGAATATAAGCAAATTTATATTATGAAACTATAGGTTTAATATAATGAGGTCAAATACATTTCCCTATTCTTTAATTTTACAGGATCTCTTATCTATGGCTCTTTCAACCTGACCATAACTAAGGATTCAGCCTGGAAATTATAAAGAAGGGTGGAAGAATTGTTTCTCTTCTGCTCTTATACAAAGTATCTGATCTTGATCTGTGATCTCTCTCTTACTCTAGTCATCCCATTCCATGATAAAACTACTCTTAATAGATATGAGGGACAAAATAAAGAAAATCTCTGAAGTTGTATGGGAAAGTAGGAAAAGTAAGGGCAGGGTTGTATGGAAGGAGATAGGAACATTAAATCAAAGAAGATTAGAGGTCATCTAGTCTAATATTCTCAGTTTACAGATGAAGGATTGAGGTCCATAGAGAATAATGACTTGCCTGTTGTCACAGTTAAGAAGTGGTAGAGGTTGGATTTGAATCCTGGATATCCTTAATCTAAGTCCAGGGATCCGTCACTATTTTTTTTTTTGCCATTTTATATGTTGCTAGGATGCTTCTCATTAAGCCAATTCTTTTTACTGTCACATGCCTGACCTATTGTAACTTTATTGAATAGTTCATAGGATAATCGGAGAGCTAAAATTTATAGCCGGAAGGAGACTGAGGCTATGTAGTTCGACTTCTGATTTCAGGGATGTGGAAATTGAGGGATCAGAGAATTTAATAGACTTATGCATACAACAAGTATCAGAACAGGGAATTTGAACACAAGTCATTTGATTCTAAATACTATATTCTTTATATTAACTCTATATAAAAATCACTTAACCTAGCTGCTTGGTACTGGAAGCCAAAAGAGCTAATTGAATTATTTTTCACATTGCCTATTGTTTTGATGTCACCGTTTTTAGAGCAAACCACATAGTATCACAATCTTCCATAGGGAATAGGAATACAGAATGAGGTCCCATGGAGTTGTCATTTTCTTTATTTTACAATTGGAAAGCTGAGGCCTACTCTGTTTAAATAGTTTGCCTTGATGATGCAAATTAAGTCAATGAAGGAGCCGAGATAGAATCTAGATATCAGCCTGGATATTCTGTGGTCAATCTACCAACCATTTCTGTAAGTAAATGTGTGTGCAAGTCTGTAAGTGCTTCTGATTTGACGTTGAGTCGTTTGCAACTAGTCCATTAGACACAGATACTGCCTAATAGCATTTATTAGAAGGGAAGTTGCTTAATTCTTGTTGGTCCATGCTTAAGTAACAAATGAGTCAAGGGTTAGAAGGGTCTTAGGATGGTGGAAAGAAAATAATCAGCCTCTGAGGAAATAGGCATTAGTGTATAACTCATTTCCTTCCCTGTGTGACATTTGGGTGGAAGAGGCGATGATTCAGAGAACTGCCTCCTGAATTTAAAAGTCAACAGCAACATCTGCAATGCAATTTAATCTTTCCAAGTGTCATTGATGTGTGCTTCTCAGATAGTTTTAGTAGAGACAGCTATATATTATGATGATATATGAGTATATGAGTACCTGAGTCACTCTTCCAAAAGAAATCCAAATGATCAGTGATGGTATTGTAGGAGCCAGAGGGAACAATTAAGAGTGATTGCAGAAAGAGTGCACTTTGAGCTATTTTAAATAAAGAAAGGAAAGGCATAGATATTTCCACTGGCTGATAGTATCATATAGAAGAATTATATCTGGCTCCAAAAAACCTTTCTAAACTTATGTCTCATGATTTCCCTACACAAACCTTTTCCCCTGCCAGTTTGGTATAGCTAATTTTTTCTGCATTATACCATGTGAATTTCCATCCCTATACCTTGATCACACTAGTAGCCCATTCAGAATCTCTTCAAAGACCACGGATTTAAGTTAAACCTTTTCTTCAAAGATTACGTCAAGTCCTTCCTTTTCCATGAAGCACTTGCTTCAGCTCAAAATCACTGTTTGTTTCTCTGAACTCCTTAAAGACTTAGATTTTTGTGACCAATTTCTATCTAGCCAAACCTCCCCTATCTTACACATGTGAGATTTATTTTATTTTAAACATAAGCTTAAGACTTTGAAGTTATCACTTTCAAATTTAATATTATTAGTTTCAGCCCACTGATCCAAGCCTGCAAGGTTGTTTTTCTATTCCAACTTTGTCCTCCGATATGGTGGCCATCTCTCCTAGTTTTCCATTATATCTGCATACTAGATAAGCTTACCTTTCCTGGCTTGTGACATTTTATTCCTCTTTATACATTTTATGATATAATTAACCTAACTTTCTTATTGCTTTTCACATATCACATTCATTTTCCTCTCTATGTGTCCTGGAACTCACAGTCTACCATGCCAAGAATGCTCTCCTTCCTTACTTCTACCTCTTAGAGTTCCTACCTCCCTTTAAAGTTAAGTTCAAATGCCATGAACTATATGAGGCCTTACTTGATACTACAAGTTGACAGTACTCCACATAAAATTGCCTTCTATTTATTTTATATTTACTTATATGTATACTTTCTGATAGAAAGTAAGCTCTTTGAAGACAAGGACTGCATCATTTTTGCTTCTGTATTTATAATACCTGGCATTGTACCTAGTACCTCTTAAGCATTCAATGAGTCATTTTCAATTTTTTGATTTCTGAATTAAAAGGAGAGTTAATGGTTGGAGTGCAACCCTAATTTTTGAAGTCAGAGGACAAGTGGTTTATTTTATAACACAAAAATAGACTTTCACGATACTAATAAAGACTGTGCCCTTGGACTATGGTTAATGGTGGTTCACTGAAACAGATTGTGAAGTTATAATAGAAAGCACCTTGGCAAAATTAGGAGTGAAGGATAGGGCCCAGGCTTGGGAATGGTCTGGACTTTTAAATAGTGTGACATCCTCTTTGTGACGATTTTAGGTCACATGGGTGAGTTGCATGTGTGACTCACCCCTGACCCTGAAAAAGATACCCAAGATGGCCACATGAAAACAGTGTCTTACCGGAGCTCTCTCACAGGTTCTGTCAGATTCCTATAAAAAAAAGTGAATTTGAGCAGATTTGAGAGAGTTAGAAACTGCAAGCAGTCTGCGTGGGGCAAATTTCCCAGCCAGGAGAGTCTGAAAGGCTGAAGGAATGAATCTGTAGGCTAAGAGAGCGCTCGGTGTGCAGAGCTGCCCCAGAAGGGACCAAAGCAGAAACAGCTGGCCAGGAAACTCACGTGGGAGACCGGCTGGGAGAAAGCCGGGGACCTGAAACCAGCAGAGATCCCCAGGCGTCCCAACACAGGACAGCACTCTGTGGAAGCAACAAGAGGCAACTCAACACCGTCCACCTTGAGATACCAGCTCCTGAGGCTTGCAGCCCAAAGGTTTCAAACACTTCTTGAACTTCAGGGAGACATAATGGCCAGGTAAATGGCTCTAATCCCTCCCCTCCCCACCCAGAGAATTCCTCAGGAAAAAAAAAAGAACCCTGGAACAGAGGAGACAGAAGTGGGGTTTCAGTGGCCGAATAGTGGGAGTACCTGAGTTGCAGAGGGGCAGAGCCAGCAGGGGTCAACACCAGGAGCCCAGACATACTCTTGCTCCCCCAGCGGAAGTGCCAGACACCCAGCTCGAACAACAAAGTGCTGAGACCATTGCTGAAGAGCAATAGTGCTGGAAAACGACCCCAGGGGAAGAGATTTTGGGCAGCCAAACCCTCTCCACCACACGTCAGGAAATTGAAAGGCAATAATTCACAAAGCCAACAAAGAGACTCACAATCTCCACAATAAGAAAGCTGGGACAGTGAGCCCTGAGCCCCAAAAGCAGAAATTTACTGTAAAGCCAGGAAAAGGCTAACCAACATGAAGAATACAAAAAAAACCAAGGACCATTGATTCTTTTTATGGAGACAGGCAGCATCAAAATACCAATTTGGAAGAGGATAACAACGACACTATATCCACATCTGATTCCTCAAAAGGTAATGTGAAGTGGTCTCCAGCTCAAAAAGTGTTACTGGAAGAGCTAAAGGAGGATTTTAAAAACTAAATTAGGGAGACAAAAGAAAAAATGGAAAAAATGGAAAAAAATGGAAAAATTTGAAAAAAAAATCCACTGATGAAATCAAGTCCCTTAAGAATAAGATAGGCAAAATGGCAATGGAGATTTACAATCTAAACAGAGAAAATGACACCCTGAGAGGTAAAATCAACCAACTGGAAAAGGAGACTGAAAAGCAAAATGAAGACAGTAATTTGTTAAAAAATAGAGTTGAGCAAGTGGAAGCTAGTGACACTATGAGGCATCAAGAAGTAGTAAAACAAAATGTAAAGAATGAAAAAATAGAAAAAAATGTGAAATATCTGATGGGGAAAACAACTGACCTGGAAAATAGATCCAGGAGAACCAATTTAAGAGTTATTGGTCTACCGGAAATCCACAATGAAAAAAAGAGCCTGGACAGTTTCTTCTAAGAAATTATCAAAGACAACTGCCCAGAGGTCCTAGAACCAGAGGGCAAAATAGTAGTTGAGAGAATTCACCAATCATCCCCTGAAAGAGATCCCAAACTGAAAACTCCAAGAAATTTTTAGCCAAATTTAAGAATTACAGAATTAAGGAGAAAATACTGCAAGCAGCCCAAAAGAAACAATTCAAATATCGTGGAACTACAGTCAGGATCACGCAGGATCTTTCAGCTTCCACTTTAAACAACAGGAGAAACTAGAATATGATATCCCGAAGGGCAAAGAAGCTGGGACTACAACCAAGGATCAACTACCCAGCAAATTTAAGCATAATTTTTCAGGGAAGGAGATGGACATTCAAGGAAATAAAGGATTTCCAGACCTTCGTGATGAAAAGGCCAGAACTCAATGTAAAATTTTTTTTTCCAAATACAAATCTCAAGAGAGACATAAAAAGGTAAATTGGGGGAAAACCCCCACAAACCTTATTAATCAATAAGGACAAATTATTTGCATCTTTATATAGAATTAAATTGTCTTATGTATGTTTTACATACATATATATATATGTCAATCTTGAGAATAGTACAGCTATTATGACCATTGAAAGGGATACACATAGATTGTGAATGTCTGTATAAAATAACTGATATAAGGATAAAAAACATAATTAAGAGATGTAAAGGGAGGGCTTTGAGAGAAGTGGTAAGGAGGTAGTAGAAAAAGGTAAATTACACCTAATGAAAAAGAACAAAAACACATTTTAGTAGAGGGAAAGAAGGGAGGGAGAAGAGCAGTATTTGATCTTTACTGTCATCTGATC
>CM053622.1:304093340-304113964 GCA_028646595.1 Phalanger gymnotis
AAAAAAAATTGGGAAGAGAAATGAGAAGGATGCAAGGAAAGCATTAAAAACAAGTGAATGACTTGCTAAAAGAGACCCCCAAAAATACTGAAAAATATACCGAAGAAAACAACACCTTAAAAAATAGACTAACTCAAATGGCAAAAGAGCTCCAAAAAAATCTATACACATTAGCAATGCAAGGGGCACCAACATCCCTAAGCCTTCCTTTCATTGGGCCCTCCCTCAAACCAAGCTCCCTTAGGCAAAGTGCCCCTCTTTCACCTATACTAGCTGCTGCTTGCACTTCCTTCTCTTTTTCTCCCCAAGCTGCAACAATATTCAACTTCCTGCTCCATCCCTTCTTGCTTTACCATTTTGGCAAGCTTCTGCCACCAGAGCCCCATGTGACTCAGGCTTCCATGTGACCCAGCTAGGTCACATGGGCCTGTTAATGGAAAGATGTTCCCATTTACATTGCCAGTATTTTTGGCCCCAAGATCTTTTGTATCCTTTACATAGGTCAATGAGAATTTAGGGGCAATAGGTCTCAACAGAACAGCACAACAACATAACAAGGATAACACAAAATAAGTACATAAAACAGTATCTCAGAATGGGGTTTGAGCACAAGCAAGCCCTCATTCCCTGTCAAATGAATGGGACCCCAAATCTCTTGTAGTGAGGGGAAAAAGTCTCTTCTGCTATAGCTACTTCTTGCTGAAATTGAACATAGAGCTATCTGTGCTCCAAGAGATCCAATTTCAGGGGTCAGTTCTTTAGCTGGCATTTGGACCTTGGTCAATGCCAGGGCCAGAGGTGACACAGAACAGTGGTAAACAGCGGGTGATGTCCAGCTCAAGCAGTCAAGTATCTACAGGTATGTTTCCACAATCTGGCTAGCAGCTTCTGTGGGAGTGTAAGATCCACTGACAGCCAGGACCTAGAAAGCCGCCAGCACCTAGAAAGCACAGGTTCTTTTGATCTGCTTAACTAAGGAAAGCAAGGTGAAGGGGTTGGCAAGCTTACTTTAATTCAGCTCACAAATATCATTCACTTAGTTCAGGGGAAAAAGCCAGCACCCTGAACTTCAGAGCAAAATACAAACAAATTACAAACATCCACAGACAGACCCAATACAATTCATAATTACCAACATCTAGGTCCAGCCCGGGAGCTCAGAACAAGGGCTGGCCCAGAGTCACGTGCCACCACTGTGCAGCAAAGAGCTCCAAGGAAGCTGAGACCACCCCCTGATTTTTATATCTTTGTCAGCGTCAGGGTTGAGCCACACATGCTCACCCACGTGACCTAAAAATGTCGCAAAGAGGCAACTTAAACCCACGTGGTCTAAGAGCCTCTGCTATCCCAGACATGCAAACTAGGCCCTCCCTGGAGTTAGCCCCACCTTGGGCCCCACCTTAGTTGCCAATCCATACCCACATAGGATTTACACTTAATAGGGTTTTGGGTCTGGGGCTTAGCACCTAGTACGGCTCAATGAAATACACTGAATTACTCAACAAAACAAAGGCCATTTTGCTTACCAACATACTCCACCCCTTGTTCTAGGATACATAATTTAATCAGCCATGTATCCTAGAACATACATTGACCCATTATACATTGTGATCCAATTATGCAGGAAACTAAAACATATCATTCACAACAAAGCAAAACATATCATTCAGTGACATTCCCAAATATCTGTTTACAATACAAACATGACCCACCCCTAGGTCCCAGCAAGATAATCTCTTTAATCAATCATTCCCAAAATACTTGTTAATAATTCAAATGTCCATCCCCAGGTCAAAGCAAGTTAATCTCTTTGGCTCATAAAGTACTTCTTGAGCATATACATTGCCATTGCCAGCTTTTTCCCAGTACCCTGAGGCACAGGCATGCTTTAGTTAGTAAAGTCCTAAAGCAAAGAAACATATAGAGTTCTCTTGGGGATGTCTTCTCCCCAAACTGCTGTTGCAGGCTTCCACATGGCACCCAAAGTGCCAATTTCAAAGAAAGAGTCCAAACGAAGTTCTTTTCATTAACATTCCAGAAGAAGCCAGGTGAGGCCAGCTGGAGTTGGAACCCAGGAGCTTGGAGTCCAGCCCTGGGGCAAGATGGAAACTTTGCAGCAAGGCACGAAGTCTCCCTTTTTGGTGCCTTCAGCTTGGGCTGCTTGGGATCCAGGAGGGAGACATGGATTTGTTTTGGTTGGGTTGAGGGAAGTGCCTTGGACCCCCCAGGGACCCCATCCCATTGGCTTTTATCGTCTAGTTGCCCCTCAGGACTTGGAACTGGGGACTGGAACATAATGGGAAGAACAGACCCTAAAAGAACTTTGTTTGGAGTCTTTCTTTGAAATTGGGACTTTGGTTGTCATGTGGAAGCCTGCAATGTCAATGTATATGCTCAAGAAGTACTTTATGAGCTAAAGAGATTAACTTGCTTTGGCCTAGGGGTAGACATTTGAATTATTAACTCTTACTCTTTTGTTCTTTGTCTTGGTCAACCTTGTTGCTAGTTCTGTCTCCTTTAGGCTTAAGCACTCTACACTCTCTGGTGACTGCCAAAGCCCATAACATTCTTGGAATTCCTGCCAGCTCACTAAAGAACTGACCTCTGGAATGGGACTCTTGGGCAGAGACAGCTCTATGTCCAATTTCAGCAAGAAGAAGCTATGGAAAATGAGACCTTCTCCCCTTACCCCAAGATTTTGAGCCCCAATCGTTCGAGTGGGGGTGAATGATGATACTGTTCTATGTACTTATTTTGTATTATACTTGCTGTATTGTTTTATTGTTATGGTATTATTTATGCCCCTTTCCTATGTAATGGATACAAAGATCTAGGGGTGAGTCATGTTTGTATTGTAAACAGATATTTGAGAATGTCACTGAATGATATGTTTTGCTTTGTTGTGAATGATATGTTTTAGTTTCCTGCATAATTGGATCACAATGTATAATGGGTCAATGTATGTTCTAGGATACACAGCTGATTAAATTATGTATCCTAGAACAAGGGGTAGAGTGTGTTGGGAAGTAAAATGGGCTCCTTAGCACCTAGTTCAACAAGTGCCCTTGAAGAGTTTGGCTTTTGTTTGCTTTGAGTGATTCAGCTATTTCACTGAATTTTGCTAAGTGCTAAGCCTCAGGCCCAAGATTTGGGTGTCCTTGGTGTCTCCTTGCCTCAGGGGAGGGCTTAGTTTAGACATGAGTTTGAGTGATATGTCTGGGACAGCAGAGGCTTTTAGACCAAGTGGATTTAATTCACTCTTTGTGGTGATTCTAGGTCATGTAGGTGAGTCGCATGTGTGGCTCACCCCTGACGCTGACAAAGATATAAAAATCAGGGGGTGATCTCAGCTTCCTTGGAGCTCTTTGCTGCAGCAGAAGTGGCTTGTGACTCTGGGACAGCCCTTGATCTGAGCTCCCGGGCTGGACCTAGATGTTAGTAACTATGAATTGTATTGGATCTGTCTGTTTGTAATTTTTTTAAGGGCTCTTGAGATGGTGTTGATGAAGAGACTCTGGGCAGCTGCAGCTAAGGAGCCCTCCAGCTTGTAAACCTGGATGCTGAGACTTTGTTGAACTCTGGTAACTATGTATTGGGATTTAAATCAAACAAGGTCTGTCTGTTGATGTTTGTAATTCGCTTGTATTTTGCTCTGAAGTTCAGGGTGCTGGTTTTTTCCCCTGAACTAAGTGAATGATATTTATGTGTTGAATTAAAGTAAGCTTGTTAACCCCTTCACCTTGCTCTCCTTATTAAGGCAGATCAAAAGAACCTGGGCTTTCTGGGTGCTGGCTGTGGGTGGATCTTACACTCCCACAGAAGCTGCTAGTCAGATTGTGGAAACAAGGTAGAGGGCACCAAACCTGCAATAAACAAATCTAGCAGACAACTTGAAAGGCCAAAAAGAAATAAGGAGACAACAACCAGAAGCGTAGTAAATATAAGGTCAGCAGTGATTCTGGAGTCCATAAAACCACTATCTTAACCTTATTAATGGTAAAATATATGAGTTAAAGGCAGAATTTGGTAATTATCTTATTCTGAATAAACAACAGTGACAGTATTATCTTTTCCATGTGATATAATTTCTGTAGCCTTTGGAACATTGTCTGGCTTCCATTTTACCCATACTTTAGCTCCCAATTATGTTCTGTTAGTAGAACCAAACCCTTCAGTTCCTCTGATAGTTATTTCAGAAAGAGGGTCAGTTTTCATAAGGAATATTGTTTCACAAAGAATAGTAATCACTTGAACTATTCTATCATTTTTATAGAACTGTATAGCTTCTTTATGTCAAAATAATTTCTCCTTGATAATTGGAATCTATCACTCCAGCCAATACATGTATTACTTGAGCTGCTAATCCTGATTTAGGTAATATCCATCTAAAATGATTTTAGGGATTTTCTTACATATTCCTGTATAGATTTTTCTTATTTCTTTTCTATTCAACCAAAAGTCCTCTAAACAATGTAAATCATGTCCTGCCGGACCAGGTGTTCCTAGATACAGTGCTGGGACATCTTCCCTCACAGTCCAATACTCAATATTTTGGATCTTATGTGTTTGCTGTTTCCTAATTTATAGATTTAGAATCATCGTTCTGGCTAGAGGTGTACTTCCTCTCAATGGTCTATTATTCAAATTACACAAAGCAGTGAACAAATTATTCTTCCAATGTAGATACAAATAATTAGAACTTAACTTTCTTAACTGTTCTTTCCATAATCCATTCGTTCTTTCAATTAACCCAAATGCTCATGGATAATATTGAATATGATGTATCATTCTATATTGTTTAATACACAATACATCTTTATTTTATTACTTTTGAAATGTGAGCCACTGCCACTTTGAATCTGCATTGATGTTCCATAATATAGACTTATGATATCTAGAGTTTTATAGGTGTTTTTCTAGGTCACATAATTATAAGGACAAGCCACTAATACACCTGAATATGTGGCAACACAACTACATATAAACTTGTGTCCTCTGGCTTGGGGTAGGGGTCCAATATAAGCTATCTGCCAATTTGGGGCTTGGATTTTCCCCTTGCTGTCTCTTCAGTCACTATCCAAGGAACAGTTTGTTACTTTTCCAATTGACATATAACATTCCTACGCTATTTGTTTTAACAATGAATGAGAGATATTAATACCTCAATCTTGTGTCCACTGGTGTGTGGCCTGGGCCTCTAAATGGCCGGCCATTTGATGGACCCATTTTGCTAGCACCGTATCATCAATTGGTGTCAGAGTAGGGACAATATGTTGAGTAGCAATTTTTTTCTAGTCTATCAGCATTTGCATTGTCCTCATGTTCTGGCATGATGGGGGCCATGTGAACATGTACATGAACAACTGATGAATCAGTAACCAAAGGCATGTCCCATATATCTTTCCGTAATTCTTTGCCCCAAATTGTTTGTCATGAATTTCCCAATTTTGATTTTTCCACGTGGGCATCCACGTACCTAACCCATTAGTTACTGCCCATGAATCAGGGAATATATGACACTGGCCTCCACTCTCTGTTTTGATAGCTTGATGTTCTGCAATAAGGTCAGCATACAGTACTTCCACCTGTCCCAGTACTTTCCAAAGTCCACCTAGTATATGGGTGGCCCAGATATTTTGCTGTGCCATCAGTAACCATGCATGTTTCTTTTATTTTTAAGTTAATGCATCATATCTCTCATTCCATTTTACCAAGGACTACCAACTATTGCTTTGGTTTAGGGGGGTGTATCAATTCCCTCAGTATCTATGTTTGCTATAGATTCATGTAGAACAGAATTTCCATTTTTGCCTGTTTTAGATCTATTTTGAATATACTCTTTCCATTTGATTTTGCTGGCCTCTTGTATGTGTCCAATTCTGTAAGAACCTGGGGTACTCATCAGCTGGGTCATAATCAGGATTCCATTCATGGCACAGAGTCAGTTTTTCAGTCTCTAACAAAGCCCAATATGCATGTAACAACTGCTTTTCAAAAGAGGTATATTGAACTCCAGATGAAGAGAATTTCCTGGACCAAAATCCGAAGGATATCTTTTTGTTTTGTTGTTTTTGCCATAAACACTAATTTGCATATTTATCCTGTACAGTCATTTGTAATTCCACCAGGCCACATTACATAGGCCATAAATCTAGGGTCAACTGTTTAGCAGCCTTGGCTTCTTCAAAACCATTACTCTTCTCATTCCTCACCACCCTCTTCATAGTAACTTTATAAAAGGGTCTCAAAATCTGCCCTAGATGCAAAATGTGGTACCTCCGATATCAAAATAATCCTATAAACTTTTGGGCCTTTTCCTTATGGGTAGGGAAAGGAAAATGTTGCATCTTTTGTCAGGTTGCTGAGAGAATCTCTTACAACCCCTTATTCCATTGTGTACCTAAAAATTTTCTGGTTTGAGCTGGTCCTAGAATCTTTGCAGGGTTAATTTCCCACCCTTTGCTTTTCACTCTTCTCCACTTCTTTTACATTATTTCCCTGTATCATAATATCATCGAGGTAGAGGGTAAGTTGTATAACAGGTAGCTTGCATTCATCAAAATTTTCAGCCCTAATCCTGCCACAAACCATAGGGCTATGCAGATATCCTTGTGGCAAGCAAGTGAAAATATATTGTCTGCCCTGCCAAGTGAAAGTAAACTGGTCCCGTTGTTTAGAATCTGTTGGGATAGTAAAGAAAGCATTGGCTGAATCAATAACTGCATACAAAGTCCCATAATATTTCTGGATCTTTTCTATTAAGGTAACAGTATCTGAGACAGCAGCGTACAAGGGAGGAGTCATGTTATTAAACTGTCTACAATCCGCCGTCATTCTCCATGTCCCGTGTGACTTTTGTACTGGCCAGGCAGGATTATTCCATGGAGTAGTTGTAGGGACTAATACTCCTGCCTCAATATATTCCTTTATAGTATTTGTAATTTTATCTTGTCCTCCTGGCACCTGATAATGCTTTAAAGTAATTACTTCAGAAGGTTCAGATAAAGTGATTGGATCCATTTTATTGTTTCCACTAAAATTGTATTAATTCTTATCTTCCTTCTTGCAAATTGTTATCTCCCCTCAGGTAAATTTAGAGTTATACCTCTCAATATATCTTTCCCAAAGATGTATTCAGGAATGGGTACAATTACCATGGTATATTATTTCTTAGGTAATTGTCTTATTTTCATCATTAATTTGACTTGTCTGGCTGATATTTCAGCCCCTCCCAGTTGGCAATAGTAATAGGAGTTCCATGTTTAAACTTATCAGGGTTTCCATATATAAGGAAGACCTCTGCCCCAGTGTCTATTAATGCCTTAGTTACAGTATTTGATCGATTTTTCCACTACACAGTCAAGCTGATATGGAGTTTGTAATCTTGCCTGTGTATTTCTTTGATCTGAGCTGGGGCTTGGCCAATTTCCTTTTCTCTCTGAAGATGTGACAAACTTGGATGCAATGATTCAGGAGGATGTATAGGGGCAGTTCTTACTTCCCTATTCAGTCTAATATTATGTACCCTTTCTTGGTACATCTTATATAGCTCATTATTTGGAATACCATCTATTCTTCCAAAATATATCCCTGCTCTCAATAGAGCAATAAACAATTCTTTTCTTGTCAATCTATTCTGACTTTGAATCTGCTAGCTATCTTCTCTTCTTTGTTTAGGAAATGTATCTTTTCTCCATTCCCTTAAGTCACTTAACTGTGAAAACTTATCCAGCATCTCTGAATAACAGTTTCCTGTTTCCCCAATTACTAGAATCAGAATTAGGTGCTTATAAGCAGGAGAAGCTATCTTCACTATGATATTTCTATGACAAACTGCTAAGGGAGCACCGTAATATGCATGAGCATCTCCAATCTTGATTGCAGTATTCATTACCTCCTCCTTTAAATTTCTCACATAGTCTCTAAGTGAATACCAGGGTTTATCTCTACTAGGCCACATAGAGTCAATAGGATACAGTCTGCTGCATCCTGTGCAGCTAAAGCTTACAGATTGGTTGGATTGTTACCTCCTTGCATATGGTGATGCCTAAAAACTTGCTGTACAAAAGGATTCTGACTAACACCTATGAATAAAAAACAATCTATGTTAGCTATTGATATTCCTTCAGGCCCTTAATTATTGCTTCTCACCATCCAAAATGCTAATTATTATCCTATTTTTTGGCTGAATTGACTCAGAATATCTGTGACCTCTTGCTGAATAAAATCCTTGATTATCTTCCTAAACACTGTGTGGATCCCTGGTTCTCTTGCTTTCTTCTTCATATTGGGTGTCTGTATCCCTAGAAACCTCATCTAGCTTTGCTTCATTCTCTTCCCATGCCTTCTCCTGGAAGTTGTTTGTGCCCCCATCAACCCAGCCTGTGCAATGGTCTGCATGTACCTTCCTCTTGTTACTTTTTTGCTTCTTTTTGAGAGCTAAATTAACAGCTGCCTTCTCTTCTACCACATGAGATTTTCCGGCCTGTTCTTCTGCATGGAAGCTTGAACACTGTAACACAGAAAGCTTCTCATGTAAACCTGCTAACTCCTTTGTCATCTGAACTTTTTCCTCCAGCAGCTTGAGTCTGCTTTTACACATAATATGATAACTTGTTAGCAAGACCCAGCCTCTTCTACACAACGCTGTCATTTCTTTCCCTAGTCATATTGGTATTTATTGCAAACATCTCTCTAAATCTCTGCATCCTCCCTTCTGCAGCCTTGGTTCCCAGTTTTCACAGAGTCATGTGCTTTTAGCCCATTCTCTTGCTAGGGAGGAATAATGTAAATCCTCCCATACTGGGATATCCATTTTCATCCCTAAAGCCTTCTTGCTTCCAAGTAGAGGTTTGATATTTTGTGATCCCATCCTCATCACCAAATGTAGTGCCAATGCGATACTCACAGCACTTACAGTGGCTATGAATGGGCCAGTGTAGTTCTGAGTTGCAAAATATAACAGACTCTCTTCTTTGAAGGCATAATCAAAACATTTATTCAAACACCAGAAAGCCAAATCCATCATAGCAACAAAGAAATCTATACACATTAGCAATGCAGGGGGTACTGACATCACTAAGTCTTCCCTTTGTTGGGCTTTCCCACAAACCAAGCTCCCTTAGGCAAAATGTCCCTCTCTCCCCCATGCTACCTGATGCTCTCTGCTTCTCTTTCTCCTCAAGCTGCAACAACCTTCAACTTCCTGTTCTACCGCTTCCTGCTCCACTGTTTGGCAAGCTGCTCCCAACCCAAGCTCATGTGATTCAGGCTTCCATGTGATTTTGGACCTATTAATGGATGGGAAAGGTCTTCGCATTTACATTGCCATTACACACATCAACAACCTTACAATATTAAAAATAACAGCAATAGAGGAAAATATAAACATAGACAAAAATCAAAACAAAACCCAAACACTTTTTTGGATCATGTCAGGTTTCTGAGACTCACAAGGTCTGCTTTTGTCAGATTATGCCTGTTCTTACTATGTTGCCTTCTCCTTCCTTCCTCTGAATACTGCTAATTTTAAGAAACCAAGGAAAATGACTTTGCCCCATACCTACATAGCCAAGTATAACCCAAGGTGGTCCCTAGCATTTACATCAGAGGTACATATCTATAATATAATCCTGGACATTTTGCACAATCCCTAGAAAACATAGAGCTCTTACTTTCATCTTTGAGTGCTCATGAAATAAAGATGATTGAATAACTAGTTGACGACCAGTGAGTGAGATTAGAAGGAGTGAAAAGTATGTGGGCAATATAAGTCTATGAAATCTGTCTAATGGTCTCTCATTTAACTATTAATGACCTATTTTGTGGGGTTGGGGCCTATGACATACAGGGAGGGGTCAGGTGACCTTCTCAGCTATAACCTTAAATAATTATCTTCATTATCTTTCTTGTTTTGTCTGCTCAATCTGAGTGTTTCATGTTAGGGATTAATCCTTCCCTTGTATAAGTTCATAGGACAGAAATCTAGAATTGGAATGTACCTTAAAGTTAATCTAGTTCAAACAGTTCATTTTACACATCAAGAAACTCATTCTTAGATATTAAATGTTAAGTGACTCTGTCAAAGATAACCTGTGTGATCTTGTTTGAGGTGACGTCTAAATTCCAGGCAATGCTGTTTCCATTTTGCCACTTTGATTCACTTTTAAAACATGCCTAATTGTTTTTAATATTCACCAGTTGATTAAATGTGTGTGAAAATTTTCCTAAAGCTCAAGAAATCTAAAATTGGTTGTGATAAATACAAAAGTTCTCCACATACTTCCTCTATAGGTCAGAGAAAGACAATCAATTAGGCTTAGAGTTCTACAATGAAGAACTGAATAAGCCACAAAAATCAGAAGGCAAGGTGAGGCATAGCAGATAGCCTCTCAGAGGTGAGTCAGGTTTAAAATTTGTAAGAAAGGAACAAGAACAGGCATACCAAGGAATGATCAGGGAGCACCAGAAGGGAAATTGCATTTTAGAAACAATTTTCTACTCCCCCAGTAGAGAGCTTTATAAATGTTTCCAAGCTTTTGAAATGTATCAAAAGATCGTAGATTTAGAACTAGAAAGAGACTTTGAAAGTGCCTTTCTCTCATGTTATACCTCAACTCTACCCCATTTATTTTATAGATGAAGAAAATGAGATCCAGCATATGGTGCCTCACTCAAGGTCATAGATGGAGAGTTGAGATTCAGACTCAGCTCTGTCACTCCAGGTCCACAATCCTTTCCATTAAAACATGTTACCATATTAAAGAAGTAATATGTTTATATTGTTTGGTATCTGAGAATAGAACTGGGCCCAATAATTTGATGTTGCCAGGAGGCAGATTTCGTCTCAATATAATGAAGAATTTCCCAAAATTTAGAGCCTAGAAAGAACAGAATGGCATGCATTGTGAAGAATTGAATAATAGGTCAGGGGAAGTGATCAAGCAGAGCTGATCTATAATTAATCACAAGGGATGCTAAAAAAGAGAAATTATTTTTAAACTACGGGTTGGTTTAAATAACACCTAACGTCCCTTCTGACTCTGAGGATTTTGGTATAGCATTTCACCTTCTATGGCTACTTACTCCAACTCCTACTCAATCTGGAATTGAGACTACATGGGAGTTGATTACTACTGCCAGTTTCAGGATTCTAGAAGCAACCCTGGTGAAGTAGGTTTCTAGCACTCATGAGGCCCCACCGGTATGTTCCACATTGAAAATTTCCCATGCTCTATAAGCTTTAGAAAGCTTATTTAATTAGAGAAGATGCGGTAAAATTGGAATATTAATGCAAAGTTGGTAGAGTTATGAATTGATCCAAACATTCTGGAAAGCAATTCGGGACTATGCCAGAAAGGCTATAAAACTATGTACACCCACTCCAAAATGATCATAAACAAGGAAAAGGGCCACATATACAAAAAACATTTATAGCAGCTCTTTTTGTGGTGGCCAAGAATTGAAAATTGAGGGGAAGCCCGTCAATTTAGGAAAAGCTGAACAAGTTAGCATATATTAATGTAATGGAATAGTATTGTTCCATAAGAAGGGATGATTAGGAAGATTTCAGCAAAACCTGGAAAGACATACATGAACTGATGCCCTGATGTGAACTGATGTGAACTGATGTGAGAAGAATCAGGAGACCATTGGACATAGTAACAGATAGACATAGCTCTTCTCAGAAATGGAATGACTTCAGACAATTCCAAAAGACTAAAGATAGAAAATGCTATCCACATTGAGAAAAAGAACTCTGGAGTCTGAAAGCAAATCTAAGCATACTATTTTCTTTTTTGTTTGTTTGTTTTTTTTTTCTTTCTTCTATTTATCCATTTTTTTCTGACTTTTCTTTTTATTAATTAATTAATTTTTAGTTTCAGTTTACAACATTCAGTTCCTCAAGTTTTTGAGTTTCAAATTTTCTCTCCCTTCATCAACTCCCCACTCCCCACCCAAGAAAGCATGGAATCTGTTATGGATTCTACAAACATCTAAACACTAAATACATTTTCACAATAGTCCAATTGTAGAGGAGAACTATAACCAATGGAATGAACAACACCCAAGAAGAAACAAAACAGAAACAAAAAACAAATAGAGCAAATAGTTTGCTTCAATCTGCATTCATACTCTGTAATTCTTTCTCTGCATGTGAATCACTTTTTCTATCATGAATTTTTGGAGTTGTCTTAGAACCTTGTATTGCTGAGAAAAGCCAGAAAGTTAGTCATCAGAGATGCCTTGTGTCTGTAATTGAGTATAATGTTCTCCTGATTCTGCTTCCCTTACTCAGTATCAGATCATATAAGAGTTTCCAGGTTATTATGAAGTCTCTCTGTTCGTCATTTCTTATAGCACGATAGCGTTCCATTACATTCATATAGCACAACTTGTTCAGTTATTCCCCAATTGGTGGCATCCCCTTGATTTCCAATTCTTTGCCACCACAAAAAGATCTGCTATTAATATCTTTGTGCATATTGGTCCTTTTCTCACTTGCACGATTTCTTTGGTATACAGCCCTAGAAGTGCTATATGAATGTAATGGAAAGTAGTAAAGTTCCAAATTGCTCTCCAGAAAGGTTGGATCACTTCACAACTTCACCAACAATGCATTAGTGCTCCCGCAACCTCTCCAGTATTTATGATTTTCCTGTCTTGTTATGTTAGCCAATATGACAGGAGAGATGTAGTACCTAAGAGGTGTTTTGATTTGCACTTCTCTAATGAATACATATTTAGAGCATTTTTTCATATGACTATAGATATCTTTAATTTCTTCCTCTGAAAATTGCCTGTTCATATACATTGACCATTTATTAATTAGGGAATGATTTATATTCTCATAAATTTGGCTCGATTCCCTGTATATTTTAGAAATGAGGCCTATATCAGAGGCATTGGTGGTAAAATTTTTTCCCAATGTCTGCTTCCCTCCTAATCTTGGTTGCATTGGTTTTATTTGCATAAAACCTTTCAATTTAACATAATTAAAATTATAAATTTTGCATTTCATAATGCTCTCTATCACTTATTTGGTCATAAATTCTTCCCATTCCCATAAATATGACAGGAAAACTATTCCTTGCTCTCCCAGATTGATTATAATATCTGTCTTTATATCTAAATTGTGAGCACATTTTGAATGTCTTTTGGTATGTGATTTGGTATATATTGATCTATGCCCAGTTTCTGCCATACTATTTTCCAGTTTTCCCAGCAGTTGTCATTAAATAGTAAGTTTTTATCCCAGAAAGTGGAGTCTCTGGATTTATCAAACAATAGATTACTATAGTCACTGACTTTTGTGTCTTGTGTACCTAACCTTTTCTGCTGATCCACCACTCTATTTCTTAGCCAGTACCAAGTAGTTTAGATGACTGTTACTTTATAAGATGGTTTAAGATTTGATATGGTTAAGTCACATTCCCTAGCATTTCTTTTCATTAATTCTCTTGTTATTATGGACATTTTGTTTTTCCAGATGTATTTTAATATTATTTTATCTAGCTCTATAAAATAATTTTTGTTAGTTTGATTGGTATGACACTAAACAAAAAAATTAATTTAGGTAAAATCATCATTTTTGTTATATTAGCTCAGTCAAACCATGAGCAACTGATGTTTTTCCACTTATTTATTCTGACTTTATTTGTGTGAAAAGTGTTTTGTAATTGTGTTAACATTTTTCCTGGGTTTGTTTTTGCAGGTAGACTCCCAAATATTTTATAATACCTACAGTAATTTTAAATAGAATTTTTCTTTCTATCTCTTGCTATTGGGCTTCATTAGTCATATAAAGAAATGCCAAGGACTTCTGTGGGTTTATTTTCTATACTGCAACTTTGCTAAAGTTATTTATTATTTCAAGTAGTTTTTTACTTGATTCTCTAGGATTCTCTAAGTATAACATCATATCATCTGCAAAGAGTAATAACTTAGTTTCTTGTTTGCCTATTCTGATTCCTTCAATTTCTTTTTATTTTCTTATTGCTAATACTAACATTTCTAGTACCATATTGAATAACAATGGTGATAATGCACATCCTTGTTTCACCCGCAATCTTATTTGAAATGCATCTAGTTCATCCCCATTACATACAACGCTTGCTGATGGTTTCAGGTAGATGCTATTCATCATTTTAAGGAAGGTTCCTAGTATTTCTATGCTCTCTGGTGTTTTTTTTACAGCCTTTAATTGTAATGATGATAAAGGAATAGATCTATTTAAAAACAAAACCCAATAGCTATTTTTCTAGAATAAGAGGTGGCACCAGGTGTGAGATTCACATTTTGGGTGGCCATTTGTGGTTCTACTTTGATAGTCTGGGGTTTGTCTATAATTCTGGCTGGGCAGTTACCTTTCTTTACAATCCAAATAATCCATGCTTGGTGACCTTCTCCATATTTTGGAAACTTAATTTCTGCACAGAATTGAGCTGCCTGCTCATGTGGTAAACAGATCAGAAGGCTTCCTGATGTCTCTGGGCAGGTTCCATGCATAAGGCCAAACATGTTTCCATAGGCCTTACTAACAGCAGCCATCTTGGCCAACACTGGAAGATTATGGATGACCAAGGACAGTTCGTTCCTCTGATACTTAGGAAGGTTCAGTGCATGGCCCAAGATCCCAAACTCTGTGATGTATGTAGCTGCATGAGCATTAAAAGTGTGCAAAAGTCCAGCAGCTGTTCGGGTGAGCTTTGCCACGTTCATCTTTGTTTCTTCATATGCCAACTCCACATCTTCCTGAGTGGCCGCAAGTTCAATTTTGTTCCATTTTTCTGGAATATCCAGCCACTGGTGCACAGCCACATCTATTTGTGTTCCCAGGGGCTTTGTCAACACCAGCACATCTCCTGGCACTGCTTTATCAGGCATGATAAACTCATTGAGCTGACATACTGTTGCAGCCACTCTACCCAATTCCATCCAGAGATTCAACACTGTTTGGCCACCAGTTACAGATGTTCCTGATTCTTCTGCAGCATCTTTAAAACCCTGTATAATTAGGGGCATCATTCTGTCACTTTCTCTTTCTTTCATTTTATCACTAATTCCAAGAACCATCAACATGTTGTCACATTCCATGACACCCATGGCATAAAGGTCACTTAAAACATTGACATAAGCTATCTGGGCTGTGATGTAAGGATTATCCACAATAGGATTAATGTAATCTGTGGTCTGAGCCAAGGAAAGACCAGCATGTCTCAAAGGAATAACACAAGTGTCCATTCCAATGCCTAGCCTTGGGATAACTGCTCCCAAAAACTGTTCATCTTCATGGAAGTGTTTCTCTTGTAAGGATACCATCAATTTCTATAGGACATTGTGGTACCTTGCAACCTGTGGCCTTCAGTTCAGTGAATTGGGTTAGCCAGAAACTCTTGTCCAATTCATAACTTTCTGGGTTAAAGTCTTCCCAAATAGACATGGCTCTTAGACACATTCACTCACAGTTTAGTCTCTTTCCACCCCTTTCTAACCTCTTGGTGTCTCGCCTGGTCCACTGGTTCGCTTTTTGCTGTCCTCCTCCTTGCTCTCTAGTGTTTTTAATAAAATGGGTGTTGTATTTTTGTCAAAAGCTTTTTCTGCATCTATTGAGATAATCATGTAATTTCTGCTAGTTTTCTTTGTTTGTTTTTGTGATCAATTATACTGACAGTTTTCCTAAAATTAAACCAGCCTTGCATTTCTAGAATAAATCCTTCTTGGTCATAGCGTATTATTCTTGAGACGAGTTGCTGTAATCTTTTTGCTGATGTTGTATTTACAATTTTTGATTCATTATTCATTAGGGAAATTGGTCTATAATTTTCTTTCTCTATTTTGGCTCTTCCTGGTTTAGGTATTAACACAATATTTGTGCTATAAAAAGTATTTGGTAGGACTCTTCAACTTCTTTCTTTTTTATTTTGAGGTTAGATTTATCAAGTTCAGAGAGGGGTACATTGAGGTCTGCCACTAGTATAGTTTTGCTATCCCTTTCTTCCTGTAACTCCCTTGACTTCTCTAAGAATTTGGATGCTATACAACTTTGTGCATATATGTTAAGTAATGATATTATTTCACTGTCTATAGTGCCTCTTAGCAGGATATAGTTTCCTTCCTTAACTCTTTTTTGGCATTATTTATCATTTTTATTTAATATTTTAGTTTTCAACATTGATTTTCACAAGATTTTGAGTTAAAAATTTTCTCCCCATTTCTACCCTCCCTCCCTTCCAAGACAGAATATATTCTGATTGTCTCATTCCCCAGTCAGGCCTCTTTTCTTTCCCCTTTCTGCTTACTTTCTTGTAAGGCAGGATAGATTTCATTGCCCCATTCCCTATCCATTTGCATTCAAAAAACCAACTTTTTTTAAGCATCTGCTTTTAAAACTTTGAGTTTCAAATTCTCTCCCCTCTTCCCTTCCCATCCACCCTCCCTAGGAAGACAGGCAATTCAACACAGATCACACACGTATCATTATGTGAAACATTTCCACAATGCTCATGTTGTGAAAGTCTAACTACATTTCCTTCCATTCTATCCTGTCCCTCTTTATTCAGTTTTCTCCCTTTACTCTGTCTCTTTTCAAAGGTATTTGCTTTTGATTACCTCCTTCCCCTATCTTCCCTCCCTTCTATCACCCCCCCCCCCTTTGGTCCCCTTCCCCTTACTTTCCTGTGGAGTAAGATACTCCATTGAATGTGTATGTTATTCCCCCCCTCAAGTTGAATCCAATGAGAGTAAGACTCACTCATTCCCCCTCACCTGCCCCCTCTTCCCCACCAACAGAACTGCTTTTTATTGCCACATTTATGTGAGATAATTTCCCCCATTCTATCTCTCCCTTTCTCTCTCTTTCAATATATTCCTCTCTCACCCTTTAAATTTATTTCAGTTTTTTAGATATCATCCCTTCATATTCAACTCATCCTGTGCCCTCTATCTATACTCCCTTCAACTACCCTAATACTGAGAAAGTTCTCATGAATTATACACATCATGTTTCCGTGTAGGGATGTAAACATAATAGTTCAACTTTAGTAAGTCCCTTAGGAATTCTCTTTATGGATTACCTTTTAATGCTTCTCTTGATTCTTGTATTTGAAAGTCAAATTTTCTTTTCAGCTCTGGTCTTTTCACTAAGAAAGCTTGAAATTCCTTTATTTTATTGAAAATCCATATTTTGCCTTGGAGCATTACACTCAGTTTTGCTGGTAGGCGATTCTTGGTTTTAATCAAGCTCCTTTGACATCCTGAATATCATATTCCAAGTCCTTCAATCTTTTAATGCAGAAGCTGCTAGATCTTGTGTTATTTTGATCGTGTTTCCACAATATTCAAATTCTTTCTTTCTGGCTGCTTGCAGTATTTTCTCCTTGACCTGGAAACTCTGGAACTTGGCGACAATATTCCCAGGGGTTTTCTTTTTGGGATCTTTTTCAAAAGGTGATTGGTGGATTCTTTCAATTTCTATTTTACCCTCTTGTTCTAGAGTATAAGGGTAGTTTTCCTTGATAATTTCTTGAAAGATGATGTCTAGGCTCTTTTTTGATCATGGCTTTCAGGTAGTCCAATAATTTTTAAGTCATCTCTCCTTGATCTATTTTCCAGGTTAGTGGTTTTTCCAATGAGATATTTCACATTGTCTTCCATTTTTTCATTCCTTGGTTCTGTTTCATATCTTGATTTCTCATCAAGTCACTAGCTTCCACTTGCTCCAATCTAATTTTTAAGGTGGTATTTTCTTCAGTGGTCTTTTGGACCTCCTTTTCCATTTGGCTAATTCTGCCTTTCAAGGCATTCTTCTCCTCATTGGCTTTTTGGAGCTCTTTTGCCATTTGAGTTAGTCTATTCTTTAAGGTGTTATTTCCTTCAGTATTTTTCTGGGTCTCCTTTAGCAAGTCATTGACTTGTTTTTCATGGTTTTCTTACATCACTCTCATTTCTCATCCCAATTTTTTCTCTACTTCTCTTACTTGCTTTTCCAAACCCTTTTTGAGCTCTTCCATGGCCTGAAATCAATACATATTTTTTTCTTGGAAACTTTTGGTGTAGGCTCTTTGACTTTGTTCACTTCTTCTAGTTGTATGTTTTGGTCTTCTTTGACACCAAAAAAGAAATCTAGAGTTTGTGTTTGAGTTTGATGTTGAGTCTGAGTTCATTTTTGCTGCCTGTTCATGTTCCCAGTCAACTACTTGACCCTTGAGCTTTTTGTTGGGATATGACTGCTTGTAGAGTAGATCGTATTTTGTCCCAAGCTTTAGGGTCCAAGCACTGCTGTTTTCAGAGATACTTCTACTCCACTTTCACCCTAGGCTCTGTCACAGAAGCTTTCCTCCTCCCCCAAGAACCACTAACCAGTACCATAATGCAGATCGAAGCAGGTCACAGCAAGATAATCTGCCTTTGTGCCCATAGAGTGCTCCCTGCACTCCCGCTATGATCTGCTACTAGATTCCTTTTGCCTCAGGATCTTCCTCCTGCTGCCACCACCACCACCACACCACCTCTGCCACCCCCAGGGCTGGTGATCGGACCACTCTAAACTGGATCCCAAAGTTTCCCCTTAACCTGCTCTTTGGCGTATGTGGGTTGAAAAATCTAGTAACTACCACAGTTCACTGATTCCTGGCCCCAAGGCCTGTTCCAGGTGGCTGACTTTGGGTCTAGTCTGTCCCAGGGCAACCCATGCTGCGCTGGGTTTCACTCCCAGCACCATGCGATGACCCTTCCTGGCAACCGTCCAGGCTCTCCTGCGCTGAAGTTCTGTTTCCTTCTGCTATTTTGTGGTTTCCACAGCTCTAGAATTTATTCAGAGCCATTTTGTAAAGGTGTTTGGAGGGATTTGGGGGAGAGCTTAAGCAAGTACCTGCTCTGCCCCCCTTACTTATCTCTTTTAATTAAATCTATGTTTGCTTTTGCTTTGTCTGAGATTAGGATTGCTACCCCTGCTTTTTGTTTTTAACTTCAGCTGAAGCATAACATAATCTACCCCAACCTTTTATCTTTACCCTGTGGGTAACCCCCTGTTTCAAATGGGTATCTTTTAAACAACATATTGGATTTTGGTTTTTAATCCATTCTGCTATCCACCTCTGTTTTATAGGAGAGATCATCCCATTCACATTAACAGTTATGTTACTATTTGTGCCTTTCTCTCTATCCTCTCACCCCACCTGTTTATGTTTTTATTTCTCCCTTCTCCCTTCCTCACCTTAAAAGAGTTCAGCTTTTAACCACCATCTCCCTCTATTTTCCATTCCTATCAGCCCCCCTCTCTTATCTTACCTTTTTATGTTACTACATATTACCTCCCTTGTAACCCCCCCCCCACCTTTGCTTTCCCCTTTCCCCTCCTACTGCCTATAAGGTATTAGATTTGTATACTTAACAGAGCTGAAACAGTGCTCATCTTCCTCCCTCCATTCACTCTACTATAGTATATTTTTGTGCCTTTTCATGTGATGTAACTTATCCCTTTTTGTTTCCTCCTTTCCTCTTTTCCCATTATAATCCCTTTGTACCCCTTAGTTAGTGTTTTTATCATCACATCAGTTAATTTATACCCATACAATGCATCCGTTTATATACATTTAAAATGTCGTAATAAATGTACAATTCTCAAGATTAACAAGTATCATCCTCCCATATAGGAATGTAAAAAGTTTGGCCTTATTGAATAATACGGTTGGTTTTTTTTTCTATTTTTTCCTATTTACATTTTTATGCCTCTCTTGAGTCCTGTATTGTAAGATCAAAATTTCCATTGAGCTCTGGTCTTTTCATCAGGAGGGTCTGGACATCCCCTACTTCATTGAATTTCATTCCATCTCCTTGACTGAAAGAATTTGCTCAATTTTTCTAGGTAGTTAATCCTTGTTTGTAGTCCAAACTCCTTTGCCTTATGAAATATCATATTCCAAACCCTTGAATCTTTTAGTGTAGAAGCTGCAAAATCTTCTGTGACCTTGACTATAGTTCCTCAATATTTAAATTGTGTTTTTTTGGCTGCTTGTAGTATTTTTTTCCTTAACCTAGTAGTTCTGGAATTTGGCTACGATATTCCTAGGCATCTTCAATTTGGGATCTCTTTCAGGAAGTGATCAGTGGATTCTTTCAATGACTATTTTGCTCTGTTTCTAGGACCTCAGGGAAGTTTTCCTTCATGATTTCTTAGGAGATACTTGCCAAGTGTGTCGGTAAAGCAAAATGGGCTCCTTAGAATGGACTCCTTAGCACTTCAGGAGTTTTGCTTTTGTTTACTTTGGGTGAGGGTACTCTCAGCTGTTAAATGCTAAGCCCCAGGCCCAAAGCCCTATCAGGTGTGAAACCTATGTGGGTGTAGATTAATGACTTAAGAGAGGCCAACTCGGGAACCAATGGTCTCTGGTCATTGAGGACGGACCAGAGGCTCAGCTGTAAGGAAAAGTGAGCCAAGAGAAAACTGCTTCCAGCGGAAGCAGGAAGCTGCGGAAGCAGAGCTGACCCGTGTGTAGACCAAAGAGTGTGAGCAAGGACTTGAGGTCAGTAAATTTGATTTGGCTAAATACTATCTTGTTTTTCTTTTTATTTTAATTTTTTTTATTTTTAGATTGCAACAAACAGTTCTACATAATTTTGGG
>CM053622.1:304114464-304133035 GCA_028646595.1 Phalanger gymnotis
TTTTTTTTTTGAAAAAAGGAGATAAAGAATGCCTACTGTCCAACGTACACTATGCAGTTGGATATATAACATATTGAGCTGGTTTATTAACATGTGTATAGTACCCAGACATAGAAGATGGATGATTAGTAAGGTTCTAAATAGGAAGAAGAGAGCTGCATGGCATTTATAAATTTTGCTTTCAGTGATAGTAAGGTGCACCTGGAATCTTCCAGTGACTATGCATGGCTATGAATTATGGCTGAAATCAATTCCTAAAAGAGAAAGCTTTCAGATCGCCCAAGGCCAACAGAGGGCTATATTGTCAGTAAAAATGGGCTGTAAAATATTATGAAGCATGCCTTACGCAACAAGATGAACTTAACTAGTATCATCTTGGCCTTTTCAAGATCAGAAAAGGAGGTGGTTTGCCGTGTTGGTAAACAAAATGGTGTCTTAGCACTCAGTTCAACCAAGTGCCCTTGAAGAGTTTGGCCTTTGTTTCCTTGATTAGATTTGCCAGTCCTTGGTGACCTCCTTGCCTCAGGGGAGGGCCTAGTTTACACATGAGTTTGAGTGACATGTTTGGGACATGAGAGGCTTTTAGACCATGTGGGTTTAAGTCACCTCTTTGTGATAATTCTAGGTCACTTGGGTGAGTCACAAGTGTGACTCACCCTCAACCCTTAAAAAGATATAAACCCAGGGGTTCGTGTTATCTTTTTCAGAGCTCTTACCCACAGCAGTGGGGGTGCGCAAGTGACTCTGGGCCAGCCCTTCTTATGAGCTCCCAGGCTGAACCTAGATGTTGGTAATAATGAATTTTATTGGGTCTGTCTGTCGCTGCTTGTAATTTGTTTGTATTTTGCTCTGAAGTTCAGGGTGCTGGCATTTTCCCCTGAACTAAGTGAATGGTATTTGTATGCTGAATTAAAGTAAGCTTGTCAACCCTTTAACATTGCTTTCCTTACTAAAGCAGATCAAAAGAACCTGGGCTTTGGCAGCATTCTTGTTGTTCGGCTTGTGTTGATCTTTCACTGCCACAGCAGGTGCTTGCTGGATTGTTGAAACAGTTGCATATGTAGTGAGATCAAGATGTTCAATTCATTTCAATGTAATTATATATGCATTAAGTAACTACATTACAGAAGGTCCTGTGCTCTACATCGGGGGTACAAAAACAAAAAATTAAGAATAGGCCCTTCCTTTAAGGAATTTTTATGCATGAGGAGAAATATAAAACTTAGATAACTGTTCACAAACACAATGTGGGAGGAAAGAGAAAGACAAAGAAAAAGAGCTAACAAATGAAGTGGTGATGTGCCAAGAATGATTTCTCAGAGGAGGTGATGCTTGACTGGACCTTAAAGCAAATAAACAAGGTAAGGATTTCAAGAAATGAAGGGGAGGATGAAGGATGTTTTAGACATTCAGAATATCCCATTCAAAGGCTTGGAGATAGGAGGTAGGGCAATTAGAACAGATTGTTCTGGACGTCAGATGAAGGGGAATCATATGGAATAACTGAAATGAAAGGTTGAGCCAGCTGATTGTAAAGGACTTTACAAGTTAAAGTGAAAATTTGCATTAAATCCTAGAAGTAATGAGAATTTACTAAGTAATCTTTAAGTGGGGGAGTGGTGCAATTCACTTGTACTTTTGGTTATTATGGAAACTATGTGGAGGCTGTAATGAAAAACAGAGATAATGAAAGTAGAGTCCAATTACATTACAGTCTATCATATATCATATCATATTGTATAACTTAATAAGCATAATATAGTGTAGTATAATATAGTATAATATAATCAATAGGTGCCTTGAACACTACATGGACAACTAGAATAAGGCCTTCCTGATATTGGAGATATTATTTAGAAGATTTGTGTAAAGTGGAACCAGTAACTTTGCCAAAAAGGATAAGTCACCAATCACATTTAAAGGGTGATGAATTAAAAAACTACAACATAAAATCTATTAATGAGAATGAGTATGCATGGAAAATGAGATGGGTAAGTTATATAACAGAATATGAGATGACAGTGAAGTGCTCAAGGGGTACCTTGGTGTAACCAAGATACCTGGAGATCCATAAGAAAGGTGCTTTCAGGAAGAGAAGATTCTGGGAAGATGGCAGAGAAGTCAGAAAATTCCAAGCTCTCAAGATTTTCCCCCACAGAAGAGAAAATAGCACCTTTGGGCAAACAAAGTGTAGGCAAAAATAAATAAGAATAGGGGTACACCAGGGGTCTTCCTCGAACAATTTGAGACGATCAGAAGAAAAATCCCAGGTTGAGGTTTGGTCTCTGTCAAGAGTAAACACCTCTATGCTAGGGTCCATTTAAACCACAAGCTCCGAGCCCTGGGGATAGTTGGTTTGAGAGGCTGCTTCCACCCCAGCCACAGGAAGGTTTATACCTGGGATAGTGATGGGAGTTGGGTGTTGGAGCCAGGGAATATTGAGGGAACCTCTGCTGGCAAGGAATCCCAGACCCAGCTGTGCTGTGAAGAGTGGCAGGGGTGAGAAGGAAAGAGCACATGCCTGGTGAGTGCAGAAGCAGTAGGGAAGAAAGCCCCTATCTGTGGGCACTTACAAGAGGTTGGAGGCTTTGCTTGGATTCCAGGCTAGAAGGGAGAACTGAAGATCTGGGGCAAGAGACACCATTTCCTATACCCCAGGGGTAGAGGTGATTACAAACATTAAGCTATTACCACAAAAAATCCATAGGAAAAGGAGAAAAATCCTTTCATATAAAGCTATATTGGGAATAGGGAAGACTGGGATTCATCTTCAGAGGAAATATTGAAGTAAACAATCCCCCTTCCACCTCAAAGAGCAACATCAAATGGTCACCTCCCTCAAAATAATTCATAGAATATTTTTAAAAGATTTTAAAAAATCAAATCACCAAGATGGTGGATAAACTTAAAAAAAGAATAAGTCAAGGAAATTAAAAAGATTATGAAAGGAAAGTCAACCAATTGGAAAAGGAGATCCAGAAATCTGAAGAAGAAAAGAACATCTTGAAAATTAGAACTGGGCAAAGTGAAGGCAGTTATAAGGCAACAAGAAATAGTTAAACAAAAAAAGAAATAGCTAAAGATATGAATAATGAAAAATAGATGAGAAAGTGAAAATCTTATAAGGAAAAGAACAGATCTGCAGAATAGACCAAGAAGAAAAAAAGATAAAAAAGAATTGACTAACTGAAAATTAATATCAATAAAAGAGAAAGCTATGATCAGAAAAAGATCAAGAAGAGAAAACATAAAAATAGTCAGACTAACTGAAAGCTATGATCAAAAAAGAATCTTGATACAATAATACAAGGAATAATTAAAGAAAATTGTTCCAAAGCACTCGAACAAGGGGGGAAAGTAGAAATAGAAAGAATCCATTGATTGCCACTTAAAAGAGATCCTATGAGGAAAATTCATAGGGATATCATAGTCAAATTCTGAAATTCCCAGCACAAGGATAAAATATTAAAAGCAACAAAAAAAAACAATTTAAATATGATAGTGTCACAATTAGAATCACAGAAGACATAGCAGTGGGGACATTAAAGAACTGCAGGTTTTGGAATGCTATATGTCAACGAGCAAAAGAACTAGGGCTCTGGCTAAAAATATCATAGCAAGCAAAGTTAAGCATAATCCTGAATGAAAAAGAAAATGGGCATTTGATCAACTATTAGACTTTAGAGACTTTGTTTAAAAAATTGAAATTAATACAATATTTGACATACAAGAGCCAAGAGAAACATAAGGTACATACCAAAGACAAGGGATTCAATAAAGACAAAGCATTTATTTTTTATATACGTAAAATGCAAAATGTATGTCTAAGATTATTATTAATAATTGGGTAGTTCACAAGAAAGATTGGGGTAAACCTGATTATGATATAAATTTTAAAAGTAAAATCATTTAGGAACAACTAAAAAGATTATTATTTTATATGAATGAGGTGCAAGAGAAAGAATCGGTATACATGTATTAGATGGTGGAGGAGGGCTGGTGGTTCTGGTAACGTACTTTCATCAAGAATCGGTTTAAGGGGGAAAAACACATATATACCTAGAAGAGTAAAAAATCTTGTAAATTCAGAACTAAAATGCTAAAGGGATAGGGAGAGGGAAGAGGAGACGAGAAGGATCTTTAGAAAAAAGGGTGAGGGAATAGGTAAAAGTGGTGTGTAGAATGGTGTTTAGATCAATGGGAATGGAATGATAAGGGAAGAATCCCTATAGGGGAAAGTGAGGGGATAGGTTATAGGATGCTACAAAAGAGTGTTTGTATTTATGGGAATGGGAGGATAGGGGAGGCATCCTTGAAGGGGGATAGGCAAGTAATACAAGGGCAAGATAGTCGATAGAAGTAAAGTAGAGGAATCAGGAGGGATAGGAAACAGGAAATATGCAAAAAACATAAAAACAAGTATCAAGAGTAGAATTTGTTTGGAAAATAATATATCTATATATGTATTGCATGTGGATGTGTATGTTTCTATCTATAGCTATAGGGAAATTTATCCATACTTAATTGTAACCTCCTGGAGCGGGGAGGGGAAAAAGAACAAAGTAAAAACTGCACAGCACAGAACGAAAGAAAACTTACAAGGAATAAGAGATGTATAGCTCTCAACACAATGTAATATTTATCATATAGGCTGTCTTGAAAGGAAAATTTATTGTTACATATTTTGAATCCTCTCTTATGTTCTGCTATCTACATGGCATGCTTTTTTCCTCTTTCTTACTTTATATTTAAATGCCAATATTTAAGTTTATGTTATGTTTGTGTTTTTTTTTTCTATATGCTGTATTTGTGTTTTGCTATTTGAGTCTAATGTATTTTTTTTAAAAAGAAAGCTACTTATGAATTTTTTAAAACCTCTAAAAATTATTTATGGCAAAGTGTAGATAAGAATCAGATAGGATGAAAAAGTGGGAGGGAGGAGCTGATTCTAGAATGGAAGGAAAACCCACACTTAGAAAATAATAAATTTCTTAAAGCACCCAATTACCACATTATGCCTTGTTTTATTTTTTTGTCTTTTGCCACAGCCTCTTCCTTCTTATTTACTTTAGCTTATATCTACCCTACCCTCAACCATTTCCCTGGAACGCCAACCTCTTTTAAGAGCCCTAGGAATGGAGAAAGAAAAGAAGTTAAAAATTCCTGCTAATTTCATCTCTCTCCCACATACCTATAGGTTTCACTGATTATTTTGAAATGCAATTGTGCAGGGAAGAGTGGATATACACAGTAGCAAAGCTCCAAGCCTCATGAACTTCTAAGTGTTTAAATAAGCCTGGCATCTTACATAAAGTGTTTAAAAAATCTGGGTATCCCATTTTAGAGGGAAGGCTAAAATAATAGAGAGCAACCAGTAACATAGTGAAAGAGCCTGAAGATCACAACATGTACACTGGACACCATAGTGCAGTAAACAAAAATGACTGATTTCATAATGATGTTTATGTGAGGAACAAGCAAAGGAATTTCGTGAGTATAGTTTGTAGAAAAGGAACCCATTACAAGCAGGCATATTCTGGGATGAAAAAAGAAAGGAGTTTCTAAGAAGAACTTGCTGATTATGGAAAGGGCTGACTCTCTAGGTAATGGACTCTGTTACTGAGGCTTTTCAAGAAGGGCTAGAAAGTTCTGGTTTAGACCTGGTAAGTTTTGTATTTATATGCTCTACCTGACAAGAGGATTTTTCACATTACTTCCAAATGTCATGATTTTGTGACTCCTCTGGTAAGGGCTATATCAAAACCTGAGTCTGTCAGTTCATTATTGAGAAAGACTGGTGTAATCAGTCACCAAACACTGTTTGACTGTGTAATTGAGGATTGATTGTCTAGAAACATGGAACATGACTATGCTGTTACTGTTGCCATTTATTCAATTTAGGATTTCAAATTGGTTGTTCAAGAGGTTGTTTGTTTTCAATTAGGCATGTTGCCAGTAATCAAGAACCTCCATAGAGTGATTCCTCAATCATGGCCAGAAGATCTATATAATAGCCTTAAATAGTTGCTATGATCTTCCTGACATGATACCCAGTAAAACTGAGTATCATGCTCCAAGGAAAAATATAGATTTTCAATAAAATAGAGGACTTTCAAGCTTTCTCAGGAAAAGACCAGAGCTGAATAGAAAATTTGACTTTCAAACACAAGAATCAAGAGAAGCATGAAAAGGTAAACAAGAAAGAGAAATCATAAGGGACTTACTACAGCTGAACTGTTTTTGTTTACATTCCTACAGGAAAAGATGATGTATGTAATCCATGAGACCTCAGTATTAGGGTAGTTGAAGGGAATATATATATATATATATATATATATATATATATGTACTGTGTGTGTATATATATATATATATATATACTGTGTGTGTATATATATATACATATGTATATATATATACTGTGTGCGTACATATATATACATATATATATATATACTGTGTGTATATATATAAATATATATATACATACAGAGAAGGAGAGAGAGAGAGAGAGAGAGAGAGAGAGAGAGAGAGAGAGAGAGAGAGAGAGAAAGCACAGGGTGAGTTGAATATGAAGCGACGATATCTAAAAAAATAAAATCAAATTAAGGGATGAGAGAGGAATATATTGAGAGAGGGAGAAAGGGAGAGATAGAATGGCTAAATTATCTCACACAAAAGTGGCAAGATAAAGCAGTTCATTGGAAGAGAAGAGGGAGCTGGTGAGGTGGAATGAATGAATCTTGCTCTCATCGGATTTGACTTGAGGAGGGAATACCATGCACACTCAATTAGGTACCTTACCCCACATGAAAATAGGGGGAAGGGGATGAAAGGGGAGACAATAGAAGGGAGGACAGATAGAGGGAAGAAGTAATAAAAAGCAAACATTTTGGAAAAGGGAAAGAGTCAAGGGGAAGACTGAATAAATGGGGACAGGATAGGAGGGAGGGAAATGTACTTAGTCTTTTACAACATGACTATTTATGGGAATGTTTTGCATAATGATACATGTGTGGCCTGTGTTGAATTGCTTGCCTTCTCAGGGAGAGTGGGTGGGGAGGGAGGAGGAGAGAGAATTTGAATTCAAAGTTTTAAAAGCAGATGCTCAAAAAAAGGTTGTTTCTGCATGCAATGGGAAAATAAGATATACAGGCAATGGGGCATAGAAATCTATCTTGCCCTATAAGAAAGTAAGGGGAAAAGGAATGGGGGTAGGGAAAGGGGAGGTGATAGAAGGAAGAGCTTACTGGGAACTGGGCAATCAGAATATATACCATCTTGGAGTGGAGGGAGGGTAGAAATGGGGAGAAAATTTGTAACTCAAAATCTTTGGAAATCAATGCTGAAAATTAAAACATATCAAATAAAGAAAATTAGCACCCCCCAAAAAAGAAAATAACAAAAGTCTAATAATTTAAATAAAATACATTCATAAGTGCTAAAGGATTCAGGATAAAAGAAGAATTTGAAGATTATTTGTTGGGTACAAGATAGAAGGGTTTAAGATACTAGATATGTATTTGGAGTGATTTCAATCCACTCACCTAGTTTTCCAATATATTACTACCTGAGGAAAATTGGAGTAATGCAAGAGAAAAAAAGAAACCAAACCTAACAGCTTAAGTCTTACTCACTTCAAATTTACTAATACTCAAAGAAATGAAAAATGAATGTTAATCTTACCTATTACATTAGCTAAAATTTTTAAAAATGGCAAAGCTCAGAGTTGATGGCATTTTAGGGAAAAAAACATATATATTGTCGATAGAACTGCAAATTAGTAGAATCTTTTTGGAAAACAGTCTGTCTACTCCATAAAGTACCAAAAATATCATATGGTGATTCCATATTCTTGTTATTAGGACTGTATCCCAAAAATGTCACACAAAAGATGGAAAGAGAGCATTTCAAGCTATTTGTACCTATATTAATTAACATTACAAACATTACAAACAAATCATTAATCTAAAGGCAAATCAATTGACAATAACTGAATGAATTGTTGTAATGCTAAGCAAAATGGGACTTTCTGTTTTTCTCTTTTTTTTTTTTCCTTTTGGAGTTCTAGTTCTCCTCAGCACTAAGGCAATCATGTGTTTTTGATTGAGTCTTGTCTTTCTTGGAATCAAGAGTATTTGATTAATCAAGAGACTTTGATAAGCTGCTTAAGTCACAAGAAAGTCTACATCACATGAGTTTGTGTCACATGGCTCTGATTCACTCTGTGGGCTGACCCTGACAAGTGTATGTATACACTGAAATCAGCATTTTGCTTTGGGGGTTCACTTATTGGAAGACTGCTCCTTTGATTTGGCCAGATGAGACTCTGGTTAACTATCAAGAAGCTCCCCCTCCCCACTTTGAAAACCCAGAGGTTGGTGCTTCTCTCTCTGGTAATTATGTATGTATTGCTATGTTCAGACAAAAGTCTGTCTGTTGAATTATGTTATTTTTCATTTGCAATTTCTGTTTGTATTTGCTCTGAAGTTCAGAATGCTGACTTTTTCCCCTGAACTAAGTGAATGATACATGTATGTTTAATTAAAGTAAAATCATTAACCCCTTAAAGTTGCTTTCCTTATGAAAGCAGATGAAAAAAAAAAAACTTGCTAGCAGCCCTCCTGTGTGCTGGTGTTATTGGCCTTACACCTCCATAGCAGCTACTAGTAACATTGTTGTTATAATTGTGGTAAACCAGTATAACAGAATATTATAATAAAATAAGAGTTACAAATATGAGAAAACATTTAAATCCTGGAAAGAGCTCTGTTAGAGAACTTTAAATGCAGAAAAATCAATAATTAATGAGGTATAAAAAACTTTAAGATGGTGTATGTGGATGCATGTCTGTGTGTTTTCATTCATATAAAGAACTTCTACTGATGCAGATTTATACCTACTGTACAACATCTATTTTTCATTAGCTGGCTGGGGCACTGAGAGGCTGCGTTACTTGCCTATGGATAAATTCAGTGTGCATAAGAGGTGGTACTTGAATCCAGGAATACCTAACTTTGAAGCCAGTCCTTCATCTGTTATCCAACTCTGCCTCTTAAGTATAACTACATTAAAGAAATGTGTGTGTGTGTGTGATAATAAAAATGAATTAACAAATAAAGAAAATAGAAGACAAGAGGGAGTAACTGATAGGTTGTTATGAACATTTTGTGTAACAAATTAGAGAGTTCTAATTTAAATAGTCATGAAATACATCAGTCTTGACTAGTTCATTAAATCAGATATTGCTCACTTGGGCCACAGGGAATGGAAATGGGATGAGAGTGAGGAGGAGGATTAGACTTATATAGAGACAAGTAAAATACGTATGTGTGGTGGATGAGACTGTGGAAGAGTGTGTTCTGGTAGACTTGGGAGTATATTTGAAGAGTCATAAGATCTGGTCAAGGTGAAATCTTTAAGGAAAGAAAGAAAGGTAGGTTTAAAAATATAAAACTGAAAATGGGACAAAGAATATGGAAAAGAAATAAAATCCCTCATAATTTTTCTAGAGTCAGTCCTCATCTTCCATGAGAACATAATGATTTATTAAGCATAGGCTTTATGCCCAGCACTGTGCCAATAATAGCTCTCATTTGTACACCAGTTTTTTAAAGTCATTTTCCATCAGTTATCTGATTCATCTAATTTGAACTTCACAATAACCCTGTAAATCAGGAATGGTAGGTCTTATAACTCATGATTTATAAATGAGGGTAACTGAATCCCAGAAAATAAACTGACTTCCCTGAGATTTAGAGGTAATTAATTGTAGAGTGAGGACTAGGATTTATGTTTATCATGCCTTCGTCCATTTTTTCCCTCTATACCAGCAATTTGAATGAAGTACACTTGCCCTGTACAGGATGTCCCAAACATATTTTTTACTTAAAACTACACTAAGACATTTGGGACACTGTAATAGAAGGAAAAATATTGAATTGTCAGTAGAAAATATGATAAGAGAACAATCGTCAAGATAGTCAAGATTTGGGGCCCTTGGGTACAGATTATTTTCTGGGAGCCATATAGTGCAATGAATTAAAATTAAAATAAATAAGTAAATATATATAAATAAATAATTTATGATTTAATGAATGAACACAAATGAGAAGCTACCCTCTAGAAGCCCTTGCTTTTAGCACCATAAAGTCTTCCTATAGCATACATTTCTCCAGCACCATGGCTGCTCTTGATTTGTTCAGAGTAACTCTCATTCACAGATTTAGTTGCAGAGGCAGGATTTCAACCAGGAGTTGCTTTCAAGAGTCCTCAAAGAATGTTCCTAACCAATGCACAAATCTGATTCTGCCTTGGGCTTAAGAAAGTAGATGCATAGAAACTAACTGTAAATGAGCACTATTTGTGAGACCACTGCATCGACAATGGCAAAGGACGGACAAAAGAATAAGGCTTGAAGCTAATTTTCCTCAGGCCAATTGCAAGAGTTCCCTATAACTTTGTTATCACTGGACTTTTAAGTTCCTTAATCTTTCCATAAACCAACCCTGGAACAAAGATAATAATAGGATTGAGAAAATTTTGCATTAGGTCAATGTGTATTCACTGCTCTCCAAACTACCTTTCATCAGCTTCCCTGTAACTCCCATTCTCCAAGAATGCCTTTATAATAACTACAAACGTTTTACCACAGTGAAGAACCTCCCTCTACACTCTGTTCCAGAAAGTTTAGCTGGTTAAGATTACACTAGGATGCTGATAATCAATAAAAATTTAATGTCAGTTATCAAGAGTGTATTAGCATAATGAAAACAAAAGCTACCTGATTCTTTAACTGAAGTAAATATATTCATTATCTCTATATAAAGGAATCATTTATAAGAGAATAAAACCCAGCATCTCAATTTTTTTGTATTATTATACTCATAATTCAAATGTGCTTTCATTGAATCTTAAAGTCTTCATTTGTACAATATCTAGCTCAATGAAAAGAGGTCTGAATGTAAAAAGAAGTGCCCTAAATATAGAGCCAAAATATAGGGCTTTAATCTCAGAATATCAAAATTTGAAAATACCTTAGAGATCAACTAATCTAATTGGTTTATTTTATAGAAGAGGAAGGAGAAAGCTAGAGAAGTGAAGTCATCTTTTTTGCCCAAGATTTCAGTTCAATAATGCTAGAGTTGGCCCTGCAGCTGTCCTGAACACAAAGACTGTTTTTTTTTCACTAATCAAAATACCTCTGCTCCCCCTGTTCTGCATTCACCAGACATGGGACCTCAGATGAATCACATCATCCCTCTGAGTTTCCTTATAAAAGAAAGCATGGTGAGGCCAGAGGAACAGGAGTCCAAAAACTTGTGTATGTGTATACTTTGATAACTGAATTTCAACAAAATAACTTTTATATAAACCCTATGTGTTTCATTTTATGAATTAAAAACAATTCTGTGAAGAGGCCCATATATTTTATCAGTGTACCACAGGTCCACACACACACACACACACACACACACACACACACACACACACACACATCTACACCACTTTTGCACCAGTCTAATAACCCTCTCATTATATAAATAAAAAAAAAAAAATTCCAGACAGGTAAGTTTATCCTCCCTTTGTCTAGTAGCTTGTAAATTTTAGAGATGAACCTGGAACGTAGGTCCTCTGATTCTAAAACCATTGTTGAATCCACTAAGTAATCCAATATATTGGTAATTATTATTACTTGTCTTTGTTGAGGCAGTGAAAGAATTTCAAAAAACTATAAATGCAATTGCCATCCCCTTTTAAAAAATATATCAAATCAATACAATATTAGTTCAGACTAATATCTTTAGAAGAATTTTCAACTGTATTCACATAGCATCTAAAGAATTGAGAGGATTACCATTATTTTTTATCATAAACTGTACATATCTCTGTTAAGACATCCTGATTAATGGAAATCAGACAAATAATTTCTTTTTTTGGATGTATTTATTTATTTAAAGTTTTTAGTTTTCAGCATTGATTTTCATAAGAGTTTGAATAACAAGCTTTCTCCCCATTTCTACCCCCCCCCACTCCAAGATGGCATATATTCTGATTGTCCCATTCCCCAGCCAGCCCCCCCTTCTGGCAGCCCACTTCCCTCCAATCCTCTTTTCCCTTACTTTCTGGTAGGGCAAAATAGATTTCTATGCCCCATTACCTGTATATCTTATTTCCTAGTTGCATGCAAAAACTTTTTATTTGAACATCTGCTTTTAAAACTTTGAAATCCAAATTCTCTCCCCTCTTCCCTCCCCACCAACCCTCCCCAAGAAAGCAAGCAATTCAACATAGGCCACACATGTATCATTATTTAAAACCCTTCCACAATACTCATATTGTTAAAGACTGAATGTATTTTCCTGCTTTCTATCCTATCCCCTTTTGTTCAATTTTCTCCCTGGACCCTGTCCCTTTTTGAAAGTTTTTGCTTTTGGTTATCTCCTCCCCTTATCTGCCTTCCCTTTTATAGTCCACCTTTTTATCTCCTTCTTCCTTCTTTCCTGTGGGGTAAGATACCCAAATGAGTGTGTATGGTACTTCCCCCTCAGGTCAAATCCCATAAGAGCAAGATTTACTCATTCCCCCTCACCTGCCCTCTCTTCCCTTCATACAGAATTGCTTTTTCTTGCCACTTTCGTGTGAGATAATTTACCCCATTCTATCTCTCCTTTTCTCCCTCACTCAACATATTCCTCTCTCATCCCTTAATTTAATTTAATTTTTTTTAGATATCATCCCTTCATATTCAACTCACCCTGTGCCCTCTCTCTCTCTCTCTCTCTCTCTCTCTATATATATATATATATATGCATATATATATATACACATATATGTGTACATATATATTTATATACATATGTGTGTGTGTGTGTGTGGGTGGGTGGGTGTATGGGTGTGTGTGGGTGTGTGTGTGTAGGTGTGTGGGTGTGTGTGGGGGGGTGTGTGTGGGGGTGTGTGTATTCCCTTCAGCTATCCTAATACTGAGGTCTCATGAATTATACACATCATCTTTCCATGGAGGAATGTAAACAAAACAGTTCAACTTTAGTAAGTCCCTTATGATTTCTCTTTCTTCTTTACCTTTTCATGCTTCTCTTGATTCTTGTGTTTGAAAGTCAAATTTTCTATTCAGCTCTGGTGTTTTCACTAAGAAAGCTTGAAAGTTCTCGATTATATTGAAAATCCATATTTTGCCTTGGAGCATGGTACTCAGTTTTGCTGGGTAGGTGATTGTTCGTTTTAATCCTAGCTCCATTGACCTCTGGAATATCATATTCCAAGCCCTTAGATCCCTTAATGTAGAAGCTGCTAGACATTGTGTTATCCTGATTGTGTTTCCACAATACTCAAATTGTTTCTTTCTGGCCGCTTGTAGTATTTTCTCCTTGATCTGAGAGCTCTGGAATTTGGCAACAATGTTCCTAGGAGTCTTCTTTTTGGGATATTTTTCAGGAGGCAATCTGTGGATTCTTTCAATTTCTATTTTGCCCTGTGGCTCTAGAATATCAGGGCAGTTCTCCTTGATAATTTCTTGAATGATGACATCTCGGCTCTTTTATTGATCATGGCTTTCAGGTAGTCCAATAATTTTTTTAATTATCTCTCCTGGCTCTATTTTACAGATCAGTGCTTTTTCCAATAAGATATTTCACATTGTCTTCCATTTTTTCATTCCTTTGGTTCTGTTTTGTAATCTCTTGATTTCTCATCAAGTCACTAGCTTCCACTTGCTCCAATCTAATTTTTAAGCTAGTATTTTCTTCAATGGTCTTTTGGACCTTCCTTTCCATTTGGCTAATTCTGCCTCTAAAGGCATTCTTCTCATTGGCTTTTTGGATCTCTTTTGCCATTCGAGTTAGTCTATTTTTAAGTTGTTGTTTTCTTCAGTATTTTTGGGGTCTCCTTTAGCAAGTTGTTGACTTATTTTCGTGGTTTTCTTACATGGGTGTAATTTCTCTTACCAATTTTTCCTCTACTTCTCTTATTTTCTTTTCCAAATCCTTTTTGAGCTCTTCCATGGCCCAAGACCAGTTTATGTTTTTCTTGGAGGCTTTTGTTGTAGGCTCTTTGACTTTGTTTTATTCTTCTGGCTGTATGTTTGGGTCTTCTTTCTCACCAAAGAAAGATTCCAAAATCTGAGTCTGAATCTGAGTCTGTTTTCACTGCCTGGCCTTGTTCCCAGCCAACTACTTGATGCTTGAGTTTTTTGTCGGGATATGACTGCTTGTAGAGTATAGAGTACTTTGTCCCAAGCTCGAGGGGCTGTGCTGTTGTTTTCAGAGCTTTTTCTACATATCAAGCTCTGCTACAACAATGCTCCTCCTCCCCCAAGAACCACCAACCCATACTACAACTCAGATCTGAGCAGGCTCTGCAATCCTGCTCAGATCCACCACTTAATTCCTCCCACCAGGTGGGCCTGGGGCCAGAAGCAACTGCAGCTGTAGCTCTGTAGTTGCACCAACTCTGCTGACCCCAGGGCAGTTGCCAAACCTCAAACTCCTTTCACTCTGTCCCCCGCAATTTTTTCCCACTAACCTTCTCTGTTGTCTTTGGTGTTTGTGGGTTGAAAAGTCTGGTAACTGCCATAGCTCACTGATTCAGGGTACTAGGGCCTGTTCTGCCTGACTCCCAAGTCTGGTTGGTCCAGGCACAGCCCATCCTGATCTCTGCTTCCATCTCCGTGTGATAGACCTTACTAGGCTGTCCTGGGCTTTAGCCATGCTTCCCTCTGCCATTTTGTGGGTTCTGCTGATTTAGAATTTGTTCAGGGCCATTTTTATAAGTGTTCAGAGTCCTGGCAGAGACCTTTAGGCATGTCCCTGCTTTCCAGAAGCCATCTTGGCTCTGCCCCAGACAAATAATTTCTTTACTTCATTCGATGCTCAGCATGGGGATTTGTTTTGCGTGTGTGAGACACATGACATTCTGCTACCCATGCCTATCTTCCCAAGCCTTACATCTGGGGAAAATCAAGAAAGAATGAGAGATATGGAAAAAAATAGTCAGTTACTCAAGAGCAGTCTATAGCCTGAGAAGTTTGTGTTTACAGAAAGAGTAGGGTAGGAGGTGCAGAGGGGGAAGCAATCTCACCTTGCTACTGAATTTGTACTCTGGTTGTGTTTTTCTTTTTCTTTCCTTCTCTCTCTCTCTGTCTCTCTGTCTCTGTCTCTCTCTCTCTGTCTCTCACTCTCTGTTTCTGTGTGTTTCTCTATCTGTCTCTCTGTCTCTGTCTCCCTGTCTCTGACTCTGTCTCTCTCTCTCTCTCTCTCTCTCTTTCCTTTTACTCCACCTTTTATACCATATAATCACAAATACAAATGCACATTCATTGCTCCTTTCCTCTCTAACTACTACTTCCACTTCTAGAACTCTAGAATATTAGAGCTAGAAGAAAGCATCTAATCCAAATCCCTCATTTTTTAAAATGTGCTACTAAATATCATACTTGAATTAACTTGAAGCTACACATTATGTTGTAGGTAGCACTCTGTTTCACATTATACTTCATGTTCATTTTTTCCACTTCTTTTTTCCCCTAAAACACAATTTCTTCAGGTAAATCACCTTGATTTCTGTAACAGGAGCAAAGTTCTACTTTCATGGTTGAGGCTAACCATAAATAGGGAATTAGAGAGTCATTTCTGAATTCTTCCACTCCCCTACATTCACCATACTTCACTATTAATCTAGATTATCCCGTGTTCACCACTCACCGCGGTTATTAAAATAATCTTTTTGTTTTATTTTTTTTTGTTCCCATCTCCAATCTAGTCTCCACAAAGCTACCAAAGTTATTAACCTAAAACTAAGTTCTGAATATATTGCTACCTTGACCAATAATTTTCAGTGGGACTCAATAACTGCTAGGATGAAATAAAGACTTCTCTACTTGACATTTAAAATGCTTCAGTGTGATTGGACTTTACCTTTCCATAGCTATTAGTCCCCTATGCATCAAAGGTCCAAATGAAATTACTTACCTGCTGTTTCCCAATTTCAACATTCTATTTCCTTACCCTCACTTTTGCTCAGGCTGTTTCCCCTTCCTAGAATGCACTCCTTCTTCACTTTGACTTGTGAGAGTACATAACTTCCTTCAATATTCATGGAGCCCCCCCCCCAATTTCCTGAATTATCAGTGCTCACTTCTTCCTCAAGTTATTTTATGTTTGAACATCTACTTGAAAGTTGTATCACCTAGCAGAATTTAATCTCCTTGAGGACTGGTTCTGTTTTGTTTTGTTATTCCTTTTTTAAATCCTATGTCCCTACCTTAGCCAACAGATTTCAAGACATGGAGTTAAGAACACAGTTCCAATCTACTCTCAAACACTTATTAGCTGTGTGACCCTAGTTAAATCATGTAACAGCTCTGTCTCAGTTTCCTCATCTGTGAAGAGATCAAATGCCTACCTAACGAGATTGTTGTTAAGATCAGGAGAGTTAATATATGCAAAGCATTTTTTAAATCTTTAAGAAAATGTATAATCAAGCTAGTGGGGGCGGGGGGAGCCAAGATGGCCACATGAAAACAACTTCTTACTGGGGCTCTCTCACAAGTTCTGTCAGATTCCTATAAAAAAGTGAATTTGAACAGATTTGAGTTAGAAACCACGAGCAGTCTGAGTGGGGCGAACTTCCAAGCCAGAAGAGTCTGAAAGGCCGAAGGAACGAATCTGTAGGCTTGGAGAGCGCTTGGTGTGCAGAGCTGCTCCAGACAGCACCAAAGTGGAAGCGGCTAGGAAAACCCGGGAGACAGACTGGGAAAAAGCTGGGTACCCGAAACCGGCGGTGATCTCCAGGCCTACCAACACAGGATGGCAGTCTATGGAAGCAACAAGAGGCAGCACAACACCACCGACTGTAAGATACCAACTCCTGAGGCTTGCATCCCAAAGGTATGAAACACATCTTCTTGAACTTCTGGGAGACATAATGGCCAGGTAAATGGCTCTAATCCCTCCCCCCCCACACCCAGAGAATTCCTTGGGAAAAAAACGCTGGAATAGAGGAGACAGAAGTGAGGCTTCAGTGGCTGAGTAGTGGGAGTTCCTGAGTCCCAGAGGGTCAGAGCCAACAGGAGTCAACAAACAAAGGAGCCCAGACATACTCTTGCTTGCCCAGGGGAAGTGCCAGACACCAGCTCAAACAACAAACAGCTGAGACCATTGCTGAAGAGCAACAGTGCTAGAGAGCAACCCTAGGGGAAGACTTCTCAGGCAGCTAGACCCCTGCCCCTCACCTGAAGAAACTGAAGGGTATAATTCACAAAGCCAACAACTATACTCACAATCCCAAGAATAAGAATGCTGGAACAGAGAGCCTTGAGCCCCAATAGCAGAATATTATTATATTATTTTTATATTATTTATTGTAAAGCCAGGAAAAGGCTAACCAACATGAAGAAGAACACACACACACACACACACACACACACACACACACACACACAAACCTAGGACCATTGATTCTTTTAATGGAGACAGGTATGATCAAAATACCAATTTGGAAGAGGATAGCAATGACATTATACCTACATCTGATACCTCAAAAGGGAATGTGAACTGGTGTGAAGGCCAAAAACCATTATTGTAAGAGCTAAAGGAGAATTTTAAAAACCAATTTAGGGAGGTAAAAGAAAAAAAATGGAAAAAATGGAAAAAAATCCACTGATGAAATCAAGTCCCTAAAGAATAAGACTGACAAAATGGCTATGGGGACTCAGGATGTAAATAGAGAAAATGACACCCTGAGAGGTAAAATCAACCAATTGCAAAAAGAGACTCAAAAGCAAAATGAAGACAGTAACTCATTAAAAATTAGAATTGAGAAAGTGGAAGCTAATGAATCTATGAGGCATCAAGAAGTAGTAAAACAAAATGTAAAGAATAAAAAAAACAGAAAAAAATGTGAAATATTTGATTGGGAAAACAACTGACCTGGAAAATAGATGCAGGAGAGACAATTTAAGAGTTATTGGTCTACCAGAAATCCACAATGAAAAAAGAGCCTTAACAGTATCTTCGAAGAAATTATCAAAGATAACTACCCAGAGGTCCTAGAACCAGAAGGCAAAATAGTCATTGAAAGAATTCATTGATCACTTCCTGAAAGAGATCCCAAACTGAAAACACCAAGAAATTTTTAGCCAAATTTCAGAATTACAAAATCAAGGAGAAAATACTGCAAGCAGCCCAAAAGAAACAATTCAAATATCGTGGAACTACAGTCAGGATCACGCAGGATCTCTCAACTTCTACATTACAAGACAGGTGAAATTGGAATGTGATATTCTGAAGGGCAAAGGACTGGGACTACAACCAAGGATCAAGTATCCAGCAAAACTAAGCATAATTTTCAGGCAAAATAAGGAAATTCCAGACCTTCCTGATGAAAAGGCCAGAACTCAATGGAAAATTTGATCTCCAAATACAAAACTCAAGAGAGACATAAAAAGGTAAACAGGGGGAAAACCCCCCACAAACATTATTAATCAATAAGGACAAATTATTTACATCTTTATATGTGATTATATCATCTTATGTATGATATATACATATATATA
>CM053622.1:304133535-304160119 GCA_028646595.1 Phalanger gymnotis
AATTTGAAACTTTAGAGGTTAGAGTTCATTCACTCTTGGCAGAATATCACTTCCTGTTTCAATGAAAAAAGGTCCATAATGCTTCTTGGACGTCAAATGTTCTTACGAAACAGCACTTGATGAATTGAGTGTAAGTGAATGAGAAACACATGGATTAAGTTTCCATTAAAATCCACATGGGTTTAATAATTAAAGGGAAAAGTGCTTGACAAAACATGTTTTCTTGGGTTTTGCTGGACTGAAAATATGTGAAAAGCCCTTCAAGACACTCATTGTGAACCTGAAATGTGGTTAGGATTACCCAAGCAGGCCAAGAGAAAAACACACTCATTGTCTCAGATTGTGGTCATAATCCTTGTTCCTTCACTGGACCAATTGGTATCCAGAAAAACATGGAGGCTAGGCTGAGATGACCCTTACCTCAGGCACGATTTGTCCTCCTCAGAGGCTGTTTGGTATAACTGATATCTACCATAGATGAAGTGATTAATGTGATTTTACTCTCTCATTTCTCAGGCTTTAAGAGCAAACATAATTCTCAAATCATATACATTTTAAATAATATGTGTAGCAGAGTAGAAAGATCATTAGAATGAGATTCAGGACATCTTAGATCTAGAGCTTGAAGGGGCCCTGGATACCCTCTAGTCCAGGGGCTTAAAATAATGCACCTGACTAGCTATTTGACCTAAGAGATGTCCCTCAGCCTTTTTGGTATCAATTTCTTCATCTCTAAAAGGACAGTGAAATCACCAATCACCATGCCGGAGAAGGACTGGTGATCATTAATCATAAATGATAAGATTGTTAACTGCAAGGTAACTTAGTGATCATGTAATACAAATCCCTCTTTTGTAGGCGAGGCTCATTTCACAAACGTGGATACTGAGGCTCAGAAGAAATAACTTGCCAGAAAGTGAGGAGTGGAGCCCAGATAAGAGCTCAGGTTCCTGGAATCTAAGGTGGTGTTTTTCTCCTAAATTTCTTGCTTTACCTATTTCACTGAGGTGTGGGAAAGAAGTAAATGAGAAAATAGAGGTAAAAGTGTTTTGAAATAGGAATAAAAGTGTTCTGAGAAGTAGAATAGTCAGCACAGATCTAACAAGATATAAATTTAAACACTATTTAATCTTCAATATTTATTAAACACGTCCTATGTGCTTTTGATAATAGCAGGCGCTGTGGGGGGAAAATTAGTAAGTATTATCTGATTTTTGCCTTCAAGGACAGTCTTGTGTTTGTATATTTGTATGCATGTACATGTATGTGCATGTATGTGTGTTTGTTGGGGGGCATTAGGGGTGGGAAAAAACTAACACACATAAAATAGTGGATAGTTTGTATAATATAGCGGAATGGCTACTGGCCTTTCAGGAATTTAGGAGACCTGAGGTTGAATCTTTTTAATCTAGGTCCACTCATTAGTGAGTCTCCTATGTGGAATTAGACAAATCTCTTTACCTGTCTGCGCTTTGATTTCCCTAACTATGACATAAGGGATGTGAAATAAGTAAGTTCTAGGGTTTCATCCTGAGCTATCCATCCCTAATTCTAAAGGATAAGTCATGAGTTACACAATTTAAGTACAGTAAAAATTCAGAAAAAGTCAATATGTCAAGTCAACAGGCATTTAATAAGTGACTACTATGCATCAGGCACTATGTCAAGCACTGGGAAAATCAAAATAATCCTAGTATTCACAGAGCAGGATTCAGAGTTGTTTCTAAATCCTAATTTGTTTCCTTTATTCTTCTACTCTGATGTTCCTCTGAGCTCTGGCTCCCAGTATGTATTGATTTTGGGTAAGAGAATAGAGAGACATATTTTTCCCTAGACTAGTTTGTGCATTTTCAAAAGAGGTTGACTTATGTATCTACAACTAAAATTTTGATTTTATACCATGGGTAGTATTATCTATTATATTTGAGATACTATTTCTTTTGACCATGAATTCTCCAAATACAAACACAGAAAGAAAAAATTGTCATAATTGTATCCTAAAAACCTTAGTGGAGAACCAAAAGGCTTTGTGCTATCTGGACATTTTGGGTCAAAAGATGATGCCAAAATTTGCTAGATACATCAGGAATATTTCTGATTGTGCTAGAAATAACTGTGTGGGCTCAGATTCAATCTAGCTCAGCTCAGATTGAGTCTGGCCCGCTTGTGAAAACAGGAGTCACAAAGGGTGGGATTTCTTAAGACAATCCATTATGGTGAATCCCTACTAAACTTTGTCTTTTCCCTTGGCTGAGAAGGCTTGAATCGAATTCTTTTGGCAGGACCCGGCATGTTGGTATTTGGATGTCATGAGCACCGCTAGAAACCTATGGTTCCCTTACAATCATCATTTTGATTAAACCTCTTCATTTTTGGTTCCCTGAGACTGGGAATATTGCTCCTCTCAAGTTCTTCTCCAGCCAAAACTGGAAGGTAAGCTTCTCCCTATCCCAAACCCCTTCTAGCTCTCCAAGCATTTTGGAAGTGCTTTTCGGGCCCAACTTCCCAGGTCCTCAGTAGGTCAGACAGCTGTTTCCTGTCTTGGACTCAGCCTGATGCTCTCAGGTTCTTGGCCCAGTGGTTTATGTTTGAGGCCATGGACCTGGGCACACCTTCTGAAGCATAGAGGACAAGGACAGACTCCCTATCTGGAAGTGCATCCCCAATTTTCCCAAATCTCTCAGCGCTGGGGAATGAGGAAACCTCAGGTATCTTTTTGTGTTTATTTTTTCCTGTCTTGCTTTGTCCCTTTTTGAGGCTTACTCCCAGATCCTCCTTGTAGAGGAAGGGACTTCCAGCCCCCCACCCCGAGCCCACAATGGGTCAAACCTCCTCGATCCCCAAAAATTCACCCTTGGGCTGTCTTTTACAAAATTGGAAAAAATTTAAGTTCTCCAAAGAACTTAAAAAGAAAAAGCTGGCATACCTTTGCAATACTGCTTGGCCACAATATCGCCCAGAAGGCCATGAAGATTGGCCTGTTTTGGGGACTTTACAATATAATACTCTTTTGTAGTTGAAATTATATTGTCAGCGAGAAAGAAGATGGGCAGAAATTCCTTACATAATGACCCTCGTGGAGCTCTCTTGGAACCCCATTTTCAGAAAAGATTGTAAGATGCTCATAACTAGAGTGCCCCCCACAAAGGGGCAATGGGGGTCAACAGGACATTTTGGGTAACCACCTCCTTATGGCCCCCGGGGCTTCAACCCCAGCCCCTCCTGTTCCCCAACCTCCCCAGAATATCCTTGTTTCCTGTGCTTCCCCTTCCGTGGGCAACCCCTCTTTCCCTTGGTTTCCCTGCCTCGTTCACAGTCCAAGTCTCCTACCCTGCATCTCCTCCCATGGCCGCTCCCCCCTTTGTGACCTCTGCTCAGGTCCCAGCCATGGGTCTGGTTGAGGTGCCTACCTCTGTGGCCCCTTCCCCTGAAGGGACCCCTACTCAGGTTCTGGCCTCATGGCCTGCCCCTATATTGGGCCCTGCAGTATCTACCACCATAGGCCCTACCCCCAAGGCAACGCCTACTCAGGTTCCAGCCTTGGGCCCTGCCCGTATGGCAGTACCTCCTCCCCCTGCCCCTCTCTTTGAGGTGGCTCCCACTCAGGCCTCTTTGGTATCTCCCTCTCTGACCTCTACCCTCCCTCAAGTACCAGCTGATCTCCCTTGCCAGCCAGATCCCCTGGCCTTGCAGTCTAATACATATCAGCCAGATCTCTCTCCCCAAGCTCCAGGCCCCACAGGGCCTTCAAGGCTTTTTCCCTTGAGGGAAGAGCCTGCCTCCCCTACTGGGACAAGGAGAGTGGATGTTCTATTCTCCATTTCAGATCTCATTGAAATTAAAGAAAAACTGGGGAGATACTCAGAAGATCTCACTAAGTTTACTGAGGGTTTTAGGGATCTGTCCCTACAATTTGAGCTTTCTTGGTGTGATTTGCCTATCTTTTTCTCTACCTGCTGTACCACTGAGGAGAAGAGGAGAATCTGGGAACACGCCCAAAAATTTGGGGATCGTTTGGCTAGCAATAACCCCATAAAATATCCCCCAGGTACAGCTACTGTTCCCATTAGTGACCCAGTATGGAATTATCAAAGGAGTGAGGACAGAAAAAAGAGAGAACATATGGTAATTTGCCTGTTATAAGGCCTAAGAACTGCATTTCATAAGCAAATAAATTTTCAAAAAATTACGGAGATTACTCAGGGAGAAAAGGAAACCCTGCTCTTTTCCAAGCCTGGCTAGTAGAAGCTATTAAGAAGTATACAAATTTGGGTCCTGATTCTATTGAAGGGACGGCAATACTTAACATGTATTTCATTAATCAGTCTGCCCCAAATATTAGGAGGAAACTGCAGAAATTGGCAATGGGACCCCAAACACCTCAGGCCCAATTACTGAAAATGGCCTTTGGAGTATTCAACAATAGAGACCCCATTGCAGCAGAGGAAAGAAAATGCAGGGAAAGAGCTAGAGACAGAGAACGCACTCAATTCTTGGCTGCTGCCATGGACAGGAAAAGACCCAAGGAGTGCCCCTCCAGGGAGCCCCCTTGGAAGCCCATTGGCTTGGGCAGTGGGGAAACCTCTTTTCAATGCCACAAGGAGGGTCACTGGTCCAAGGAGTGCCCTCTAGGGTGCCCTCCTGGAGGAACCCCCCAGGATCCATGCTTCCAGGACTATGCTCAGCATGTAACCAGGAAGGACATTGGAGGAAGGATTGTCCCTGAGGTTGGAAAAGTGGTAGAACCTCCTCCCAGTACCCTGTCTTCCAGTCTTCTCAAGACTCCAAAAGAGGGGAAAGCCTGGGGCTTGGCTGTGCTCCCACTTTCTCCACCTCTCTCACCAAGCCCTGGGCAAAATCGAGGCAGAAGGTAAAGTAACCCACTTTATCATGGCTATGTTCTCTTGTTTTAACTAATTGCTCTGGTTCTACAGGCCCCTTGACCCTTCTGGTCATGGGCATCAAGGATCTGTTGTTTGAACACTCCTTCTCTGGCCCTGCCCCCTTGTTGTGAAGGGACCTGATGGTGAAATTGGGAAGCCAATTTTCTCTAGTTAAACTTTATAACTCCCTTTTCCCTCTGTTTGCCAGACCTCCTCATGTTCCCCCAGAGGTGTGGGAGAGGGTTGAGCCAATTGTTTGGGATCAGGGAATTCCTGGGCAAGCTACTTCTGCCACCCCAGCCATAGTTCCCCTCCATAGCCTTCAATATCCAATTAAGCCCAAGGCTTGGGAGGGACTGCAACCATTAATTGCCACTCAAGGCCCTGACTCACTCCCTCTAGAGTGGGGCCCCTACCCAGCAGAAGCTTTTGGGACTTTGAAAACTAAACTGACCACCACTCCAGCATTAGCTCTACCTAATCTGGATAAAACCTTTCACTCACTCTGCTGATGAAAGGAGAGGACAGGCTTTGGGAATCCTAACTCAGTCCTTAGGGCCTGACACCAAGCCAGTTGCCAGTTTATCAGAACAATTAGACTCCATGGCTGCTACAGTCACTCTAATTGAAGAAGCTTCTAAACCTCTAGAAGACCAGGCTTTTAAAGCTCTGACTCCCCATCCAGTCCAGAGCATCCTAGAAGCAGAGGGCCACCAGTGGCTAACTAACCACAGGCTCTCCAAATGTCAAGCCTTGCTCTAAGATATCCCTGCCCTAATTTAGATGTTCTACACACTCCTGAACCCCGAAGCAGTGTGGTACATAGAACAAGTGATTAAGGGAGCTAGGTACAAAATAGCCATTTTTAATAACTTCCAGGGAAATTGTCCTTTTTCTATACTCCTATACTGTCTGTTTGGTTGTTTGCTTAACCTCCTTGCCAGGTTTGTGTCCTCCAGGCTCCAAGCTATCAACTTCCAGATGACTGCTCAGACCATGTACCCCTTGAACTGGACCCATCAAGACAGGGACAGCTCTACACCCTTTGCCAGCAGGAAGCAATTTCAGAAGCTAAGACTTTCATCCCTGACCCCAAAAGAATTTGGGTCCTATTTGTTTGAGGGGGGAATGATGAGGGCACAGTCACTGGGAACCCCCTTGAATCTGGAATACAGTCTCTGGGAGCCCCCTTGAACTGTCCTTGAATCTTCCAACTAGATCTGGCCTTTCCCTAAGACCATGAGCCTTACAGTATCATTAGGCCCAAATCTCTACCTAGCCTCACCCTTTATTGTCCAGCTACTTCCCACCCTTGATACTATCAGTATCCATGCCTTCAGCTACTTCCAACCCTTAATTCCATTCTCTTGGTTCTTGGACTCTGACCTCATCTGGTCCTCCTTAGATGTCTCCTCAGGACCCTCCCTAAAGCCCTGCTCTAGTCACCCCAGACCACCCTCCTACAATCTTTGCCTCCATGAAGGGGCTTAGATTCAATCTAGCTCAGCTCAGATTGAGTCTGGCCCACTTGTGAAAACAGGAGTCACAAAGGGTGGGATTTCTTAAGACAACCATTATGGTGAATCCCTAATAAACTTTGTCTTTTCCCTTGAAAAAAAAGAAAAGAAATAACTGTGTTTGTGTGTGTGTGTGTGGTTGTTTTCTATTTTTTCCACAAGGAAACTGACTTCCCCTTTAAATTTAGAACTAAAGGCTCAACTGCAAACATGAAAAAGAAAATAGAATAGCAAGGTTAAATCAGTCATTATTATGGGAAGGAAAACAATCCTCTTATTTGCAATGAAATGCAGGTGATGTCTATGAGGCTGACTTTTGCTAGGTTATTTTCAGTGGTGGATCAATAATAATAAAACTTTTATATAGTGCTTTGCATGAACTCATTTATAAGGTAGGCAATATAGGAATCGTTATCCTGATTCAGCCTCTGAAGAAACTAAGGCACATAGAGATAAAACAATTTCCTCAGGGTTATATGGCAAGTTTCAAAGGCAGAATTAGAACTCAGTGATGGCCTGCTTTAAGAATGATGTGTCTGGGGCCTCTAGGCTTCCAGAAGGTTGTACAGGACAATCATTCACTGCAATAGAAAAAAAAAATTGGGATAGGATCAAATCCAAAGGACCTTTGTAAATGGATTAGTATTTAGTATAGGTCTCTTCTCCAATAGATTATTTCTCCAAATTTTGCTTTCTTTTATATAGAATAATAGATTCAGAGCAAGAAGGGGTACTAGTCCAATTCCCTCTTTTATAGCCAGGAAAATGGAGACCCAAGGAGATAAAATAGCTCTGTCACTTAGGTAGCAAGTGTCAGAAGCAGGATTTAAATGTAGGTATTTTGACTACAGCAAAATTCCACTTTCCACCAAATCATTCTGCTTCTTGTTTTCTACAGGAAAAAATGTCTTATATTTTAGCCTTTAAACCAGGTAAATTAAACATGTATACTTATATGTATGTACGTATAAGACATTTGCATGGGACAAGGATGTGTGATTTTTCTTCATTACCTACCTCCAATTAATGAAATTATAGAATGTATTCACCTATGATAAGGTTTTAATATGTTAAGGTATGAGACACCATGTGATCTCTTTATGGGTACAAATATAACTATGATAGAGTCAAAAAAGAGATCAACACAACCTAATGAACAAACAAATGAGCCAAAACTCTGTAGGCTTTAAATAGCTAATCTCTAGGAGAAATTTTGTAAGAAATTGGGAGCTATCTGCAAAAGAGACAGCTGCAAGGTAGGTGTGAGGAATACTGGGGAGTCTTTTTCTTCTCTTCTACGATCATTACAAATTTTGAAGGGGAACTGTAAGGCCAATCAGTAAGTGAAAGATCTTTCCCACCCACTGAACTTTGAATAGGCCTCAGATGGGGCCAACAAAGGGAGGCCTGACTAGAGGCAGGCCCACACCCTTTCACTAACTAGGTTTGAGGCCCAAGGCCCACACCGTTTTGCTAATTAAGCCTATGGGGGCCTGAAGCCCTCAGGGCCCTAAGTGCAGTTGCTTAGACCAGAGCCAATGGTATGTTGACTGAGTCCTAGTCAATCAGATGTAGGCTAGGATTGTATAAATAGAGAGCCCAGAACTGAGAGCAGTGGAACTGAGAGCAGCAGGATTGAGAAGCAGACATCAAGAGAACATTGAGGCAGCAAGAGCTACAGGAATCGAAATTCAGTCCAAGGAGAAGGACAAGGAACTCAGTCTCTACAGAGCTGCAGGAGAGAGTGCTGAGCAGAGAGTTAGGATTTGTGAGTGATTGTTTATAAGAAGGCCCTTGCAGGGGAGAAAGTTATAGGATGACTTACCTCCTTGCTGTGATATTGTGATATAATTTCCTTATTGTTACATTGAGGTGGGCTTACTGGCTGTGAGATATTTTCGCTACTATATGGAATTGGAATTACTGGTCCTGGGACTGAATTCTCTCATGTCTAAATAAATGTTATACTTCTTCTACCTAGTGAATTTCTTATACTATGGAATTCTGAACCATTCAAGCATGTTCATGGTGATACTCGAGGTCATGAATCTTACCTTACTGATATAGGAATTAGTAGGCTATTTGGAGATACCATATAAGTCAGGGAGGGGAGACACAGATACAGAGGTACAGTGTCCTGAAGGAAGAAGCAGCTACAATGAATGTAGCCACTGCCATCAGAGAAGAGAGTTAGATTATAGAGAGCAGCAAATCCTGAAAATCTAGCTGAAAAATCTGATCTACAGAAATCCCAAACTCTAAAAGAGTTGTATGAGGACATTGTACAGAGAGGAAAGACTTCTGGGCCCTATAGTACAGGGAGCTATGAGTTATTTTTGTCACACTGCATCCTACTTGTGTACTTCTCTACAATTGTTCTTGAAATTTGAGCTCACTTTTCCCTCAGATGATATGGATATTTATGGAAGAAAACATTTAAGACATATGTGAGGGAAGAGGCAGAAAAGGCATGTTTTGTAGTTACCATGTTCTTCTATGCCACCATAGTAAATTTCTTTCTAAGAACTAATTATTTCTACTGGCTGATTTTATAAGAATGCATACAGGTAGGAACTCTCACACTCAACTTTTCCCAAGTACAGCCAGGTAGCAGCCAACCTCCAGAGACTTAATCAGGAGTGAAAGTGGAAGTTGCTCAGAGGAAGTATTACATATGTATGACACAAACAAACTCTGTATGCAATGGTAGAATCAACACCTGCTTCTGTGGTGTGGTTTCAAGGACATTATCCCACCAAAAAAAAAAAGAATCTCATATAAACACTCTATAGTGGCTAAAACACTTACCATTAAGGATGGATTCTTTGATGTGAGGGGTTGTTCTTTTGTAAAATGCAAATATTTTGGTGCTCGCTATACTCCTCAACAATCATTCTACTCCAGAAGGGAGTGACTATATATGCTATTTTCTTGTAAGCGGATTTTATTTAGGGTAGAAGAGGTGGGTACTGGATGTCTCATATGCAGAGCAGGGACAGAGAGAAGGAGAGCTAGATGCATTACAATTTTTTTAAGGGTCAGCCTATCTGTCATAGCTATACTAGAATGGAAAAAATTTTTAAAGCATTTGATAGTATTATGGGGAGGGCAGGGTTTCTTCCCTCCTACCCCAACTCACTATTCCCTTCACTCCCTGCAATCAGCAGTTGTCAAGATGCAAACAATGCTTCTTTCTCTGAAACACTGCATCTAAGGAAAACCTAGAATCCATATCTCTAAATCCTCCCCCTTTACTTCAGATGCAAAGCTTCCTGTTCACAGTTCTGTTGTCTGTTACCCCATTAGTTAACCTCCTATGGTCCATATTTACTTTAACTATGCAGTTGGCTACTTGTATGACCCCAGTTGCTTCACTGATAAAGTTGGATAGTGCTATTGATTATATAGTAACATATTTTGAGGATAGCCTTTTAATTGATCTCTCTGCCCCAACTGTCTTCCCTCTATAATCCCTCTTCCACATTGCTGCCAAAATTATTTCCCTGAAGTAGATGTCTAATCATGTCATCCTCTGCTCTCCCTCACCAGAATATACACATATTAAATAAAATCCAATGTATGCCTCTTAAATCTAGGAGCAAATGAAAAGTTTTTTAATATTTAAATCTTTATATAACATTGGTCTTTCCAACATTTCCAATCATCTTATATTCTACCCCTCTCAGCACAATCTATGTTCCAGAAATCCTGCCTTACTTACTGTTCCTCAAGCATTATCTTCATGCCTTTGTACTAGCTGGTTCCCATGCCTGAAGTGAGATCATGCCAGTTCTCCATCTCTAAGAATCCCTGACTTCCTTTAAGAATCACTTCAAGCAGTACTTCCTCTAGCAGGCCTTTCCTGTTCATCACAGCTACTATTGTCATCCTATTTAAGATTATCTTTCATCTGTTCTGTTTTTATCTTATATACTTTGATTCTGTTGTTGCTATTGATTCTATAGCATTCTAATTCCCCAATTAGAATGTAAACTCCTTGAGGGTTAGGATTAGTTTTACTTTTTTTTTTCCTTTATCACCAGAGGTTAGCACAGAACCTGAAACATAGCAAGAGATTAATAAACTCTTTATTGCATAAGTGTTTAAAATTCTGTGCTTGGTTTCATAGATGGGTACAAAATTAAAAGAAAATGTTCTTCAAATAATACTAGGATCTGAAAGATGCCTTCTAGCCCTTAGACTTCTAATCCTTGGATCCTTCTCCCACCTGTTTTCAGACACTTATTTATGCCTCATATTATGAATTCTTAAATATGGTGGTACCAATAAGACTGACTTTTTCAGATCTATTTTATTTTACTGTATTCATTGTCTTGATAATGTTACCCTGAATTTTGACATCATTTTAAACATTTTCCAAGCATTTTTATACATACCGTTTTGCATCTATTTGATTTCCCTGTGGTCTTTCCCTATGTTCAATGAAATCTCCATTTGATTTATCTACCTGCCATGTTATTCTTTTACTTTAAGAAAAACTAGCATTCTCTCTATTGTACCAAAATCTTTAGTATGTCCAAGTTTCTCCATAAATCATCCCTAATCTACATCCATAGCCTCATCTCCTATTCTTCCCCTGCTTATACTATGTTCCAAATAAATAGGTCTTCTCATTCTCTCCTAAAAATGGTATGTGATTTTTTACCACATTACCTTTTTTCTGATGACATTATTTTTACCTGAAATACCTCTACCTTCTTTGGCTACTAAAATCCTACACATTTTGAAAGGCTATCTCCAAAGCTGCTTCCTCAATAAGAAAATCTCCATCATTCCAGACAACTGTGATCTCTACCATAGACTTAGTTTGCATCACTTATGTCTCATGTTCTTAATATGGTTGGTCACAATTGTTTTGGAGGTATGTGTTTTATCTGCCCAGTACATGGTAATTTTTTGAGGACAGTATCTGTGTCATGAATTTGTTTTTCCCATAGAGCATAAATTATAACAGATGCTCAAGGAGGTCCTAGAACTGGAACAGGAAGGGACTTTGCAGACTCTGAAGTTGAACCCCCTCCTTTTACAAATGAAGAAACTGAGGAGCAAAGAGTTTATGTGACTTGTCTAAGGTTACAGAGATAGTAAATATAAGAGAAATATTTTGAACCCAAGGCATTTAACTCTTTTTGATATTTAATTTTTTTTAAGTTTTCAACATTTATTTTCATAAGTTTTAAATTCTCTCACCCTCCCTTCCCCCTCCATCCTCAAGACATCATACTATCAGATTTGGGCTCTACACATACATTCCTATTAAACACATTTTCACATTAGTCATGTTGCATAAACGAATTATGACGAATGGGAGAATCTATGAGAAACAAAACAAAACAAAAGAGAAAAGAGTATTCATTTCACTTTGCATTTCAATGCCATAATTCTTTCTGTGGATGCAGATGGCATTTTCCATCAAGAGTCCTTTGGAAAAGTTTTAGGTCCTTGCATTGCTGAGAAGGGTTAAGCCTATCAAAATCAGCCCTCCCACACTGTGGGTGTTACTGTATATAATGTTCTCCTGGTTCTACTCACTTCACTGGGCAACAGTTCATATATGCCATTCCAGGTTTTCCCAAAGTCCCAAAGCTCACAGCTCCACCAACAATGAATTAGTGTTCCAACTTTCGTACATCTTCTCCAGCATTTATCACTTTCCTGTTTTGTCATGTTAGCCAATCTGATAGGTGTGATGTAGTACTTCAGAGTTGTTTCAATTTGCATCTCTCTAATTAGTAGTGATTTAGAGCATTTTTTCATATAACTATAGATAGCTTTAGTTTCTTCCTCTGAGAACTGCCTGTTCACATCTGTTGACTATTTATCAATTGGGGAAAGATTTGTATTCTTGTAAATTCTACTCAGTCTTCTATATATTGTAGAAATGAGGCCTTTATCAGACAAACTAGTTGTAAAAATTCCATCCTAATCTTGGTTGCATTGGCTTTGTTTGTGCAAAAACTTTTCAATTTAATGTAATCAAAATTATCCATTTTGCATCTCATAATGTTCCCTATCTCTTGTTTGGTCATAAATTACTACCTTCCACAAAAACATGACAGATAAACTATTCCTTGCTTCCTCAATTTTTTATAGTATCAACCTTTAGACCTAGATCATGTACACATTTAGACTTTCTTCTGGTTTACAGTGTCAGATGTTGGTCTATGCTCAGTTTATGTCATACGATTTTCCAGTTTTCCCAGAAGTTTTTGTCAAGTAGTGAGTTCTTATCCCAGAACCTATTATCTTTGGGTTTATCCAACAGTAGATGGCTGTAATCATTGACTACTGTGTCTTGTATACCTAACCTATTCCACTGATCTATTCCTCTGTTTCTTAGCCAATAAGTGGTTTTGATGATAGCTGCTTTGTAATAAAATTTAATATCTGGTATGGCTAGACTGCCTTCCCTAGCATTTCTTTTCATTAATTCCTTTGATATTATGGTCCTTTTGTTCTTCCAGATAAATTTTGATATTTTTTCTAGCTCTATAAGATAATTTTAGGTAGTTTTGGTAGTACCATTCTCAAGTGCCACTGAATAAGTAAATTATTTAGGTAGCATTGTCATTTTTATTATATTAGCTTGGCTTACTAATGAGCAACTTATGTTTGCCAAAATATTTAGATCTGACTTTATTTGTGTGAAAAGGATTTTTCAATGGTGTTTATATAGCCCCTGGGTTAGTTTTGGCAGGTATACACACAAATACTTTATAATGGCTACAATAATTTAAAATGGAATTTCTCCTTCTATCTCTTGCTATTGGACTTTGTTAGGAATATATAGAAATAGATGATTAATGTGGGTTTATTTTATATCCTGCAACTTTGTTATAAGTTGTTTTTTTTTTCCTAGTCTGTTACTTGATTCTGTAGGATTCTCTAAGTATATCATCATATTATCTGCAAAGAGTGATAACTTATTCTCTTCTTTAACTATTTCAATTTATTTTTCTTCTCTTATTGCTGCAGCTAATATTTCTAGTACATATTTAATAACAGTGGTGATAATGGACACCCATGTTTCACCCCCAATCTTATTGGAAATGCATCTAGCTTATCCTCATTACATAGAATTCTTGCTCATGGTTTTAGCTAGATGCTACTTATCATTTTAAGGAAACCTCCATTTATTCCTACACTCTCCAGTGATTTCAATAGGAATTGGAGTTGTATTTTGTCAAAAGATTTTTCTGTATCTACTGAGGTAATTATACATTTTCTGCTAGTTTTTTTTGTTGATATGATCAATTATGCTGATAGTTTTCCTAATATTGAACCAGCCCTGCATTCCTGGTATAAATCCTACCTGATCAAAGTATATCGTTTTTGTGATATGTTGCTGAAATGTTTTTGCTAATATTTTATTCAAAATTTTTCGATCTATATTCATTAGGGAAATTAATGTATAATTTTCTTTCACTGTATTGACTCTTCTTGGCTTAGGTATCAGTACCATATTTGTCTCATAAAAAGAATTTGGTAGGATTCCTTCTTCACCAATTTTGCCAAATAGTCTATAAAGTATTGTAATTAATTGTTCTTTAAATGTTTGATAGAATTTGTGTGTAAATCAATCTGGCCCTGGAGATATTTTCCTAGGGAGTTCATTGATAGTTTGTTCAATTTCTTTTCTGGGTTGGGTTATTTAAGTATTTTATTTCCTCTTCGGTTAATCTGGGCAATTTATTACTTTTTTTTAAATATTCATCAATTTCACTAAGATTGTCAAATTTGTGGGCATACAATTATGTAAAATAATTCTTAATTATTGCTTTAATTTCCTCTTATTAGGAGGTGAATTTACTCTTTTCATTTCTGGTACTGGTATTTTGATTTTCATTTTTTTTTTTGTCAAATTCACCAAAGGGTGATCAATTTTATTGTTTTTTTTTTCAATAAAACCAGCTCTTAATTTTATTTATTACTTGAATAGTTTTCTTGATTTCAACTTTATTAATCTCTCCTTTGGTTTTCAGTATTACTAATATGGTATTTAATTAGAGATTTTCAGACTGTTCTTTTTCTAGCTTTTTCAGTTGCATTCCCAATTCATTGATCTCCTCTTTCTCTACTTCATTCATGTAAGCATTCAGAAAGATAACACTTTCCCAAAGAACCTCTTTTTTCTGTATATATTTCATTTAATATTTTATTTTCAAAATTGATTTCCACAAGATTTTGAGTTACAAATTTTCTTTCCATTTCTACCCTCCCCCCATTCCAAGATGGCATATATTCTAATTGCCTCATTCCCCAGTCAGTCCTACCCTTTTTCACCCCATTCCCCCCATCTTGTTTCCTCTTACTTTCTTGTAGGGCACAATAGATTTCTATGCTCCATTCCCTATATATCTTGTTTCCCAGCTGCAGGCAAAAAAAAATTGTTCATTTAGGCATCAGCTTTTAAAATTCTCTCCCTGCTTCCCTTCCCATCCACCCTCCATAGGAAGGCTAGCAATTGAACATAGATCACACACGTATCATTATGCAAAACACTTCCACAATGCTCATGTTGTGAAAGGCTAACTATATTTCCTTCCATCCTATCCTGTTCCCCTTTATTCAGTTTTCTCCCTTGGCCCTGACCCTTTTCAGAAGTGTTTGCTTTTGATCACCTTCTCCACCTATCTGCCTTCCCTTCTATCATCCCCCCTTTTTTATCCTTTTCCCCTTACTTTCCTGTGGAGTAAGATATCCAAATGAGTGTGTATGCTATTCCCTCCTCAAGTCAAATCCAATGAAAGTAAGATTCACTCATTCCCATTCACCTACCCCCTCTTCCTTTCCAACAGAACTGTTTCTTATTGCCACTTTTATGTGGGATAATTTACCCCATTCTATCTCTCTCTTTTTCCCTCTCTCAATATATCCCTCTCTCATCTCTTAAATTTATTTCATTTTTTTAGATATCATCCCTTCATATTCAACTCACCCTGTGCTCTCTGTCTATATTTCCTTCAACTCCCCTAATACTAAGAAAGGTCTCATTAATTACACACATCATCTTTCCATGTAGGAATGTAAACAAAACAGTTCAACTTTAGTAAGTCCAGTATAAATTCTCTTCCCTGTTTACTTTTTCATGCTTCTCTTGATTCTTGTGTTTGAAAGTCAAATTTTCTATTCAGCTCTGGTCTTTTCATTGAGAAAGCTTGAAAGTTCTCCTTTTTATTGAAAATCCATATTTTGCCTTGGCGCATTATACTCAGTTGGTGGTAGGTGATTCTTGGTTTTAATCCTAGCTCCATTGACCTCCAGAATATCATACTCCAAGCTCTTTGATGCCTCAGTGTAGAAGCTGCTAGATCTTGTGTTATCCTGATTGTGTTTCCACAATATTCAAATTGTTTCTTTCTGGCTGCTTGTAGTATTTTCTCCATGAGCTGGAAACGCTGGAATTTGGCAACAATATTCCTAGGAATTTTCTTTTTGGGATCTTTTTCAAGAGGTGATTGGTGGATTCTTTCAATTTCTTTTTTACCTTCTGTTTCTAGAATATCAGGACTGTTTTCCTTGATAATTTCTTGAAGATGATGTCTAGGCTCTTTTTTGATCATGGCTTTCTTGTAGACCAATAATTGTAAGATTATCTCTCCTGGATTTATTTTCCAGGTCAGTTCTTTTTCCAGTGAGATACTTTATGTTTTCTTCTATTTTTTTCATTCTTTAGATTTTTGTTCAACTGATTCTTAATGCTTCATGGATTTATTAGCTTCTACTTGTCCAATTCTAATTTTTAACAGATTGTTTTCGTCTTTTAACTTCTGTGCCTCGTTTTCTATTTGGCCAGTTTCACTTTTTAAGGAATTATTTTCTCCAGTTACATCCTGTACCTCCTTATACTTTTTGCCAATTTTACTTTTTAAAATTTGTTCTCTTCAATGAATTTTTTTTCTATTTTTTCCATCATGTTTTTAAAGAATTGGTCAATTTTTCTTTTACCTCTCTAATTCCTCCCTGAGCTCTTCCAAGAATACTATTGGGGCTTGAAACCAGTTCATATTCCCCTTTGATGTTTCAGATGTGGGTATAGTGTCAGTGCTGTCCTCTTCTGAATTCATATTTTCATCTTCCCTGTCACAATAGTAAGATTCTATGGGCTTTGTTTTTCTAGTTTGGTTCTTCATTGTGATTGCCTTTTTTCTCACTTTTAAAGTGAATTTCTGCTTCTGGGACACAGGGGTCTCTGTCGCAAGCTTGTGGTGCTAGGAGCCTGGGCCTGGTTATCAGCTTTGTGTGTTGTGGCTTCTGGTTCTTTCAGCCAGAGCCTTCCTGTCCTGTGCTGGTTCCCTTCAGCCACAGCAAAAGGGATCATTCCTGTTGATGTCCCCAGCTTCCTGATCTAAAAGATTCCTGTACCCCAACTGCTGGCTCCACTATTGCAGGATTTTTGCTCTGGCAATATTCTCCAGATTTCTCAAGTTCAACAAGGGGAAGGGAGTGTTGAGAGCACTTACAGTTTACTCCAACATCGTGGCTCCTGGAAGTTCAAGTCAGTGACTTTCAAGCATTTAGCCTGTGATAGTCTCAGGAGTAGCTGCTACCACAGAAGTAGGCCCTGTACTTCTCTTTCACCCAGGTGTAGTATTAATATGATTAACAATCTTCCCTAACCATTTGATAGGTCTCAGATGGGGCTAGGTGGGAAAGCTTGATTATATCTTTGTTTCTAAGTAGTACTAAAGCTTCTACTTATCAGGTACTAAGCTGATTTGGGAGTGAAGCCCTCAGGGCCCTAAGCAGAGTTGCTAAGACTAGATCTCATGGGATATGTATGGAGTTCTAGTCAATCATGAATTCAGTCAAGCAGAGACCTGAGTTCTAGCCAATCAGACACCAGCTAGGACTATACAGGAGGAAAACCCAGAGTGTGAGAGAACCAGAATTAAAGAGGGGCAGACATTGAGATAGCCGGTATCTACAGAACTGCAGGAAAGAGTGTTGAGTGAAGAGTTAGGATTCATGAGTGATTGTCTACAGGAAGACCCTAGTAGGGGGGAAGTTAACAGGATGATTTGGTTCCTCAATATAATGCTCTGTTGTAATTTCCTTGTTGCTACATTGAGGTGGGTTTACTGCTTTTGGGATATAATTACTGCTATATCGAATTGGAGTAGATGTTCTTGGAATTGCATTCTTTGGTGCCTAAATAAATTGTCATGATTCCTCTGCCTTCTACCTAGAGAGTTTTTCATACTTTGTGATTCCTGATCCATATAGGCATGTTCATGGTCATCCTCAAGATCATGAATCTTACCTTACTGATACTCTAGGTATGACAGAATCCCATCCTTCACTGAGAGTTTTGGCAATTGCCACTGCTGCAGTTGATTCAGTCCACCAGGGCCCACTCCCATTCTCCTATGATCAGGTTTAGACCTGTGTGCTCTAAGCTTTCCCAACCCGGTGCAACAAATCCTTCCCATAGATCTTTTGGACTCTCCTGGTTTGGAAATCTGCCACACTCTGTCTCCTAGTGGATTCTGTCACTCTAAAATTTGTTCAGATTCACCTTTTTAGAGGTATCTGAAATAATTTGTGAGAGACCTCAGAAGCATCTCTGCTTTCACTCTACCACTTGGCTCTGCCTCAACTTTTAGCTCTTGAGCCACTTCCATTTCCATTGTATAATGGATGCTTTTCTTAAAAGTGAATTTATTGTTTAATTATTTTTAACTTTTTTTTCTTTAATTTTGAGTTCAGACTCTCTCCCTTCCATCCTCCTCACTTACTGAGAAGGTAAACAATGTTATATGAAATACATATGAAATCGTGCAAAGACATACTTCCACATTAGCCATGTTGGAAAAAAGAAAAGCAAGAAAATTTAAGAAAGTAAAAACAATGATGCTTCAATCTGCACTCATACTTCATTGTTTCTCTCTCTGGAGATGGATAACATTTTTCATCTCGAATCTTTTGGAATTATATTTTCAATACTGTTTAAAATATTCTGATACATATTCTTAATAGACATGCTGTTTCTTCTTAGAGTTGGAAAGAATCTTAAAGTGTATCTGATGTAAAGACTGAAATTCTAAGACCTAAAATTTAAAGCATTCCATAAGACTGAACCTAAGCTAGGCTTACAATTTTTTCCATTGTACTCATTTGAAAACAATAATTGTCACTGAATGGACCCATCTCCAGTATATTTTTATAATCAATCTTGCTCTAGGATGATGATAAATGGGGAATGAGATAGTTTGAAAACATTTTAGAAATTCCTATAACTGAATAAACCCAATTCACATACTTTCATCCCTGGACAAGATTGTTAAATACACCAGATTTGTATCTGGTATGTACCTTTTTATCTTCCTGCCCTGGATTCATTTCTGTCTCAGCCACTTTCAAGTCTCCAACATTCTCCCAGGACCTAAATCTCAAAAGTAACCTTAAGTATAATCTTGTCCCATCCACATACTATTAAAATGAAGATATACAGGCAAGAGAGGTTATGTGGTTTGCCCAAGGTGGAAAAGATAGGTAGAAGTACATAAAGGATTTAATGACAGGCATTTTTCTTACAAATCTCATGTAATTTCCACTATGTCATTCAGTGCTGACCTGGTTTTCTCTCTCATTCAAGAAGAATATTTTATATTCATTCACACAAATATGGTTTTTGTAACTGGATGTGTTATTTCTCCCAGAATATACATTTAAAGCAAGGACCACAAGGAGAGGTTCATGGATAAGTCAAAGGAATGAATCACTAATCATAAAGTTTCAAGCATCAGGGAAGTAAACTTTCACTCAGCTTAATATGTATATGACTACTCAACTTAGGCATGAGAAAAACCTAGAGGAAAAAATAGAAAGAGATTTTTTTTCTCCACAATAATGTGTGTGGTGCCCCCTCTGTAGTTACTCCATGAGCTCCATTCATGTTTTAATGTTTATTATCCAGAATGACGGCTAGTACCTCAAGTTTTAAGGTAAGCCTTTATGTCTGTACTAGCACAGTAACTGAAGTCCCCATCACTGTGTTTCTCATTACCAATATGTCAGTAGACAAAATTAGTTCTTAACCAAGACATTTGCTAAGTTGGAATGATTTAAAACAAAACAAAAGGAAAAAAATCAGTAGTTTTTAAATATTCCTTCTGCCCAACAACCAGAAACTTGAAAATATATCCCTACACATTTGCACACACACACACTTATACATACATGCATATTTATATAAAAGGTAACATACTTCTGGTAAGTCAGAGCGCAGAAGTTCTTTATTTCTTCCTTATGTCCTCATGTGAGTGTAATGCCCTTGCTTAGTAGGCTAAACAGCTGGGTTTCCTATGGCTCTTTTCCATAGCCAACTCTATTCTCTGTCAGAAGAGTTACACTTTTAAAAGCTGATTCCTTCTTCAGTTGACTGCCTCCCTCTGTTTATGTCTCTTTGGGATGTATTTCTGATCTCTGGATTTGGTTTGACCTCTTTCAGACTGGCAAACTCTCAAACTGCTAGATAAGGTATCTTCCCCAATCAAGTCTCTTGATACTAGATACCATGACTGATAGGTGAGGAGGATAAGAGAAAAATCATCTTTTCCTCCTACCGCCCTTAGCAAGAGTCTCCTCCACAGGCAGCTCTCGGCTTGTAATCTCTTGGGTGGTCCAACTCCTCTTGCAGAGTGTGTAATTCCTCGATTCTGAGTATGCTACTTCTCATCAACGAGTAAATACTTTGAAAACATAGTTTGAGGGAAAGGAGCTGAATCACATCCTCCTTTCTACATCTGTATCATTTTTTGATATGAAAAATTTACTTCACAACTTCAAGCCTTTATTTTATCAAGTCAACTTCTTTTTCTAAGATATTCTATTATCTATTAATTATTAAAGCCATTACCCTTCCTTGTCCTATATGTGACTTTTAATACTTTCAAGGCTAACTTACACTCTCCTAAATATTCTCATTTCTCTGACTTATATGAAAATATTCTCTTTCTCTCCTACCACTCTGACTGTTCCTCCTTAAGTTGATTTGTTAAATACCATCTTTCTCCTGTTCTCCTTTGTCTAGGGAATTTCCAAAGATTGTCCTAATCTCCTTTTGCCTATCTCAAATGCTCTCTCTCTCTCTCTCTCTCTCTCTCTCTCTCTCTCCCTCTCTTAATGATTTCATCAGCTTCCATATTATTTTTATGCAAATGACCACCAAATCTCTTTATCTATAGCTGACCCTCATCTCTCTGCTAAGTTCCTGCTCCAAACAATTACATATTATGCTTCTTCAAGAGGATATCTGTGTTGGTAAGCAAAATGGGTTCTTAGCACTTAGTTGGCCTTTGTTTCCTTTGACTAATTCAGCCTATTTCATTGAGCCTTAATAGGTGCTAAGCCACAGGCCCAAACCCCTATTAGGTGTGGAACCTATGTGGGTGTGGATTGGTGACTGGGGTGGGGCCCAAGGTGGGGCTGGCTAAGGGGAGGTGCTAATTCCAGAGCCATGCCTGTCTTGAGTCTTACTAAGTGTTAAGCCCCAGGCTCTAACCTCTATTAGGTGTTAACCTAACCTATGTGGATGTGAGCATCCCAGGGTCCTAAGGGGAGGGGCTAACTCAAGAGCCAATCATAGCAACCCAAGTTCTGGTCATTCAGATGACGCTTGATGACATCTGAAATCCTACAAGAAGAGAAGACAGAGCCATTTGCTCAAGGGCTCTCATTTGTGGTGGTGCTGAGGTGGAGACTCTGGGCAGCTGTAGCTAGGGTCCCTCTAGCTTGTAACCTGGAGTTTAACTTTTTTTAACTCTGTTAACTCTGTTTAACTTTGTTAAACTCTGGTAACCATGTATTGGGATTTGAATCAGACAAGGTCTGTCTGTTGATATTTGTACTTTGTTTGTATTTTGTTCTGAAGTTCGGGGTGCTGGCTTTCTCCCCTGAACTAAGTGAATGATATTTGCATGCTGAATTAAAAGTAAGCTTGTCAACCCCTTCATGTAGCTTTCAAGCAGATCAAAAGAACATGTGCTTTTGCAGTGTGCTGGTACCGTTCTTGTTGTTGAGCTTTCACCCTCACAACAGCTGCTAGCTGGATTATTGAAACAATATCTTGCAAGAATTTTAAACTCAAAATATTGAGAAAAGATGTCATTATATTTACCCCATAGCCCAGCTTTTACCAAACTTCCCTATTACTGTTACAGGTATAATTATTTTTCACCTAGGTTCACAAATGTGGAATGATCCTTGACTTTCTCTTTTCTTAAATTATCAGATCTCTAGTAAATTTTTCCGGGACATCATTTCTCACATTGGTCCCTCTCTCTATTGTTCTCCATACACGTGGCTACCACTCCCTATCCCTCTGCTTGGATTGTTGCAATCCACTTGCATCTTCCTAGATTCTCACTTCTCCAATTCATCCTCCACACAATGATGCCAGATTAAAATAACAAAAACACATGTCACATAAGCTCCCACGAAAAATATCTTTTAGTGTGACCTACTACATGAGGCTTACTATCAGTTGCTCCATGAACGTACTTTGTATTACTTTGTAAGTAAACTCTGTGTATTTACTTGTTTACAAGTTGTATCTCATTTGAGAATATAAATATGTTATGCCAAGAATAGTTTTGGCATTTTCTGTACCCATAAAATTTAATAGTGTGCTTTATACAGAATAGGTGTTTATAAATTCCTGATGAATTAATTGATAATACATTCTTTTAATTATTGCCTTTAGCTGTATAAACTAAATTTTGAATTCTGTGGTGTTAGGACCTTCCAGAGACCTTTTTTAGTTCACCACAGTGTTTCCAATTGTAAGCACACAAAGGTAAATAGAGGTCTAGGTAGTTCAGTAGTTACATGAAGCAAGATGACTTGCAAACATTTATTCATTCAGTTCAGAATTCTGTCGCTAGCAAGATAGCCTGTGATCCAATGGCAGTATATATTCCATACTGCTATCTAAGTTATCAGGATGATTTAGTTGCCAAAGAGCTTTTCTTTTAGTCATGATTTAAGTACTAATTATTCAGCTTTAAGCAAGACTCAGTTATTTACAAAATACATGATCTTGAGTGACCTACATCTCTTCTCGAGGCTTCAGTTAGTTTATCTGTTAGAGTAGAAGGTTGGACTAGATTGTCTCTATGATCTATTCTCTCTCTTGTTACTATCATAGTTTTTCTTAGAGAAGTACCTATGATTTCATTGGTACAGGCAAGGCCTTTTATTGCATTTTCAGCCCCAATCTTACAGACAAACATAGAGATACAGCAGGAGAGTTGTGATGGTGTGGTCTCATTAACAAAGATCTAATAACAAAATTACGAAAATCTAATTACTAAGGTTACCTCTGGCGCACCAGTCTCTTGGAAGGAAATTCAGTGCAGCAATTGTTTTCTCCCTGGATTTTTTTTGTGTTGTTGTTTTCCTTTTCTTTTTTAAAAAAAAAATTTCAAATGATATTAAAAAATTCCAATGATAGCCTTCCTACAACATCATAACTTGTGTTACTCAGACCTTGCTTCTCTTCTTGAACCAACCAATCAGTTGGTTGGATTTTGTTAATGAGACTGTTACTATGATGCCTAGATACCTCAGCATCCCAAAGTCCCCATGTTTTGCAGAGTAACCACCTCTGGGGCAAAGCTTGGCATCTGTTTAATACCACCTAGTAATACAACCCAACTGCTAAGGAAAAGAAGGGGGGAAAACACACACTCACATACACCACAGCCAATTGAAACTGCAGGGGGGAATTCCAGCTGGCAGAATGCAATTACATATGTTGGAATTTGGCCAGGACACCCTGCAAAATAGCACAGCAGTGATCTGTATATCTTACTTTGCACAGGGTGGGAAAAGAATTTACCCATCATTCGCAACACACATGAGAGATTTTCTAAAGGCAATTGGGGGCTGGACCTTAAGGAACCCACAAGTACAGAACTTGGGCTTGAATATTTACAAGTCCCAAAATGTCAGTCCTCAGAAGTCATCTAGTACAGAGTTTCTCATTTGTTTTTCCTTTTTAAAAACTGTATTATACCCACTTGCCAGACTAAGGAAAGCAGTTTTACTGGTGTGTTGGTATTCATGTGTGTGTGTATGTGTGTGTGTGTGTGTATGTGTATTCACGGAATCCAAGTTAAGAATCTTTGATCAAGTCCAAGCTAGATGGAGAAACAAAAGCCCAGAGAACTGAGTTGCTGGCAGTCATATAATTAAGATACACAAGTCTTCATTTTTTTTCTCTTTCTGAACATCAGCTTGAATGTTTGGGAGCTACTACCCTTCTCCCCTTAGTGTTGTGCTTATTACCAATTTAATTACAAATTTTCAATTGCTGCCATCTCTTTCTTTCCATTCCCATCATCACTCCTGGTCAGGCCCTTTTTACCCAACAGCTAGACTAAAGCTTTCCCAAATGGTCTCCCTGCCTCCTATATCACATATCCTTTGCCAAAATCTTTAGGATGACATTCAAGAGCTGTAAACTCTCACTGCAGTAGAGGCAGTTCAATGTAGTAGGAAGAGTATTGGTCCTGGAGTCAGGAACATTCCATTTGTAAATCCTACTTCTGACTCTTACCAGTCAGAGTGGCCCAAAATTAATGAGCTTTTCTGATTCCTGTTTCCTCAACTATTAAATTAGCTCAATAATACCTCCTTAACACAGTTATTGTTGTGAGAAAAAATGCTTTAAAAATCACAAAGTGATATAGAAATGTGAGTTAATAATACTGCAGCTCTCAAACTCTCCATATCAAACATTACCTCTTGACACCTGCCTTTCACATTCCTTCCTTATCAAAACATATTTTGAACCCTTAAGTTACAACCATTCTTTGTCTTATATTTTGAGGCCCCATGCCCAAATTGATAGCTGATAAAGTTGTCTGCACTACTCAAAATGTTAGGGTTGGAAAGGAACACAATTTATTCAACTGATCCCTGACTTTTTTTAATGTAGTCTTAATATTTGGGCCATATAATGAGAAGACAGAGCTCATTGGAAAAGACTTTGATGTTTGGAAAGATTTAAAGCAAAAGGAAAAGGGGAAGGCAGAGCATGAGATGCCTAGATAGTGTCACAGAAGCAATAAACATGAACTTGAACAGACTTTGGAAGAAAGTGTAGGATAGAAGGGCCTATCATGCTATGGTCCATGAGTCACAAAGAGTCTACATGACTGAATGACTGAACAATAGCAATCTATTCCAAAAAAGTGGTAATCCAGTATTTCTTGGAAGACTTACAGTGAGGAGAAGAGCAGTACCACCTGAGATTACCTGTCTCAATTCTGGATAATTTCTCTAATAATAAAGTAGCCCAGTGACCAGGGATCCTAAAAGGACTGAACACTTTGAGAGAAAAAGATCCCGCAGGAATCCTGTATTATTACTGGGAGCAGCATCAGATGGTATTTGGCAGCTCTGTTGCCATTAACACAATTCTGTGCCACAGTTCTAAGGTGGGGAGGAGTATAGGGCATCAAAGGAATAGAGGCCTTAAATATGTAAAGACCAAAGTGACCAAAGTGCAGACCAGGAGGAGAGTAAAGTGACATATCTCCAGATTATAACATGTTGGAAGCACTAAAAACTTATAGAATGATGTAGCAACAATCGGCTAGCAGGGCTGTAGGAGTGTAAGATCTACCAACATCCAGCACACAGAAAGCTGCCAACACAGATTCTTTTCTCTGTTTTACTGCGGAAAGCAACTATTACAAATGAGGTATGAAAGCTGCAGTAGAACAAATAAACAAACAAAAACACCCAGAAACTCAAGTCAGTTATTATGGCTTCAGAAATTAGTGAATTCCAAATCTAACATAAAGTCTGAAATCAGGAAGTGTGCTGGAAAAAATGAGCAAACTGATAACCTTTGGTTCCAATCTCAGTCCTTCCACTTACAGACTGTGAACAAGTCACTTACTCTATATGGGCATCAAATTCCTCACCTCTATAATGAGTGAGAAGGACTAGATGTCCAGGCCTAAATCTATGATTCTTTGTTCCTAAATTATATCTTGCCTTGTGTGGCTCATAACTCTAGCAGTTGTCATATTCATAGCTAGATATGTTACCTGGCATCTAATACTTTTCAAGATGAAGTGAATTGGCTCAGAAAAATTATGGATTTACATGGGATCCTAAATGTACTGAAAGTGAGTAGATTTTTCTGGAGATAGAATCTTTCTTTTTCCCCTACCATGTTTTAGCAGACTTCTACACCTTGAAGATCTCTCCTCCAAAAGCCCCTTTCTCTGATCGGTTAGTTCCTCCTGAAACCTCGATTTTAAGAAATGGCCCAGGCAAATTATCTTCTCTCCTTCATTCTTCTCTGGGTTTTCCTCCTGACTTCTGGGATTTCTTTCTCTTCCATGCCTTTATATGGACACATTGCCATTAGAATTTTCAATCCTTGTGGTCAAAGGCTGTCTTTCTTCTATTTGCATTACCAACACTTAGCACAGCTTCTGCCACAAATTAAGTTCTTATTAATGATATAAATTCTTGTAAACAGAGAAAAAACTAGAGCCTGGTAACTGAGGTTTTGCTGTAGTGTTCTAAATTTAGAGGCCACTGAGACCCCTTGCTTCTTTCTGGTCTTTAGTAGTATAAAAACAACGTAATATCCAACCAGTTTACTAAGAGTAGTCACAATAGGAGACAGGCTGGGAGAAGGCCAGGCGCCGGAAACCAACAGAGATCCCCAGGCCTCCCAACACAGGACGGCACTCTGTAGAGGTGACAAGAGGTAGTGCAGCACCACCAAACATGAAATACCAACTCCTGAGGCTTGCAGCCCAAAGTATGAAATGCTTCTTGAACTTCCAGGAGACATAATGGCCAGGTAAATGGCTCTAATCCCTCTGCTCCCCAGCCAGAGAATTCCTGGGGAGAAAAAAAAGAAAAGAAAAGAAAAGAAAAGCACTGGAATAGAGGAGACAGAAGTGGGGCTTCAGTGACTAAGTAGTGGGAGTACCTCAGTCGCAGAGGGGCAGAGCCAGCAGGGGTCAACACCAGGAGCCCAGAAGTACTCTTGCTCCCCCAGGGGAAGTGCCAGACACCCAGCCCAAACAACAAAGAGCTGAGTCCATTGCTGAAGAGCAACAGAGCTGGAGAACAACCCCAGAGGAAGAGGATATTTTGGGCAGCCAGACCCCCCCTCCCCCACACCTC
>CM053622.1:304160619-304181940 GCA_028646595.1 Phalanger gymnotis
AAAGAGACTCACAATCCCCAGAATAAGAAAGCTGGGACAGAGGGCCCTGAGCCCCAAAAGCAGAAATTTATTATAAAGCCAGGAAAACACTAACCAACATGAAGAACACAAAAAAACTGAGGACTATTGATTCTTTTTATGGAGACAGGCAGGATCAAAATACCAATTTGGAAGAGAATAACAATGACACTATATCCACATCTGATACATCAAAAGGGAATGTGAACTGGTCTCCAGCCCAAAAAGCATTACTGGAAGAGCTAAAGGAGGATTTTAAAAACCAAATTAGGGAGGTAAAAGAAAAAATGGAAAAAAATGAAAAAAAAATCCACTGGTGAAATCAAGTCCCTAAAGAATAAGATTGGCGATTTGGCATAAACAAACAAACAAACAAACGAATAAATAAATAAACAAATAAATGGATGAATGAATGAATAAATGTTTTTGTACCTGTGAAAAAAAAAGGGTAGTTAGAATAAAGGTTTACCACATATTACTTCTTCCTCCCCATGGCTGCAGCACCCCAGGTGAGGACTGTTCCCTGATCCTGCCCTTCTTCCCCAATCTGGCTTGCCCCAGGAATTATTCCTGATTCTTGTCTGCCCCAGGTCTTAAATTCCTCTTTATAGGTCTCCCATAAATGTGCAAATAGCTATTTAATATACCAGATAGCTCCTGAAAAGCAAATGAAAAACTCTCATATTTCAGTAATGCTAAGATTTTCAAAACATTTCTCACTAAAGCCTAATGTGGTAGTACCAGTATCCAGATCTCACTTACCAGATAAAAAAAACTGAGTCTCCTGAGTGTTGACTTGAGTTACCTGGAATGACATAGTTAGTGTGCCTGAGCACTGAGTTTCAAACTTGATTGAGTTTCAAACTTGGGTCTTTTAAAACCCAGTCCATTTCTATTTCTCCTTATTGCTTCTTCCCTTCCTGTACTTTTCAAGAATGATTCCCCCAAAACATGAGAACTGATATATTTTAAGATGTTCACAAAACATCTCCTCGAAGAACTCTTTTCAGGAGACAGTTCTTCTCCCCTTAAATATAAGTTTATGAGATATGCTGACCAATAGCAAAAGTGGGCTCAGAATAACTTGCCAAGTCACCACAAGCAATAAAGAAAGCTAGTTTCCCTTTGGTTTCTCATGTAGCATGGACTAGCCCCTTGGCTTGTCAGATTTTTTAATCCTCACAAACAAAATAAATAAAGTTGTTTTTGTTTTGTTTTTAATGATACATCCAATAAAACAAGATAAAAATACAAGTAATGATGTAGGCCTTTTAGCATCTCCTGGAAATATCATCAGAACATAAATGATATGAAAAATGGTTTTGGTTTTATCACCGTCTCTCTTCAATTATTTTCCTGACCATAAAACTGCAAAGGTAGCAAGTGTGTATATTTGTGTGCATGTATGTATGTCTGTATGAGTAACATTACTGTTCTGTGATACTCATACATTTGCTGCCTCATAAAGATGTATTAATTGTTAATGAGACTCTATACCACTATTGAATATTATACACTTTACAAAAGTTATATAATTTATGAAGCCTATATATTAATAGGGCCGGGGGCAAATATATAAGGTTGCGACTAAAGGAACATCAAAAATCTTATTGTTATTGGTCACACACATTTTAATATAATATATGACACATACGAGATCAATTTTGATCATCAGTATTATGTTTGCTCTCATTGACTGAGTTGCCATTTGTGAATACAGAAGAAAATAAATAATAATCTATTCCAGAGTTAAATGATGGCTCATTATAGATAATGATAGAGGATCATTCTTATAATGAATAATAATTATACAAAACTCAACATAATACAAAGTAATGTCCTGTTACAATAATAAAAACTGATGTTCATAAAAATGCACTAAACTATGCAAAGTTCTTTATATGCATCAGTTCATATAAGCTTCACAACAACCTTGTGAGTCACCTGCTGCAGGTAATATTATCCACATTTCACAGATGAGGAACCTGAACCTCAGAGAAGGTAAGGACTATAAACGGACAATGAAGATTTAACTAAATTTAAAGGAGTTGGGAAAGTATTTTAAGGAGGTGTAATAGCTTGAGAAAAGGGGCAAAGAAAGGAACACAATCATTACTATTCTCACCATTATCATTACTATCTCAAAGCTTTGTTGAAGGAAAAACTTTTAAAATATAAAGAACTCAGAGAAGAAATCAAAACTATGTGGGAAAATAGTGAGATAAATATAATCCCCATTGACCTGTTTGCTATTGGAATTATCCCAAAGATGCATTTAGTGAATTTATAGAATACAACTTTATATCCTATTATTTTCATTCATAAGCATTTACTTTATCTATTTCTGCAAAAGAATAAAAAAGTAATACGTATGAAATAACAATGGCAGGAGAGCGACTTGTCTCAAGACTGTTGTACTCCATTAAAAAATACGAGATGAAAAAAAAGATGGCTAGATGAGATGAATAATAACACACTCATTTATCTCCTTGTACAACAAGTCATAGATTAACTATAAAATTAGAAGGGCAGGATAATATCTTCTTCTAGAACTATGTCAACTTTATTGAACTAAGAAAAAGAAAAACAGTAATAACTGTAATAACTGACATTTATATAGAGTTTAAATTGAGTAAAATAGTTTTTGTATATTATGTCATTTGAGCCTTACAGCAGTCTTGTTTCATCAGTATTATAGATAGATGAAGAAACTGACAAAAAAAAAAGATTAGACATCTTGTTCAAGATCCTATAGCTAGAATGTGCCAGAGATATGAAATGAACAAGTTCTTTCAGATTCCAAGATGGTACTCTGCCCTTCATCTTCTACCCACCATTACCTTTCCATGAATGACTCGTAATAAATATAGAGAGCCATGAAGTTAGAGCTTAAAGATCTTAGAAGCCACCTAGTCTGACCCCCTTATTTTATGAATGAGAAAACTGAGATGTAGAGGGGTTAATTGTCTGATCCAACATCACAAAGGTAGCAAGTGACAAGGCTAGAGTTTAAACCAAATTAAATCCTTTCCACCGCTACAATTCTACTTTCAAATTGAGTATTTGGAAAGTTTTTCCTTAAATACAAAATCAATTTATCTGGATCTAATTTAGGACATACTTGAGAACTCAAGAAAGAACCTTTGGTAAATATTTACATTTCTGTTTAATATCTGACTTTATATTAACACTCAGCAGAAAATTGGGTGCATAGCTATGATTATTTATTGAAGACATAATCAGTGATGTTCCTATCAATTATGTTCTTTTAATTCCCGTAAATTCTATTCCTGCATTTTTACTTATCTCAAATTGTAAGGTCCTTGAGGGTGGGGGTTCATGAATTCTAAACATGATTTCTACAGGGTCACATTTATTTAGCCTGTCACTTAATTTTTGAGCTGGAAAGGTCCCCAGAGATCATTGAGTTCAAGGATTCTTAACTCAGTATCAAGTCCCTGGAATATAGTAGATGCTGGATAATTACTTCTTAGCTTTAGTTGATTTGACTGGAGTCCGTAGATGCCCAAAAATTTTTTGATAGTTTTCACGGAATCAAGAACTTAGATAGAAAATATGTCTTTATTTTCATTAACTTCTAACCTAAAATTGGTATTTCTTTCCATTAAAAATCTAAGCAACACACATGATTCGGAAAAAGACATCTGCAGTTTTCACAGACAGTGCTAAGGGGAATTGTAACACAAAAGAGGTCTTTAATAACCACTGTTCTCATACTCTACTTCCCCTATATCTAAGCAGGAATCCCCTCTACCACATTCTTAACAAGCACTAATCTTTTCCCCAATTGAATACCTTCAGCCATTTACTACTTCCTAAGGCAACTCATTCAACCTTTACTTAGAGAGGAAGTCATTATGAATCAACCACAGATAATCTTGTAAAATATATTTTAACAACCACAATAGCAAAGCAACAAAAAGATCTAGCACTACATTGGTTTTATAAAATCTAAAACAATGACCTAAGACAAGGGACCAGGGACAGACAGAAAGAGTAGAGAATGTGGGGGAGACAGTTTTGAGCCCCTCAACTTTTTGAACTTGTTCTGTTCCTCTATTAGGATAAATTGTTCCTCACTCTAGCAGTTATTGTTAGCAATTGAAAGTCGTCAAATAGAATACCATCCTGAGCCTCAGATCACCCCTTCCCCATGAAAATAGCTCCCAGTTTCACAGCTTGAAACTCCAAATAGATTTATTTAACTTTCTCCCTTGACTAGACAGTTTTCATAATGAGCACCCCCCCTCCATCACCAGACTAACTAGCCTTTGATGTTTTTTTTTTCTTTCTTTCTTTTTCCATTTGGTAATCACAGGGCTTTGTAAGTTCTCCAGGCATGGGTATCTGCTGACTGTTGTCAGCTGCACTGTCGGCTTCCAGCTGCTGAAGTCCAGAATCAATGGACACAATTAAGGACTAGAGATGAGATCTCCTTCAATTCTAGCTCATGTTATGAATGGTGATCCTATAATTGAGTGCAATTTCACCCTGATTATATACTGTCTCCAGCTATTTTCTTTGTGGAAGTTTTGTTTCCTTTGTTACATTGTAAGCACCTAAAGGGCAGGGAATATGTTTCTTCTTCCTGTATTCAGCATAACGTGTAGTTCGGTGAGGTGAAAACATAGTAAGAACTCAGGAATAATGATATCTTGTACTTATGTTACCCTTTTTTTACAAAATGCTATGAACTTTGTGTATATTCCTTCATTTCTTCTCTCTTCCATCATAAGATCCAACATTCCTTTGAGATATGAAGGATAAATACTTCATTCCAATTCCAGAGAGGTATATCCAAGAGAGGTTAGCTGACTTACCCAATATAACATAGAAATGAGAGAGCCAAGTTTCGAACTACTATCATCTGATTCCAAATCTGGTGCTCTTTCTAGCATACTAAATTGTTTCTGCAAATAAATACTTGCCAGGATGGTATGTTTTGCTCTCATCACTCAGTTGTAATGTTTATCAGTGTTACTATTCTGAAGATACTTTTTAAATTAACTACATGTGAATGTTTCTTGAGCTAACATCTGAACCTTTTTAATTGTTAGTTTATCATAGAGATCTTTTTAATAAGTCGTCCGGCATTTGCAATCCCTTTACGCTGGATTAAGTATATTCTTTTTTATAGACCAAAATCTCTTTAAAGGAAGGAGCCCTGATCAAGATATGGCAAATGACAAAAAATTAGGAGTCATGGCAGCATATATACTGTACTGATGAGGAGATGTGTAATTTAAGTCAATTGCTTGACTGGGTTGCCCTTGGTAGTCAGTATGTATTGGAGTGGTTAGCATACAGTGTTAACTGGTATGTAGAGAATAATTGAAAACTAATGCTGGTATTGTTGTTCAGTTGTTTTTCAGTTGTGTCTGATTCTTTGTAACCTCATTTAAGGTTTTCTTGGCAAAGATGCTGGAGTGGCTTCCTATTTCCTTCTCCAAATCATTTCACAGATGAGGATACTGAGACAAACAGGATTAAGTGACTGTAACAACAATGCTACTTGCAGCTACTGTGGAGGTATAAGGCCAATAACACCAGCACACAGGAGGGCTACTTGTACAGGTTCTTTGATCTGCTTTTTAAAATAAAAGCAACTTTAAGGGGTTAACAATCTTACTTTAATTAAATATGCATATATTATTCACTTAGTTGAGGGGAAAAGGCAGCACCCTGAACTTCGGAGCAAATGCAAACACAATTATAAACAGAGGAAATAATACAAATCAACAGTCTTTTGTCTGACCATAGCAATACATACATAGTTAACCAGAAAGAGAAGCAAAAAAATCTGGGTTTTCAAAGCCAGGGGATTTCTTAATGGCTACCCAGAGTATTGTCTCGCCAAATCACAGGAACACTCTTCCAATGATTGAGCCCAAAAGCAAAATGCTAACCTCAGAGTATATATTCTGTTTCCAATCAAGGACTCTTGATTCATTCAAAAACTCTTCATTCAAACAAAGGCAAGACTCAATCAAAGGCACTTGGTTGCCTTAGTGCTGAGAAGCACTCCAAAAGACAAAACAGCAAAAAGTCTCACTTTGCTTGCTATTACAGTGACTTGCCCAGGGTTGCACAGCTTGTAAGTGTCTGAGACCAGACTTGAATTGCTGAAGAGGAGTTTTCTTGACCCCAGACCTGGCACTCTATCCACTGCACCCCCTAGTTTCCCCAGTGCTCTATGAGTTCGAGTAAAATAAAATCAAGCAGAAACATTCACATACTTTTTTTTTAATTTCATCAATCCATTCATCAAATACTTATTGAAACTTTGCAAAAGGTGAGAAAAATTATCCTAAGTGCTATAAAGGAAACCAAACTGCATGAGTCATAATGTCCTCTCAGGGAAGCTTCCAAATTAGTAAGAGGGACAATACATGTGCAAGAATGATTTTCAAAAACTTATGTATCTGTTAAATGTTCTAACAGTGATTCAATCAGGGTAGATAAGTTCTGGAAGGAATGAAATCACTGGTTGTGGTAATTGAGAAAGGTTCCACAGAGAAGAAAATATAGTTGGAGATTCTTAAATTATGAGGATAGAACACTGGGGAGTTGGGCAGAACATGAGCAAAACCAAATACTGGAAAATGGAAAAGCATAGTTGAAGAATGTCCTATGGTGCAAAAAACCCTGTATATGAGTTAATAAGATCATTAGATTATGAGATTGTAGATTTAGAGCTGAAATAGTCATTTTATTTGTTGTTGTTGAGTCATTTTTCAGTAATACCAGATTCTTCATGACCCCATTTGGGGTTTTCTTGGCAAAGATACTGTAGTTTTTTTTTTTTCTCATATGCTTCTCCAGCTCATTTTAAAGATAAGGAAACTGAAGCAAACAGGAATAACCGACTTGCCCAGGTTTACACACCTAGTAAGTATCTGAGACAGGATTTGAACTCATAAACATAAGTCTTCCAGATTCCAATAGCAGTGCTCTATCCACCCTGCTCCCTAACTGTCCCAGAACAGTCATTAGAAACCATCTATTGCAACCATTTCATTTTACAGATCAGAATGAGATTCAGAGAGAGAGATGTTTAGTGACTTTCCAAGTTCATATATGTGGTAACAGAGCCAGGATTCAAACCCAGGTCCCTTGACTCAAAATACTGTATATTTTTAATAAGCCCGCAATGACAATTATTCCTATAGAATAATTACTAAGTGATTGAATTAGTAAACAATTCACATTTTAATAGTTTCCAAACAGTGCTCTATAACTAAGAACTATAGTAGAAAGCTCTTTCCCAAGTTATTAAAAATGAATAAATTCATTAAATGTGCTTAGGCCTACTAAGCCTCTGTCCTCTTCCTCTCAACCCTTTCTTTATCACAGAATGAATATAAGCAGATTATTTCTTTCCTCATAGGCTTCTTTAATTTCTGGGTGGTAGAATGTTGAATTTCAGAGAAGGAAAATTTAAGTTCAAATCTTCTCCCAGACAATTAATAGTTCTATGACTCTGAAAGAGTCATTTAGCTTTAATCAGTCTCAGATTCCTCATCTGTAAAGTTGACAGTAATAAAATTTCCTAAGAGGGTATTTGTGAGGATCACATAAGACAATGTATATAATAAACTTCAAACACACTGAAAATTTATATTCCTATATAAATGTTAGCTTATTATTATTGTGATTGTAATTATCATTCTCTAGAAGGTCTATTCTGCCTAGCTAGGTCATCTCTGGCCCAAATTCAAGGCTTAGCATACACCAGTTTTCCTTCTGTCCTCCAGAGCTTCATAGATCTACCTTTCTCTAAGACTAGAAGAACTGAGTAGCAGTGTGGTGTGGTATAGAAGGGAGAGCACTAAAAAGGGCATCAGTTCACCTGAATTAGATTCCTGGATCTTACACTAACTATTGATATGACCCCAGTCAGGCAACCACACTCCCCTCTTTCTGTGTGTCCTCATCTATAAAATGAGGAGGCTGGATTCAACTATGCCTACTGTCCCTTAGCTCAAATTCTCTGCTTCCCAGGACCGTTTTCACTTTGTTGTGCTGAATTTGAGGTGGGTTAGGGGTAGGGCAGTCACTCCACCCAGAAGCGGTCAGGGTCACATCAGCCAAATAAAATGAAAGCAGGAGAAAAGACAGGAAGGAAGTATGGCACACACACCAAAAGACATAGGGCTCAATAGTTTCATATGGGAAAGTGTTGTCACATTGTCAGTTACCTCTGGGAAAACCACAGGAGACGAATGAAAGCTTTATTTACTATGGTAGAATCAGTTGGGTTTACAATCCTTCAAGAGACTCTTAGCAGAAATCAGGCTTTTCATGTTTCACTGTACCATTCTAGCCTAAGATGTTAAACCAAACTCTTCTTGAAATTAAAATACTTGCAGGTTGAAGGAGTAGCTTGAAAAAAAAACAAATAAACAAAAAAATGACCTCTTACCAGTCCTCTTTGGAATTCTTAGAAAGGCACCAAACTGCCAAGAGAAAGATCTCTGAAAAAGGTCAGCTCAAACCTGGTTACAAATGACTCTTAACAGCTCCTTGTTCTTCGATTTCTCAGAATCTAGGTCATGTCAGAGTTCAGCTTTCCTGAGTAGTATTCGAAGCTGCCTTCTCACAACAAACTCACTAATAGTATAAAATAAACTCACAGGTCAGCTTCTTTTTTGTGTCTCAGCCCTGTGATGTGGTTACAAGTGGTACAAGAAAGGTAATGGAAATCTTCTGAGAAATTTGCTAAAAAGAGAACTGGTCCATGAATAATTGAAGTTAGCTGAAAGAACACTACTCAAACTATATTGTAATAATAGGAATGACATTCAGGGCTTCTTAATTGCCAGTGCTGCAGAAAAAAAAAAAACTATTACTTAGACATCTTCCTTTCTACCTATCCAATACTCCATATTCAGGTAGAGCTCCTCATTATCAGGCCCTACACTTCAAGTTTACACTGGCTTGTAAATTTTTGCTCATTTGTTCCTTTGCTTTAAATTATATCTCCAGTGCTCTACCTATCCAAAGTTCACACTGCCCTTAAGGTCCAATTGAAGTACAGCCTCTTCCATATCTCCCCTAACAAATGAAGTTTACTCTAACCTAAGCCAGTTTGGCACAATGGAGAGCATATTTATTCTAGAGTGAGAAAATCTACACTCATAACTCTGATGCTTATTGCCTGTGTAGCCTTGGACAAATCTTTAAACTTGATGAGGTCTCAGTTTCTTTATCAAAAAAAATGATTGAATTGAGCTAGATGGCTTTTGACATGCTTTCCAACTCTAGTACTATAATCACTTCATTAGTGAATTTTAACACTTTAAGAAATATTTCTTTATCCAATGACTGTTTTATATGTATGTCTCGTATATCAAGAAGATTATGAGCTCTTTGATAGAAAAAAAACTTTGCCCAATATTCTAGGATTTAGAAAAAATGTCTTTTATCGTCTCATCTAACACACTGATTTTACAAATACAAAAAAAAAAAAAACCTAAAGTGCAAAAGGGAAAGTAACTTGTTCAAGGTGCACCACATGTGGTGTGGGAATCAGAGCTTGGACTTTAAGTTCTCAACCTTCAAAGTTTACGTTTTTTTTTTTTTTTTTTTTTTTGTCAATTCTGCTTTCACCTAATCACTTGCATCTCTCCCATTCTTTTTATTTGTAAAACCACATCTTTAGTTGAGGCTTTTAATTTCCTCTCTCCTATGTTACTGAAGCAACTTCCTAATTGTATTCTCTCCTTCTAGATTCTCTTCTCTAATACATTATCCAGCTACATGCCAAAATGATCACCCTTCAGTATAAGCCTGACACCATGATCTGCAGTATTTAATTAATGCTTCTAGGATAGACCGCTGGGTCTGGAATCAGGAAGATCTGAGTTAAAATCAGACTTCAGACACTTAGTAGCTGTGTGGCCAAGGGAAACTCATTTAACCCTGTTTGCCTCAATGCCTTATCTGTAAAGTGAGCTGGAGAAGGAAATGAGGAACCACTGCAGTATCTTTGCCAAAACAACAACGACAGAAACAAATGGGCTGTCACACTTACTGTGTGTCCAGTGGCAAGAAATTTAACTTCTGTCTGTCTGTTTCATTTGTAAAATGGAGATAATAACATACCTCCCAGGGTTATTGTAAGGAAAAATAAAGAAATAGTATTTGTAAAAAGTTTCACAAACCTTAAAGGGCTAATAAACACTAATTAATATTGCTGTTGATTTGGCTACTGTTGCTGTTGTTGTTAACATTTCCTCATCTTGGCAGACCATCTCCTATGTCCATGTATTTGTAAGTTTATCTCCCACACATGAAATACATTCCCTCCTCTCCTTTGCTTTCTACAATCCTTTGCTTCTTTCAGGGTTTAGTTCATGTGTGAACCATTTGGAAAGAATAATTGAGCTCTTTTCTGCTACTTCTGACCACGAGGATTTCCTAGGACAACTAGTACAAGGACCATAATACTTGTTCAAGAAAAAGCCTTATTGAGGGGCGGAGCAAAGATGGCAGAGCCAAAGCAGGGACTTACCTGAGCTCTCTCACAAATTACTTCAGATACCTCTAAAAAGTGAATCTGAACCAACTTGAGACTTTTAGAATCCACTAGGAGACAGAGTGTGGCAGATTTCCAGTCCAGGACAACTCATAAGGTGGATGGAAGGGGCCTACTGCACCTGGCTTGGAAAGGGCAGAGAGCCTGGATCTATACCAGGCCAGAGAGGAGCTGGAGTGTGTCCTGTAGACTGAATCACCCCCAGCAGTGGTGATTCTCAAAACTATTGAACAAGTAAATAAAAATAAGAGCTGGTTTTATGAAACAATCAATAAAATTGATAAACCTTTTATTAATTTGATTTGAAAGAAGAAAACCAAATTACCAGTATCAGAACTGGAAAGAGTGAATTCATCTCTAATGAAGAGGAAATTAAAATAGTAATTAGGCATTATTTTGCCCAATTGTATGTCCATAAATTTGAAAATCTTAGTGAAATGGTTGAATATTTACAAAATTATAAATTGCCCAGATTAAAAGAAGAGGAAGTCAAATATGTCAATAACTCCATCTCAGAAAAATAAATTGAACAAGCCATCAAGGAACTCCCTAGGAAAAAAAATCTCTAAGATCAGAAGGATTTACAAGTGAATTCTATCAAATATTTAAAGAACAATTAATCCCAATACTATATAGATTATTTGGGAAAATTGTTGGAGTCCTACCAAATTCTTTTTATGAGACAAATATAGTACTGATACCTAAACCAGGAAGAGCCGAAACAGAGAAATAAAATTAAAGACAATTTCCCTAATGAATACAGATGCAAAATATTTAAACAAAATATTAGCAAAAGGATTACAGCAATTTATCACAAAAATAGTGCACTTTGGTAGGATTTATACCAGGAATGCAGGGCTATTTCAATATTAGGAAAGCTATCAGTGTAATTGATCATTTCAACAACAAACCTAACAAAACCATATAATAATTTCAATAGATGCAGAGAAAGCTTTTGAAAATAAAATGTCCATTCCTACTTAAAACACTGGAGAGTAAAAGAATAAATGTAACCTTACTTAAAATGATAACTAGCATCTACCTAAAACCACGAGCAAGCATTGCATGTATTGAGAATAAGCTAGATGCAATTCCAATAAGATTGGTGGTGAAACAAGGATGTCCATTATCACCACTGTTATTCAACATGGTACTAGATAGTGGTGGTATTCAGCCTGTTTGCACTGGTTCAGTAGAACCTGTACCTAATTTTAGGTTTAGTTCTGTGAACTATTTGTTAGTGGGGGCAGGGCCTGCAAATCAGTTGTTTAGTTTTCAACATACATTTCCCCAAGATTTTGAGTTACAAATTTTTTCCTCATATCTACCCTCTCCTCCACCTCAAGATGGCCAGTATTCTGATTGCCCCTTTCTCCAGTCTGCCCTCCTTTTTATCACCTCACTCGCCACCCCCCTCTATCCATTTTCCCCTTACTTTCTTGTAGAAGATATATTTCTATATCCCATCGCCTGTACATCTTATTTCCCAGTTGCATGTAAAAACATGGTTTATAACATTTGTTTTTAAAACTCTGAGTTCCAAATTCTTTCCTTTGTTCTCTCCCCACCCACCCTCCTGGAGAAGGCCAAGAATTCAATATAGGTTATACATGTATCATTATGCAAAACATTTCCATAATAGTCATGTTGTGAAAGACTAGCTTTATTTCTTTCCATCCTATCCTGTCCCCCATTTATTCAAATTTCTCCTTTGACCCTATCCCTTTTCAAAAGTGTTTGCTTCTGACTATCCCCTGACCTAATCTGTTCTCCTTTATATCATCCCCTCCCCTTATCTCCTTCCCCCCTACTTTCCTGTGGGGTAAGATACCCAACTGAGTGTGTATGTTATTTCCTCTTTAAGCCAAATCTGATGAGATTATTCCATTATAACAGATTTTACTTAACTCTTTTAAGTGAGATAATTTATGCCTTTCTATCTCTCCTGTTTTCCTTCTCCCTGTGTGTTCCACTCTCACCTTTTAATCTATATTTTTGGATATCATCTCTTCATATTCAACATACCTTGTGACCTCTGTCTATATATATGTATGTTCCCTTCAACTACCTTAATATGGAGAAAGGTCTCATAAATTACAAATATCATCTTTCCATGTAGGAATGTAAACAGTTCAACTGTAATAAGTCCCTCATGATTTCTCTTTCCTGTGTACCTTTTCATGCTTCTCTTGATTCTTTTGATCAAGACTGCTTGAAAGTCCTCTATTCCATTGAAAATCTAATTTTTTTTTGGCATGAAATATTATACTCAGTTTTACTGGGTAGGTGATTCACGGTTTTAATCCTAGCTTCTTTGAACTCTGGTATATCATATTCCAAGTCCTTTGATCCCTTAAGGTAGAAGCTACTAAATCTTGTGTTATCCTCATTGTGTTTTCTTTCTAGCTGCTTGCAATATTTTCTCCTTGAACAGGGAACTCGGGAACTTGGCTACAAAATTAACAGGAGTTTTCCTTTTGGGGTCTTTTTAAAGATGTGATTGGTGGATTCTTTCAATTTCTATTTTACCCTCTGGTTCTAGAATATCGAAGCAGTTTTCCTTGATAATTTCTTGAAAGACGATGTCTAGGCTCTTTTTTTGATTATGGCTTTCAGGTAGCCCAATAATTTTTAAATGATCTCTCCTGGATCTGTTCTCCATGGCAGTGTTTTGTCCAATGAGATATTTCAAATTGTCTTCCATTTTTTATTCTTTTGGTTCTCTCTTATAATTTCTTGATTTTGCATAAAGTCATTACCTTCTATTTGCTCCATTCTATTTTTAAGGAATTATTTTCTTCAGTAATCATTTGGACCTCTTTTTCCATTTGGCCAATTCATTCTGGTTTTTTTTAAGACATTCTTCTCCTCATTGACATTTTGGACCTCTTTAGCCATTTGGGTTAGTCTATTTTTAAGGTGGTATTTTCTTCTATATTTTTTTGGTCTCATTTAGCAAGCTATTGACATGTTTTTCATGATTTTCTTGCACCCCTCTCATTTCTTTTCTGAATTTTTCCTCTTCTTGTCTTACTTGATTTTTGAAATCCTTTTCGAGCTCTTCCATGGCCTGAGACCAATTCATATTTTTCTTGGACACTTTTGATGTAGGATCTTCAACTTTGTTCTCTTCTTCTGGCTATATGTTTTGATCTTCTTTGTCACCAAAATAAGATGCTATAGTCTGAGTTTTTATGCTGTCCACACATTTTTCCAGCTAATTACTTGATTTTGAGCTCTTTGTCAAGGTATAACTCTGCTTCCAGAGTGGAGAGTGCTCTATCCTAAGCTTCAAGGGTTTTGCAATGCTGTTTTCTGAGCTACTTGTAGGCACCTGTATATTTTCAGTTCTCCTGAGGTGGTCTGATCCAAGGAGACATGTTTACTCCTCTTCTGGCCTGTGCCCTGGTCTGTGAGTGATGTCAAGCACTCTTTTTGCCTTGGAACTGCTAGGAGGCCTCCCTCTCCATAGCCACCACAAGCTCTGCCACACTAGCACTCCTGTTCACTGCAGGACCACCAACCAGGACTGTGACCCTGACCTAAGCAGGGAAAAGTAAGAGAATCCTGCCCCAGCCCTGGCAAAGAGATCCCTGCACTCCTGCTCTGATCAGCTACTCAAGTGCCCTCACTGTCTCTGTGCCTAGAGCTCCAGAAGCAGCCACTGCTGCTACTGCTGCCTCTGTTGCAGTTACCTCTACTGCCCCAAGTCTGGGGCTGGGCCACACCCTTCTGTCACCCAGGTGCAACAGAGTTTTCTTACTGACCTGCTAAGCTGTGTTTAGCAAGAAGTCTGGAAACTGCCACAGCTCAGTAATTAAGTGCCCAGAACACTTCTCCACCAGGTCTGCTCTGGCATGGTCTGTGCTAGATTCTTCTCCGCACAGTGTGATAGACCCTTCCCAGTGCATCCAGGCCATCTTAGGCTTGACATTTGTTTTGCTCTGTCATTTTGTGGGTTCTGTAGCTCTAAAATTGGTTAGAGTCATTTTTTACAAGTGATTGGAGGGATTTGGGAGAGAGCTCGAGCAAGTACCTTTTTTACTCTACCATCTTGGCTTCACCCCCAGAAATGAAGTTGTATTAATAAACTACAGACAGTAATTGGAAGGAGCTGATAAAGTATAACAAAAAAAATTCATGATGTACTGGTCTTAATGAATACATGTGAATGATTGGTAATTGTCTAGCCAAATGCTAGATAGACAAATGGTTGGTATTCAATGAACACTTGCTGAATTGAGTTGAATTGTACAAAATGGTGTATTACTTCTTTATATTTACTATATACTTCTAAAGTGCTTAATCAGAGGCAGAGCAAAAATGTCAGAGTAAAGGCAAGGACTTTCCTGAGCTCTCTCCCACCACCTCCCCCTCCATTTACCTTTAAACAATGACTCTAAACAAATTCTAGAATGAAAAAACACACCAAAGACAAAGTAAAATAATTTTCCACCCCAAGACACCTTAGAAGGTCAGCAGGGAAGGTATGTTGCAGTAGGGTGAGAGAAGAGCTCAGTCCAGTGCAGGCCATACCAGCACAGACCTGGCCCCAGCAAACCAAAGACAGTGGTGACTGAATCAATGGCAACAGTGGCAATTTCCAGGGGCTGCTCTCAGAATGGCCCTTCTCCCAGCAAATGGGGAGCCACTGAATCTTCATCATCAGCAGCAGATTCTTCTGGAACTCTCAGACCACAGAGTGTAAGAGAGTCAAAAAAGTGGTCAGAATATCACAGGGTCTCTTTGCTGGCACTGGAGGCAGGACTCTGTTGCTTTGATCATACTGGGAACAAGGTTTCAGTTGTAGCTGGCAATCCCAGAGCAAGGAGGAGCACTGACATACCAGAGTTTGTGGTACATTGGAGTAGGAACTCTCCTCATAGTGCCAGGGAAGAAAAAATTTCTTGTGGTCGCTCAAAGGCCAGAGCACAGGCCACAAGAGTAGTAAACACTTCTCCTTAGATCATACACTTTGTTAGAACTGAAAATTTACAAGTCCCAAGAGGTATCTCTGAAAACAGCTTTACAAAACTGTTGAAACTTGGAACAATGCACCCTACACTCTGGAAGCAGAACCCTACTTTAGTAAATAATTGAAAGTCAAGTAATAGGCTGGTTAAATGAGCAAACAGAAAAAAAAATCTGCCCATAGAAAGTTACTATGGAGAAAAAGAAGATCAAAACACACACTCAGAAGATATCAAAGTGGAAGATCTTACAGCCAAAGCCTCCAAGAAAAATATGAATTGGTCTCAGACCATGGAAGAACTCAAAAAGAATTTTGAAAATCAAGTAAAAGACATAGAAAAAAATGGGAAGAGAAGTGAGAGTGATGCAAGAAAATCATGAAAAATGAGTCAAAAAATACTGAGGAAGATAACACCTTAAAAAATAGACAAATCAAATTAGTAAAAGAGGTCCAAAAATCCAATGAGGACAACAATGCATTAAAAACCAGAACTGAACAAATCAAAAAAGAGGGCCTAAAATAACTGAAGAAAATAACTTCTTAAAAAGGTAGAATTAGCCAAGTTGAAAAAAGAGGTACAAAATCTCCCTGAAGAAAACAATTCCTTAAAAATTAGAGTCAAGTAAATAGAAGTTAATGAAATTAGAAGAAATCAAGAAACAATAAAACAAAACCAAAAGAATGAAAAAAATAGAAGAAAATGTGGAATATCTCATTGGAAAAACAACTGACCTGGAAAATAGATCCGGGAGAGATAATTTAAAAATTATAGGACTACCTGAAAGCCATGATCAAAAATAAAAAAAGACCCTAGATATCATCTTTCTATAAATTATTAAGGAAATATGCCCTGATATTCTAGGGATGGAGGGTAAAATAGAAATTGGAGGAATCTACTGATCACCTCCCAGGGATACAATAAGCAAATGCCAGAGTTCCCAGGTCAAAGAGAAAATATTTCAAGCGGTCAGAGAGAAACAATTCAAGTATTGTGGAGCCACAGTCAGGATTACACAAGATTTAGAGGCTTCTACATTAAAAGATCAAAGGACTTGTGATATGATATTCTGGAGTGCAAAGGAGCTAGGATTACCATCAATAATTACTGACCCTGAAAAACTGAGTATGATCCCTCAGGGATAAAAATGGACATTCAATGAAATATAGGACTTACAAGCATTTTTGATGAAAAGATCAGAGCTGAATAGAAAATCTGAAGTTCAAGTACAAAACTCAAGAGAGCATAAAAAGATAAATGAGAAAGGGAATTCATAAGGGACTTAATAAGGTTAAACATTTTTACATCCCTACATGAGAAAGTTGTAATTGTAACCCTTAAGCACTTTTTTTTCATTATTAGGGCAATTAGAAGGAGTATATATAGACAGGGGCACAGGTGTGAACTGAATGTGAAGGGGTGATATCTAAAAAAAGAAGGGATGAGAGAGGAATATTCTTGGTGAAAGGGAAAAGGAGAGGTAGAATGGGGTAAATTATCTCACATAAAAAAGCAAGAAAAAGCTTTTACAATGATGGGGGGAAGAAGAGGGGGCATGAGGAGGAATGGGTAAACCTTACACTCATCGGAACTGGGTCAAAGAGGGAATAACATACATACTCAATTGGATGTGGAAATCTAGCTTGCCCTACAGGAAAGGAGGAGAAGAAGATAGGGGAATTAGAAGGTAAAGCAGATTGGGTAAGGTGTAGTCAGAGGCTAACAGGATGAAAGGAGAGAGAGAATAGAATGAATGAAGAGGAAATAGGATGGAGAGAAATACAGTTAACAATGGTAACTATGAAAAAAATTGAAGCAAATTTTTCTGACAAAGGCCTCCTTTCTCAAACATATAGTGAATTCTATCATTAAGGCAAAATTCATTACCTCGAAGAGAACCATAAGCATTCCTGAATGGTTTCGAATTGCAGAATATAATGAATTCTCTAGGAAGAAGGCAGAGGAAGTATAACATTTATTTAGACTCCAAAGCATCAGACCCAAGGACCAATGCTCCCAATTCAATATCATGGCAACAACTTTCCAAAACCAATAAGCCCACCTCACTATAGTAACAAGGAGGATACAACAAAATATTAGAGCAGCAAGCCAGAACATACTTGTGCTTCCCCTCAATGCTACGGCCCTCCTATAAGAAGATCACTCACAAATCCTAAGTCCCTGCTCAGCGCTCCTTCCCACGGTTCTGCTGACTCCAGGTTCTGCAACTCCCTCTTGTGTTAAGCACTCTCCACTCTGCATGCTCTGGAAGCTGGCCCTTGGCTTCTGAATCATGTTGCTCTCCATTTCTCAATTTCTTCAGCTTCTTGCTTCTAGTCCTCCATTTCTCGGTTTCTGCAGCGTCTGCAGTTTCAAGCTCTGTTCTCTCTTTTTATATGGTCCCTAGACTTCATCTGATTGACTGGAACTGAGGCACATACCATTAGCTCTGGTCTTAGCAACTCCCCTTAGGGCCCTGAGGGCTTTCCACCCCTCAAACTAGCAGACTAGTTTGCTAACCAGCCAGGGGCCTCACATCTAATTAGTGAAAGTGTGTGGGCCTCTCTCTAATCAGACTTCCCTTTGTTGGCCCCACCCAAAGCTTGTTCAATGGGGGAGAAAGATCTTTTCACTTACTGATTAGCTTCACATGAATTGAGTCAAGTTTATAAAAATTTTTAAATAGCTTGATCATATCATGTATCTTAAGTAGGCTACACATTTTCTTTTCAGTCTTCTTTTATACAATTACTTTGTTTCAACAACTTTCTTGCTCTTCCCATTGTTTTATTCCAAGGACAATAGAAGGCAATTTCACCCAAGCTTGATGGACATGATCATTTTATTTAGTTAATAGTTAATACAGACTAAGATGCCCCTTTTCTGAATTTTGGCCTGATCAGTGCATAATTTGTTACATACTAAATGTCTGCCAAAACCCAATCCTCAGGAAAGCCAAACCCAAAGGTCAATATTTGTGTCCCAAGTTAACTCATGGGATTCCAATGTGAAGTCCTATTGTGATTGATTGGTTGAGGGAAGTATAAGAGGGACAAGATGTGATCCATGTTTAACAGCAGAAGTTCTAGCTCTAACATATAAACAATGGCTCTTCCATGCCTAGATCATGGCATTGCTGGGTTTCTTTCTTTTCTCTGATACTTTGTCTACCTGTTGATGTCATTACATAGTTTCCTTGGGACCATCCTAAGAAGGCAGTTTGCCTAGTAATTTTTTCTTTTCAAAGTGCACATTTGCGTCCCAAAAACATCACCACCCAAGGGTGCTTGTTTCTTTGATTTTTCTTTTAAATAAACACAGCAGACAAAATCACAGGAAAACCATGTTATTCTAAACAATTTATGAGAGTGTCTGCATGATGGGATTTCTCTGTAGCAAGGACTCAGCTCTGTTCTACAAATGATTCATTACTATTTTCTTCAGTAGTCACCAGTAGACCAGACAGAAAAATCAAAGTTAATTGAATGCTTATGTATAATATATATATATATATATATGTGTATGTGTATATGTATATGTGCATGTATATGTGTATCTATATATGTATATATTTGTGTGTATATATCTATATGTACACATAAATATTCTTTTAAAGTTATATATGTAGATATGCATATGTGAACTAAACACATAACATATATATGCATTGCATATATACAATACATAAATATGTATTACATATGGATAGTATGTGCATGTGTGTACATATGTGTATATGTACATACATCCATATAAATGCATATATGAATATAGCTATAGTTCTGTCTGTGTGTATATATTCACTTTTAAACACTTAGAATATTTAGCCTTTCATATTTGAAGATGTAGTTATAAAAGGTACACAATGAAAAATAAGACTTCTTGCCAAATATGCCCAATGCAGGACATCTGAAAGAAATTAGTCTGAATTTCAGAAGTACTTTTCCACTCTGTCCCTGTGCCCTCAGGCCATTAAAAAACCCAGCACGTTCTTTCAATGCTGGATGCAGGGTTGGAAGAGGCTGCCAGATATGCAGGGCAGGGCCAAAGCATAAAGTTCAACACTTCAAGACTGATCAGCTTCATCAAGAGACCTCTCAGGGACATCTTCCCTGGATCTAGTCAGGCAGTAGATCGTCCTATCCCTACAAAGAGAGAGAGATAGGACCGGCAGAGGCACTTCCCAAAGTTAATTCTTTTCTGACTCTAGGCTATTACAAAGCAGAATTACAGGATTGGCTAGAGGCAAAACTAAAGCTTTCAGTATTTTTTTCTTGCTGCTGCCAGTCTCCCTCTTCAGTTACCCTCTGCTCCTGTTAATGTATCTTTTCCTGCCACTCTTTTAAATACTCTGCCCAATGTCCCAAATTTGGCACTTGTTCTCAGCTCTATCCCAACAAGGTAATAGAAAAGAGTGGTTTAAAGGGACTTCAGGAGCTATTCACACTAGAAAGTTTTACATTTAAGAATCAGTTCTTAAATATTGAATAGAAAGAAACTCTGAGAGTAGAAAGATTTCCATTCATTCATCTTTTTTTTTTTTTTTTATCAGAGGACTCAGATCAGAACCTATACAAATGGTTACTCACTCTGTCTACTAAGGCTCCATCACCATTCACTGACATTTGAACACTGCTGCCTCTCCTCCTGAAGGAGGAACTGCCTCCTCACCTCTTGGAGGTGAGCAATAGGTAGCTATTCAAAGCTCTATCTCATACAGAAGATCACAGCTGTGATATTAATTGCCACTATGCTATCTTCAAAAACTGTAGGAGAAACTTGCTTACTCACCATGATCAATTATAAAACATTTTTTTTACTTAAGCATTGGATCTTCTTTTGAGTTTCCTATCAGATGGTTTAGCTAATTCTTAAAAAACTATTCATTCTCTTCACTAAGTTAAATATTATGTCTGTAACACTGTTTACACTATTGAGAAATGTGGTAATTTGATCTCAGAATCATGCCTCAATCTGAATTACATGATGTTAGACCCTGAAGGATCTTTAAAAATCACCTATTCTATATTATTTCCCTAATAAATGAGGAAACTGACCCTGAAAGAAAGGAAGTAACTTTTCTAAACTCAGAAAAATAGTGACTGGCAGAAATGGAGTCAAAACTGAAAACTCCAGGTTCCTAGTTCAAATATCTTTCCTCTACATATTGATTATTCTATATAAATGAATGTTCACTATACAGTCAAATCCCAACATTTGCACATTTAATTTTTATGACTTCAAACATTGGCATGATTTTATTTGTAACCCTGCTTTCACTTTCTCATTAGCCATCATGCACATTGATGGTTATGCATAGTAGACAAAAAAAAAAGAGAAGCCTGAGGCACACAAGTTTGTGAAGTGCCTGGTGTCCTACTAGATGCTTCACTGATCTTGTTTGCCCTACCTTTGTAAAGAACTCCCTGTGTATTCAATGCATATTTTCATTGTTTGCCTTTTAAAACTAAAGTTTTATTCTGCAATTAGGTCCCAAAAAGATAGTACAAGTCCTCTGGGCTCTAATACAAAGAATGCAAAGTGAGTGATGCAGCTTAGTGAGAAAACAAAAGTACTGGATAAACTTTGTGTTGGAATATCTGCAGCAACCATTGGCCCCAAGTTTGTTATTAATGCATCCATGTTCAATATATCCACAAAAAAAGGAGGAAGGTATTTATGGTACTTTCAGTTTCATGTGTTATTAAAAGTGAACATTGTCTGAAATCAATGTTTATTTATTTATTTGTTTAATTGAGATGTTAACAAAAAAAA
>CM053622.1:304182440-304199661 GCA_028646595.1 Phalanger gymnotis
TATACATAATGTAGCCCATGTTGAATTGCTGGACTTCTTAGGGAGGCTGGGTGGGAAGGGAAGAGGGGAGAGAATTTGGAACTTGAAGTTTTTTAAAAAATAGATGTTTAAAAGTAAAATTTTTTTTTCATGCAACTAGAAAATAAGATACACAGGCAATTGGGCATAGAAATTTATCTTGCCCTACAAGAAAAGAAGGGAAAAGGGGATGGGAGGGGAGTGGGGTGACAGAAGGGAGGGCTGACTGAGGAACAAGGCAACCAGAATATACGCCATCTTGGAGTGGGGGGGTAGAAATGGGAAGAAATTTTGTAATTCAAACTCCTATGAAAAGCAATGCTGAAAACTAAACATATTAAATAAAAAGGAATTTAAAAAAAAGAATTATTAGTCTACAAGAAAGCCATGATGAAAAAAAGAGCTTGGACAGGATCTTTCAAGAAATCATTACGGAAAGCTGAATTGGGATCCTAGAACCAGAGGGTAAAATAGTCACCAAAAGAGTCCACCAATCACCTCCTGAAAGAGATCCTAAATTGAAAATGTCAAGCAATATTGTAGCCAAATTCCAGAGTTATCAGATCAAGGAGAGAATACTCTAAGCAGACAGAAATAAATAATTCAATTATCATGGTACCACAGTAAGGATTACACAGGACCTTGCAGCTTCTACATTAAAAGTTCATAGGTCTTGGAATATGATATTCCATATACAAAAAAGCTCAGATTACAATGAAGGATAAACTACTCAGTAAAACTGAGCATAATCTTTCAGGAGAGGAGATGGATATTCAATTGAATAGGGGACTTCCACACTTTCTGGATGAAAAGACCACAGCTTACTGGAAAATTTGAACTTCAAATACAGGACCCAAGAGAGACATAAAAAGGTAAACAGGAAAGGGAAAAAGAAAACATTTTATTCAATAAGGTCAGATTGTTTACATCCCTACATGAGAAGATTATACTGATAACTCTTGAGAACTGTAGCTTTACTACATCATATAGAAGAGAAATCCATAGACAAAGGGGGTGGGCTTAAGTTGATTTTGATGCAATGATAAAAATCATAATTAAGCACTGATAAAAGATTGTAATAGGAGAAGAGAAAAGGAGGAGGCAGAAAAGGGTAACCTATATTGCATGAAGAGGCACAAAGACATAGTAGCGGCAAAGAAGGAAGGAAGATGATCATTGATTGAACCTTACTCTCACTGGATATGGCTCAAGGAGGGAGTAGCCTACTCAGTGAGTATAGAAATCTAACTTGCCAATAGGCAGTTTCAGGTGAAGGGGAAAGAAAAGGGAGGGGGAGATATAAGAGATGGTAAATTGTGGGAGGCAGTGGCCAAAAGCAAAACTCTAGTGAGGAGGGAAAGGGAGAACAGGGAAAGAAATGCATAAATGGTGGGGGTGGGGGAAGGATAGATAGAAAGACACAGATGGTAACTATAAATCTTCAATATACAATATATTATACTTCAGCTGAACTGAAAAAAATCAGGGATAGCAAACTTGATCTCAGACAAAGCCAAAGCAAAAATAGATATAATTAAAAGAGATAAGGAAGGAAACAATATCATGCTGAAAGGCACTATAGAAGCAGTATCATTACTAAACATATATGTACCAAGTGCTATAACATCCAAATACTTGGAGGAGAGGTTAAGAGAGTTACAGGAAGAAACTCACAGCAAAACTATGCTAGTGGGGTACTTTAACTTCCACCTCTCCAAACTAGATAAATCTAACCACAAAATAAAGAAGAAAGAAATTAAGGAGGTGAAGAGAATTTTAGAAAAGTTAGATATTTTAGAGCTTTAGAGAAGAAAATTGAATGGAGAAAGAAAGGAATATATCCTTTTCTCACCTACACCAAAATTGACCATGTACTAGGGCACAAAAATCTCACAACACAATTCAGAAAGGCAAAAATATTAAATGCATTTAATGTATTGAAAATCCTTTTCACATCATGATGCAATAAAAATTATATGAAATAAAAGTTCATGGAGAGATAGACTAAAAAATGAATTGGAAACTAAATAATCTAATCCTAAAAATGAGTAGATTCAACAACAAAACACAGAAACAATCAATTACTTCATCCAGGAGAATGACAATAATGAGACAGCATACCAAAACATATGGCATGCAGCAAAAACTGTTCTTAGAGGAAGTTTTATATTTTTAAATACTTACATGAATAAAATAAAGAAAAAGATCAATGAATTGGGCACGTAATAAAAGACCTAAATAAAGAACAAGTTTTTAAAAAGAAAGAGTCCTACCAAATTCTTTTTTATAATATAAATGTGGTAATGATACCTGAAGGGAAGTCAAAACAAGGAAAGTTATAGACCAATTTACCTAGACACAAAATTACTTGTAGATACAAAAATTTTAAATAAAATATTACCAAAACTATTACAACAGCTTATCATGAGAATAACACAGTATGACCAGGTAGGATTTGAAAATTCAGGGCTGCTCCAATATTAGGAAAACTATTAGCATAATTGATCACATCAACAATAAATCTAACAAATTAAATGATTATATGAATAGAGGCAGAAAAAGTTTTTGATAAAATACAACACCCATTCCTATTAAAAACACTAGAGAGCATAAGAACAAATTGAGCCTTCTTTAAATTTATAAATAGCATCTACCTAAACCCATCAACAAGCATTATTTGTAATTGGCACAAGCTAGACGCATTTCCAGAAAGATTGAAGGTGAAACACATTATCACTCTTATTATTCAATATAGTACTAGAAATATTAGCTTTAACAATGAGAAGAAAAACAAATTGAAGGAATTAGAATAGGCAAAGAAGAAACTAAGCTGTCATTCTTTGCAGATGATATGATGATATACTTAGAGAATTCTAGAGAATCAACTGAAAAACTACTTGAAAAAATAAACAACTTTAGCAAAGTTACAGAATATAAAGAAAAGCTTTTTCTGTATGTATTGATATAATCACATGGTTTCTGCTAGGTTTCTTATTGATATGATCGATTATGCTGATAATTTTCTTAATATTGTACCAGCCTTGCATTCCTGGAATAAATCACACCCTGTCATAGTGTATTATTCTCATGATAAGTTGCTGCAGTCTTTTTGCTCTCTTTTATTTAAAATTTTACAGTAATATTCATTGGGGAAATTTGTCTGCAATTTTCTTTCTTTGTTTTTCCTCTTCCTGGTTTAGTACCATATTTATGTCTTAAAAAGAATTTGTCAGGACTCCTTCTTCCCTTATTTTCCTAAATACTTTATACAGTATGGGGATTAATTGTTCTTTAAATGTTTAATAGAATTCACTTGTAAATCCATCTGACTCTGGAGATTTTTTTTCCTAGACAGTTCATTGATGTCTTGCTCAATTTATTTTTCTGAGATGGGGTTATTTAAGTGTTTTAATTCCTCTTCTGTTAATCTGGGCAACTTATATTTTTGTAAATATTCATCCATTTCCCTAACATTATCAAATTTAGGGTCATACAATTGGGCAAAATAATTCCTAATTGTTGTTGTAATTTCCTCTTCACTGGGATGAATTCAACCTTTTCATTTTTGATAGGGGTAATTTGGTTTTCTTCTTTCTTTTTTTAAATCAATTTGACCAAAAGTTTATCAATATTATTAATTTTTGCATAAAACCAGTTCTTAGTTTTATTATTTGGATATTTTTTATTTCAATTTTATTAATCTCTCCTTTAGTTTTAGGTATTTCTAATTTAGTATTTAATTGGGGATTTTTCAATTTATTCTTTTTTCTAGCTTTTTCTGTTGCATGCTCAATTCATTGATCTCCTTTTTCTCTATTTCATTCATGTAAGCATTCAGAAATATAAAACTTCCCCCAAGAACTGCTTTTGCATATTGTCTTATTGTCATTCTCTTAAATGAAGGTATTGATTGTTTCTATGATTTGTTCTTTGACCTGCTCATTCTTTTGGAGTAAATTATTTAGTTTCCAATTAATTTTAGTTTATCCTACCATGGTACTTTATTACAAATAATTTTTATTGCACCATGAACTGAGGTTTTTTATGCCCAAGTACATGGTCATTTTTTTGTCTATGTGTCATGTACTGCTCAGAAACAAAATATATTCCTTGCTATCCCCATTCAGTTCTCTCCAGAAGTCTATAATATCTAGATTTGTAAAATTCTATTCACCTTCTTAACTTCTTTCTTGCCTATTTTGAGGTTATATTTATCAAGTTTATAAAGGAGGAGGTTAAGGTCCCCTAATAGTATGGTTTTGCTGGATAATTCTTCCTGTAAATCCCTCAATTTCTCCTCTTTGAGTTTGCATGCTATACCACTTGGTCCATATATGTTAAGTAATGATATTACTTCACTGTCTAAGGTGCCTTTTAGCTGGAAATAGTTTCTTTCCTTATCTATTTTAATTAGATTTATCTTTGCTTGTGCTTTGTCTAAGATTAGGTTTGCTAAGCCTGCTTTTTTTTTTACTTCAGTCAACATAGGGATGTAAACAGCTCGCCCTTGTTGAATAACAAGGATATATATATATATATATATACATACACACACACACACACATATACATATGTGTGTGTGTGCGCACGCGCACGTGTGTGTGTGTGTGTGTAAGTGTTTTACTTCCTCTTGGAAGCTCATGCTTCTAAAGCATGTTTCCTAGGAGTTGGACCATATAATTGTCCCCTGTTTACCTTTTCCCTGTTTTCCCCTGTTTACCTTTTTATGCCTGTCTTGAGTCTTGTATTTGAAGATCAAATTTTCCATTGAGCTCTGGCCTTTTCATCAAGAAGGTCTAGAATTCCGTTATTTCATTGAATATCCATTTCCTCCCCTGAAAGATTATGTTCAATTTTGCTGGGTATTCGATTGCTGGTTGTAGTCCAAGCTCCTTTGCCTTACAGAATATCATATTCCAATCTCTCTGTTCTTTTAACATAGAAGCTGCAAGATGCTGTTTGATTTTGTCTGTAGTTCCACAGTATTTGAATTGCTTCTTTCAGAATGCTTGCAGTATTTTCTCCTTGCCCTGATAAATCTGGATTTTGACTATAGTATTCCTTGGAGTTTTCAATTTGGGATCTCTTTCAGGGGGTGATAGGTGGGTTCCTTTGATTTCTAATTTACCTTCTGGTTCTAGGACATTGAGGCACTTTTCCCTGAAGATTTCTTGGAAGATACTGTCCAGGCTCTTTTTTTCATCATGGCTTTCTGGAAGATCGATAATTCTTAGATTATTTCTCCTGGGTCTATTTTCCAGGTTGGTTGTTTTTCCAATGCTATAATTTATGTTTTGTTCTATTTTTTCATTCATTAGATTTTGTTTTATTGATTCTAGATGCCTCATAGAGTCATTAGCTTCTACTTGCCCAATTCTAAGTTTTAACAAATTATTTTCTTCAGATAGTTTCTGCACCTCTCTTTCCATTTAGCCAATTTTACTTTTAAAGGAGACATTTTCTACTGTTAGATTCTGTAATTTTTCTTTTACCTCTATAATTTGGGTTTTAATATCTTCTTTTTGCTCTTCTAGGAATGCTTACTGGGCTTGAGACTAGATCGCATTCACTTTTGAGGTTTCAGATGTGGGTATAGTGTCAATGCGGTCTTCTTCTGAATTCATATTTTGATCTTGTCTGTCTCTATAATATGATTCAATGGTCTTTTTTTTAACTTTTCTACCTTGCTTCTTCATTGTGATTGCTTTTTTTCTTGGCTTTTTAAATGGATCTCTGCTTCTGGGGTCCAGGAGGCTATGTCCCAAGATTCTTGTGTTGGGAGCTAGGGCTGGTTACTGACTTTGTGTGCTGTTGCCTCTGGTTTTGTCAGCTAGAAGCTATATAGTGCTGCTTACCTGATGATGAGCTGAAGCTAGCTGGTGTGTGCCAAGTACTAAAGACCAGTGAAGTCTTTCTGAGTTTCCCCAGGGGGAGAAACAGCATGAGGTATGGGGGGAGGGGTGGTCTGGCTGCTGGAAGTCTCCTTTTCCCTTAGGACATCACTATATAGGACAGGTTTTCTCAGCCATCGATTTGCACTGCAGTCTGCCAATTCCTCTGGCTGTGCAAAGGCTTTCCTGGGGTCTTTGTGTTGGCATTTGCAGGCTCCACCCTCCAGAGCTCAGGAACAATTGCTGGTATGCTAAGGTGAGGCTTGCTCCATGCCTCCCTTATTGAATTGGTCTTCTTCTGTCTCCTCAAGAAGTGGTCTCCCCAGCTTCCTGAGCTAAAAGACTACTGAACTTCTACTTCTGACTCCTCTATTCCAGGGTTTCTCCTAGGGCAGTATTCTCTGGGATGTTCAAGGATAGGATGAGAGCTCTTAGCGTTTACTGGGTCATTATGGCTCCTGGAAGTTCAAGAAGGTGAGTTTCAAACCGTTAGACTGTGGGCTGATAGCTACAAGAGGAGCTTCTGCTGCTGCCACACTCTGCACTTCTGTCTCACCAGTGCAGCTGACAGTCTGAGCCTGATTCCATTCCAGTATGGTACTCCGGTATGTTTGGTGATTGTTCCATGTGCCTAGTGCTCTCCTGGCCAGGTAAAACAGATCCCTCTTTTTCTGGACTCTCCTGGCTTGCAAATCTGCCACACTCTGCCTCCTAGTGGATTCTACCTCTCTCAAATCTGTTCAGATTCACTTCTGGAGACATATCTGAAAGAATTTGTGAGAGTGTTCAGGCATATCCCTGTTTACACTCTGGTATCTTGGCTCCAGCCCCTGTTACTTAATTTTATATCCTGAAACTTCACTAAAGTTGATAATAATGTTAAGTTGTGTTTTTTAGTTGACTCTCTAGGCTTCTCTAAGCATACCATCATATCATCTGCAAAGAATGATAGTTTTCTTTCCTCATTGCCTAATTTAATTCCTTCAATCTCTTTTTTCTTCTCTTATTGCTAAAGCTAACATTGCTAGTACTGGTGATAATGGGCATCCTTGCTTCACCCTGATCTTATTGAGGAGACTTCTAGCTTATCCCCATTACAGATTGTGCTTACTGATTGTTTTAGAAAGGCGCTACTTACCATTTTAAGGAAACCTCCATTTATGCCCATGTTCTCCAGTGTTTTTAATAGGAATAGGCTGGGTTTTTTTTGGTCAAAAGGGTTTTCTGCATCTATTGAGATAATGATTTCTTTTGTTTTTGTTATTGATATAGTCAATTATGTTGATAGTATTCCTAATACTGAACCAATCCTATATGTCATGCATAAATCCCACCTGGTTATAATGTATACTGCTGCAATTTCCCTGCTAGCATTTTAATTAAAATTTTTACATCAATATTCAGTAAAGAAATTGGTCTATAGTTTTCTTTTTTTTGTTTTAGGTCTTCCTGATTTAAGTAACAGCTCCATATTTGTGTCATAAAAGGAGTTTGGTAGACCTCTTCCTTTGCCTATTTTTTTCCAATTTGTTTTTGTCGTATTGGAATGGATTGTTCCTTAAATGTCTGGTAGAATTCATATGTAAATCTATCTGCTCAGAGGATTTTTTTTTTCCTTAAGGAGTTTGATACCTTGTTTAACTTCTTTTTCTAAGATGGATTTCTTTAAGAATTTTATTTCCTTTTCTATTAATCTAAGCAACCTATATGTTTGTAAATATTTAATGATTTCACTCAGAGTGTTATGTTTGCTGCCATATAAATAGACAAAATATTTCATAACGATTGCTTTAGTTTCCTCTTTATTTGGTGGTGAATTCACCCTTTACATTTCTGATACTAGAAAGTTGCTTTTCTTTTTTTATCAAATTAACCAATGATTTATCATATTCATATATATATATATTCTATGTGTGTGTGAATATGATAGATAAAGCATGCCCAATTCACAGATTTCTTCTTTCTCTATTTTATTGTCATAAGAATTTAGAGAAAGAATTTTTCCTTTAAGTACTGCCTTGACAGCATCCCACAAATTTTAGTATGTTGTCTCATAGTTATTCTCTTTAATGAAATTGATTATTTCTGCAATTTCTTCTTTCAGTGACATTCTTTGGGATTAGATTATTTCATTTTGAATTAACTTTTAATCTACCTTCTACTGCCCTTTATTGAATGGAATTTGTATTCCATTATGATCTGAAAAGAAAGCATTTACTATTTCTGCCTTTTTGCATTTGATTGAGACTTTCTTATGCCCTAATGCATGGCTAATTTTTTGTGTAGGTGCCATGTACCACTGAGAAGAGTGTATATTCTTTCCTATACCCATTCAATTTTTATAGAGGCCTGTCATATCTAACTTTTCTAAAATTCTATTCACCTCTTTACTTCTTTCCTCTTTATCTTGTGCTTATATTTATCTAGTTCTGAGAGGAGAAAGTTGACATCCTCCACTAGTATAGTATTTCTTCCTGTAATTCACTGAATTTATTCCTTAAGATTTTTCATGCTATACCCTTTTCCCTAGCAACACCACTACTAGGTCTATATCCTAATGATGTCAAAGAAAAGGGAAAAAGCCAAAATGTACAAAAATGTTTATAGCAGCTCTTTTTGTGGTAGCAAAGAATTGGAAATAGAGGGGATGTCCATCAAATGGTGAATGGCAGAACAAGTTGTGATATATGAATGCAGTGGACTACCATTGTTCCACAAGAAATGAACAGGCAGATTTCAGGAAAAAAAAACTGGAAATACTCACATGAAGTGATGCTGAGTGAAATGAGCAGAACCAGGAGAACATTGTACACGGTAAGAGCAACATTGTGCAATGACCTGCTTTGATAGATTAACTCTCCTAGTATTGCAATAATTTAAGATAATTCTAAAAGATTCATGATGGAAAATGCTATCCACATTCAGAGAAAGAACTATGGAGTTTGAATGCAGATCAAAGCATACTATTTTCTCTTTCTTTCTCATAGTTTTCCCCTTTTGTTCTAATTTTTCTTTCACAGCATCAATAATGTGGAAATATATTTAATATGATGTTACATGTATTGCCTCCATTAAATTAAATGTCAACTTGGTGGGAGTAAGGAGGAGAAAAAATTTAGAACTCCAAATCTTATAAAAGCAAATACCGAGAACTAAAAATTAATTAATTAATTAAAAAAGAAAATAACACCTTTAAAGTTAAAAAGAAAAGAATTTTGATGCTTTACTACCTGGTGCATAACTGTTTAATATTGATATTACTTCAATGTCTATGGTACTTTTTAGCAAAATGTAGTTTCCTTGTTTGTATATTTTAATTAGATCTATTTTGCTTTTGCTTTGTCTGAGATCATGATTGCTACTCCTGCTTTTTCTTTCTTTACTTCAGGTGAAGCATAATAGATTCTGCTCCAGTTCCTTACCTTTAAAATGTGTGTATCTCTGTTTCTTGTAAACTACACATTGTAGATTCTAGTTTTTAGTCTACTCTGCTGTTTCCATTTTATGGGATAGTTCATCCCCCTCACAGTAATGATTGCTAATTGTGTATTTCCCTCCATCCTATTTTTCCTCCTGCTTATCCTTCTTTCTCTTTCCTTTCATCCTTTCCCTTCTCACCAATGTTTTACTTACGACCATCACCTCCTTCATTCTGTGCTCCTTTCTGTCTTAACCTCCTTCCCTTCTTCTTCTCCATAGGGAAAGATAGATTTTTTTTAAATGAATTTACTTAGTTTTAGTTTTCACTTTTCACTTCTTTAAGATTTTGAATTCCAAATTTTCTCCCCATCTTTCCCCTCCCCCACCCAAAGACAGCATGCAATTTGATACATGGTCTACATATACATGCATATTAAAATCTACTTTCACATTAGTTATGCTGAAAAGAAGAATTAGAACCAATGGGAGAAACCAAGAGAAAGAAAGATAAACTAAAAAAATGAGAAGCGAGCAAATAATATGGTTTGATCTACATTCAGACTCTTTAGGTTTTTTGTTTTTCTTTTTCTTCTTTTTTCTGTATGTGGACAGCATTTTCCATTTTGAGTTGTCTTAGATCCTTGTATTACTAATAAGCCTATCAAACTTAGTCATCACACAGTGTGGTTTTTACTGTGTACAATGTTCTCCTGGCACTGCTTCCTTCACTCAGCATCAGTTCATGTAAGTCTTTCCATGTTTTTCTGAGGTCCACCTGCTCATCATTTCTTGTAGCTCAATAGTATTCCATTACATTCATATACTACAACTTATTCAGCCATTCTCCAGCTGATGGGCATCTCCTCATTTTCTAATTCTTGGCCACCACAAAAAGAGCTACTATAAATATTTTTGTACGGGGGATCCTTTTCCTATTTGTATGATATCTTTGGGATATAGACCTAGAAGTGCTATTGCTGGGTCAAAGGTCATACACATTTTACAGCCCTTTGGGCATAGTTCAAAATTGCTCTCCAGAACGGTTGGATCAGTTCACAACTCCTGCAACTATTTATAAGTGTTCTAATTTTCCCACATCTTCTCCAGCATTTATCATTTTCTTGTTTTGTCTGATAGGTGTGATGTGGCACCTCAAAGTTGTTTTGATTTGCAGGGAAAGATAAGTTACTATACCAAACTGATTGTGTATGTTATTCTCTCTTTGAGACAATTCCAATGGAAGTAAGGTCAAGTGATGCCCACTACCCACACTCCCATATTCCCTTCCATTGTAATAGGTCTTTCATTCCTCTTCATGTAAGGTAATTTATCCCATTCTACTTCTAATTCTATCATTTTTCTGCTTCCAGGTTAATCCTCTTCCTCATCATTTAACATTTTTATATTATTCTCTCAAAGTTATCTTATATTCCCATGCTTTCTCTATGTATACTCTTTCTAACTTCACTAATAGTGATATAGTTCTGAAGAACTACATCTTCCCATGTAGGGATGTAAACAGGTTAGCCTTATTGAATCCCTTATGTTTCCTCTTGTCATTTTATCTTTCTATACTTCCCTTGAGTCTTGAAATTAAAAATCAGATTTTTTGTTCACTTCCGCCCTTTCCATAAGGAAAGCTTGAAAGCCATCTATTTCACTAAATAACCATTTTCCCCTAAAGGATTATGCTCAGTTTCACCATACAGGTGATTCTTCATCGTAAACCTAACTCCTTTGCCTTCTGGAATACATTACATGCTCTCTGATCCTTTAACATTGAAGCTGCTAAATCTTTTGTAATTCTGATTGTGACTCCCTGATATTTGATTTTTTGCTGCTTGCAATATTTTTCCCTGACCTGGGAGTTCTGGAATTTGGCTTTGCTTTTCCAGATAGTTTTAATTTGGGGATCTCTTTCCAGTGGTTATAGGTCTATTCTTTCAATGTCTACTTCACCCTCTGGTTCTAAGATATCAGGGTAATTTTCTTTGACATTTGTTGAAGAATGACGTCCATGTCTTTTTTCTTATTGAGTCTTTCAGGTGGTAGAATAATTCTTAAATTACCCTCCTGGATCTATTTTCCAGGTCAGTTTTTTTTTTTCCCATGAGATATTTCACATTTACTTTTTTAAAAAAAATTCCTTTGATTCCGTTTGATTGAATCTTGATATCTCATGAAGTCATTAGCTTCCATTTCCTCAATTCTAAATTTTAAGGAGTTATTTTCTATGATGAGTTGGTTTTTTAACCTCTTTTTCCATTTGTACAATTCTAACTTTTAGGTAGCTGTTTTTTATTACTTTTTTTTTTTAACATTTTTCCATATTTTTGTGCTTCTTTTATCAAGCTGTTGACTTTGTCCATGATTCTACTGCATCACTCTCATATTTTTTTCCCATTTTCCTTCTCCTTTTCTTATTTGATTTTTAAAAATCTTTTTGAATTCTTCCAGGAGTTTTTTGGGGACTTGAAACCAATTCAAATTTTTCTTTGAGGATTTGAATGTAGATGTTTTGAATTTAATGCCATTTTCTGAGTTTGTTTCTTGATCTTCCCTTGTTTGAAGGTGAATACAGGAGAGCGCAGGTGATTTCCTGCTTACTCCAACATCTTGGCTCCCAAAAGTGCCTAGTCTGTTTTTTTTTAAATTATATCTCAATTTATTTTTCTCTTTCAGTTTTTTTTTTCAATGAGATATTTTCAAATTTTCTTCCAGTTTGATGTGTGTGTGTGTGCGTGTGTGTGTATGCTGTTTTCTTGGCTAATTCTGGGGGATCAGCAAATTTTCAGTGTTTCCAAGGTGATGTGATGTGTGGAGAGGTGTGGGCACTGGTCTTCTGGATTGCATTCTAGTCTTAACCAAGGAAGCCTCCTCCTCCGCTCCTTTGCAGCCAAACGTGCTAGTGTTTCTCTTGGACCTAGAGCTTTGACCAGGCTTTCTATCTCCTCCAGACACAAGTACTAGCACTCCTCTTGGTCCCGAAATTGGGGTTCCTGCTGCCTTGAAACAAAATGCAAGTTCATTTTTCCACCTGGGAACCATGACCCAGATATGTGATTCAGATCTTCATATGGCCAATAGAATTGCCAGACATCACCAGCTGCACCCAGTGCCAACAAAGGGTTTCCTATAATCTCTTATTGACCACTTGTCCAATCTACTTACCATCTCTGGGCTGAGAACTCCCAAAGCTTCTGCTTGTTTTTAACGCCAACATGTGCATAGACTCTAGTGTCACAGACTCCAGTGTCACAGACTGATGTCACACTCCAAAGTCACAGACCTCTTCTATCAACCTCCTAAGTTGTCCTTGCCTAAAACAAAAGAAATTCTCACCCTGACCTTTTGTTGTCTGTGCCACTCCAAATTTTGATTTGAAGCATTATCTTAAAGGTATTTAAAGGGAATTTTGAAAGAGTTCAGCTAGTTTGCTTCCTGTACTCCACCATCTTGAATCCAGTGCCAAAATCATATTTATCACAAATATCCCACTCAAGAAACCAAATGCAATTAGAAATTGAATGTTGCCAAATTTCTACTTATTCTCATTGGTCTAATAGACAAAGGAGGTGATGGCATAATAAGGGACAGAATATTTCTTTTCTGTCCCTAGGATATTTAATCACTCAACTTGTCATGATATTATTCTTCTTTCCTATTTAGCCTATAATTCCCACCATTAGAGTTATGAGTTATGTGAATGAGATGTGCTTAGTGGCTAAAACCTATTATGATATTACTATTTAATCCACACAGATCTAACACTAAATTCTCCATTGAGTACAAGTTTCACATCAGCAGTTGTCTATTAGCCATCTCCACCTGGATTCACTTCAAGCATCTCAAACTTACCATGTTGAAAATGAAATTGATCTTTCTCCCTAATTACATTTCATGTCCAAACTTCTCTTCTCCTGTTGAAGTTAACACCATCATTCCAAGTACCCCAGCTGAAAATTATCTCTCTTTCTCCATCCTCACACATCTAGTTAGGTGTCATGAATTTTTTTTTTAATTCTTCCTCTCCAATATTTCTTACATACATCCCCTTTGGTTCATTAACATAGACAAAGCCCTAGTTCAGGATCTCATTGCCTTTTGCTTGGACTATTGCAACACTTTGTATTGATCTTAGCATTTGCAATAGTTCCTGTCTCTGATACATCTTCTGTATAGCCATCACAATAATCTTCCAATGGCACAGATATGAGTATGTCATTTCCCCCACTCAAAGGTCTTTATAAAACGAAAGTAAAATAATGAAGTCACACCAATAAAAATTCCAAAATGAAACTGCAAAATTTTCACTTAGAGAATGAAATACAAATTCCTCTGTCTGCCATTTCACACCCTCCATGACTCCAAACATTTTTTTCCATTCATACTTTATTTGATTCCTTGTCATGCACTCCACTTTCCAGCCAAAACTAGACAACAAGTTATTACTTTAAGTTACTTTACCACTTCAAATTTCTCTGATTTTCTACTGGCTGACTGACCCTATACTTGAAATTCACTTTCTCTTACTTTTATGTCTCTTATAATATTGGACTTCCATTAAGGCTTACCTGAATTACCACCTTCTTTTCACAGCCTTTTCAAGTCTACTTCAATGTTCCTCCCTACCCTACACCTTTAGAGCTTCTTTTCTATTCAAATTGCACTGAATTTGCTTTTCTGTTTACATGTTGTATCTCCTCCCACCAAGTTCAATGGAAACTCAGTGAAGACAGAACTTGTGGTTTGTTACTTTCATATCTTAGGACACAGTGGATAGAGCACTGGGCCTGGACTCAGGAATACTTAAGTTCAAATGTGGCCTCAAACGCCAACTGTGTTATCTGGGGCAAATCAGTTAACTCTGTTTCAGTTTCCTCATCTGCAAAATAAGCTGGAAAAGGAAATTGTAAACCTTTCTAGAATCTAACACAACTGAAAAATAACTGAACGGTGAATCTTCTGTGTCTTCTGCAATAGGGATTCACATAGTTGTGCTTAATAAATGTTTTTGATATAGCATCAAATTATACATCCATCAGTCATTTACATAAATATTGGTATGTGTAATTACAAATCGTATTTTCTTTATATTGTCAAGTATTGGCATTCTTTATTATCACTTGATGTATTCAATGCAATAGGAATTTTAAATTTTCTATGATTCAGGTGTTTCATTAATTTCTACCAGCATCTCCTTGAATTATCCCAGAGTGCTAAAATTAGTATGTTCAATTGGTTTAAATGTTTTTTTCTTCTAGGACATCATCATTCTTCCAGTTACTTATACTGAACAGTTAAGAGTCATTGTTTATTCTTTCCTCCATTTCACCATTTTCTACCCGTATGTCTAATTAGTTGGAAAATTTTGTCAATTCTGCTTCTTTAACATCTCTGTCACAGGCCTCCTTTTTCTCTACTCACAGCACAACTGTCTGCTTTAGGTTCTTAGCAATTCTCACTACTGCAATGGCTTCCTTGATTTCACTAATACACAGTCTCCCCTCTTTCAATCCACACATAGGTTGCAGCTTTTGTTGAGTGGTTTCCACACTGTCTGACTAAATTTTCATGGCCCCATTTGGGGTTTTCTTGGCCAAGATGCTATAGCGGCTTGCCATTTCCTTCTCCAGTACATAGGTTGCAAATGTCCTTAGTCTGCTTCATAAACTTCAATAGTTATGTATTGCCTCTAAATCACAATACAAATTTTTTATGGTAATTAAAACCCTTCACAATATGACTAACACATCTTCTCAGGTTTAGTACACATGATTTTTCTCCTGCCCTTTATTTTCAAACCAAACTAGTCCACTTGGTATTCCTGTCCATAGAATTCTATTTCCCTTTTTGTGTTTTCATGGAACACACTCCTTCCTCACTTCTGCTTCTTGAAACCTCCACTTTCTTTCAAGTATTAGAACAAAAGTTACTTTCCACAGGGATCTATTGTGATTACCCTAGCTATTAATGCCCCCTCCAAAATTATCTTGGTTTTATTTTACATTTACTTATTTGTGTAAATATTGACCATTCCCCCAATAGAATATAATCTCTTTGAAATTAGAAACTGATTCCTATCTGTATTTGTATCCCAAGAATACTTATATTTAAAATGCACTTATAATTCTTGTTAAATTGAATGAAAGTAAAGTGATAGCATAGGGTGTTAAAATCAGAGGGTAAAGATCCTATATTGTCAGCTTGACCTCACTGCTAACTAATCACATTTTTGATACTGGAGACTTACTTGACCTTTCTGTTTCTATTTTTCTTTCTCACTAACCATCTCTATTATCTTCACAAATTTATTGTCAGTATGAAATTGGATAATTAGAGAAAACTTTCAGGGTAATTAATATTCTGCATCTAATTCCAGCCAGTTAGGAAGATATATTTCCCTCAAAAAGGAAAGGATTGGAATTTTAGGAAAAACTGATCATTTCACATTTGAAATTGTATTAGTAATAGCTAAGGCATGAAAAGCTATCTATGATCTCATACATAACTTAGATCTGAGAAGAGATTACTTATAATTCAGATTAAGAAAACAGCATTCTATGGTCCAAAATTATAGAGGGCTAAGTTAGTCCAAGAAGATTATGAAAGCTCTCGAGAATAAAATTCTGGTGTAATAAATGCAAAACAATTAAAATTAACAGAAAAATGAGGATCTGTCTGAAAAGACCAATAGGAATAGGAAACTTATCAATTAACTTTGACTTTTTAAAAAATGTGCACAGAAAATGGAAATAGGGCAAATATCTCAGTTTTCTTTGAGAATTCTTAGAGAAAGAGGAAAGCACTACCAGTTGTGATACAGGAAAATAAGGAGAGTCTCATGTCTTCAAACTACAGTCTAATTAGCTTTATTTTTATTCTGGAGAACAGGCTAGAAAATATTTTTATAGGGGTGGTTTATGGACATAGAGAGAAGGGGAAGGTGATCATTAAGCATGAACATATATTTCCTTTTTTAAAGGCCATAGCTAACTAATCTTATTTCCTTCTTAGTGTGGCTATACAGGTGTAGTAGGGGAATGCCATAAACAGATATATGTATATATATATATATATATATATATAAATTTCATACATTTTGTATATATATATGTATATATATAACATATATACAAACATATATATGCATATGTATATGAATTTCATTCACTAAAACAACTGACAACATATCTCATGTTATCCTATGACAATAAGATTAATACATTAATTATATATTGTTGCACTTAAATAGATTCAGAACTATCTCAACTGTAGCCAAAAAATATTGATTAATGATTACGAAGGCGTTATCCTTTTTTTTCTTTTTTTAATTTTATTTAATATATTTAGTTTTCAGCATTGATTTTCACAAGAGTTTGAATTACAACTTTTCTCCCCATTTCTACCATCTCCCCCACTCCAAGATGGCATATATTCTGGTTGCCCTGTGTGTTGTTAAGCAAAATTGTCTCCTTAGTACAGCTTTTGTTTCTTTTGAGTGGAAGTACTTTCAGCTGTTAAGTGCTAAGCCCCAGGCCCAAAGCCCTATCAGGTGTGAAATCTGTGTGGGTGTAGATTAATCACTTAAGAGGGGCCAACTCAGGAACCAATGGTCTCTGCTCGTTGAGGCGGGGCTTGAGAACTCCAGAGGCTCAGCTGCGAGGAAAGGCGAGCCAAGAGACAACTACAGCAGAAGTGGAAGCTGCTGAGGAGGAAGGAAGCTGCGGAAGCAGAGCTGACCTGTGTGTAGACTCAGTAGTGCGAGCGAGGATTGAGGCCAGTAAAAATGGTTTGGCTAAATACTATCTTGTTTTTCTGTGGCCTCCTGGTTACTCTTGTGAGGTGGGCTTTCTGGGCCTGGAGTCTTTTTGTCAAGATGTCGGAATGGG
>CM053622.1:304208955-304220101 GCA_028646595.1 Phalanger gymnotis
TACCTTAAAAATTAGATTGGAACAAGTGGAAGCTAGTGACTTAATGAGAAATCAAGATATTGTAAAACAAAACCAAAGGAATGAAAAAAATGGAAGACAATGTGAAATATCTCATTGGAAAAACTGCTAACCAGGAAAATAGATCCAGAAGAGATAATTTAAAAATTATTGGACTACCTGAAAGCCATAATCAAAAAAAGAGCCTAGATATCATCTTTCAAGAAATTGTCAAGGAGAACTGCCCTGATATTCTAGAGCCAGAGGGTAAAACAGAAATTCAAAGAATCCACTGATCACCTCCTGGAAAAGATCCCAAAAAGAATACTCCTAGGACTATTGTAACCAAATTCCAGAGCTCCTAGGTAAAGGAGAAAATACTGCAAGTAGCGAGAACGAAACAATTTGAGCTTTGTGGAAACACAATCAGAATAACCCAAGATCTAGCAGCTTCTACATTAAGAGATCAAAGGGCTTGGAATATGATATTCCAGAGGTCCATGGAGCTAGTATTAAAACCAAGAATCACCTACTCAGGAAAACTGAGTATCGTGCCCCAAGGCAAAATATGGACTTTCAATAAAACAGAAGACTTTCAAGCTTTCTCAGTGAAAAGACCAGAGCTGAATAAAAAATTTGATTTTCAAACATGAGAATCAAGAGAAGCATGAAAAGGTAAACAAGAAAGAGAAATCACAAGGGCCTTAAGTTGACTGTTTTGTTTAAATTCCTACCTGGAAAAATGATGTGTATAATTCAAGAGACCTCAGTATTAGGGTAGCTGAAGGGAATACACACACACACACACACACTGACAGAGGACACAGGGTGAGTTGAATATGAAGGGATTATATCTAAGAAAATAAAATCAAATATGGGGATGAGAGATGAATATATTGAGAGAGGAAGAAGGGGAGAGATAGAATGGGGTAAATTTTCTCACAGAAAAGTGGCAAGAAATAGAAGTTCTGTTGGGAGGGAAGAGGGGGCAGGTTAGGGGGAATGAGGGAATCTTTCTCTCATCAGATTTGACCTAAGGAGGGAATAACATACCCACTCAACTGGGTATCTTACCCCAGAGGAAGGATGGAGGAAAGAGATAAAAAAAGGTGGGATGATAGAAGGGAGGGTAGATACGGGGAGGAGATAATCAAAAGCAAACACTTTTGAAAAGGGATAGGGTCAAGGGAGAAAGTTGAATAAAGGTATAGGATAGGAAGGAGCAAAATATATTTAGTCGTTCACAACATGAGTATTGTGGAAGAGTTTTACATACATGTGGCCTATGTTGAATTGTTTGCCTTCTTAGGGAGGGTAGGTAGGGAGGGTAAAAGGGAGAGAATTTGGAACTCAAAGTTTTAAAAGAAGATGTTCAAAAAAAAAGTTTTTGCATGCAACTAGGAAATAGTATATACAGGCAATAGGGCATACACATCTATCTTGCCCTACAAGAAAGTAAGGGAAAAGGGGATGGGGAGTTGGGTAACAGAAGGGAGGGCTGACTGGGAAACAGGGCAATCAGAATATATGCCATCTTGGAGTGGGGGGAGGGTAGAAATGGGGAGAAAATTTGTAATTTAAACTCTTGTGAAAATTAATGTTGAAAACTAAAAATATTAAATAAATAAATAATGATTTAAACTCAAAAAAAAAAAAAGAAATAATGATAAGGGAAGTATTCATGACCCAACAAGAGATATGGAGCATTTAAAAATGGAAAATGGATAATTCTGATATGTTAAACTGAAAAGTTGTTGTACAAACAAAGCCAAGCCAACAAAGATTAAGAGGGAAGCAGAAAATTGGGAAAGAATCTTTACAACCAGTGTCTCTGATAAAGGACTCATTTCTAAAATATTCCGGGAACTGGGCCAAATTTATAGGAATATAAGTCATTCCTCAATTGAGAAATGGTCAAAGGATATGAACAGGCAGTTTTCAGAGTAAGAAATTAAAGCTATCTATAGGCATATGAAAAAAATGCTCTAAATCATTATTGATTAGAGAAATGTAAATCAAGACAACTCAGGTACCTCATTTCTTCTGTCAGATTGGCCAACATGACAAAACAGGAAAATGATAATTGCTGGAGAGGATGTGGGAAAATTGGAACATTGTTACATTGTTGGTGGAGTTGTGAACTGAACCAGACATTCTGTAGAACAATTTGGAACTATACCTAAAAGGTTATTAAACACTGCCTACCCTTTGATCCAGCAATTCCATTTCTAGGACTGTATCCCAAAGATCTCACACAAGTGTGAAATGTACCAGTATATACAAAAATATTTATAGCGGTTCTTTTTGTGGTGGCAAAGAATTGGAGATCAAGGGGATGCACATAAATTGGGGAATGGCTAAAAAAGTTGAATTATCTGAATGTAATGGAATGGTATTGTGCTATAAGAAATGAGGAGCAGACAGACTTCATTATAACCAGGAAAGACTTATCTGAAATCATGCTGAGTGACGACAGGAAAACCAGGATATCATTATACATTATTACAGACACATGGTATCCGTAAGGACTAACTTTGATACACTTAACTCCTCTCATCAATGCAAGGTGCAAAGACAGCTCCAAAAGACTCGTGATGGAAAAAGCTATGCACATCCACACAAAGAATTTTTGAATCTGAAAGCAGATTGAGGCAACTATTTGCTGTCTTTCCATTTCCTTTTTTTTTGGTTTTGTTTCTTCTTTCTCATGATTCATTCCATTCTATATTATTTTTCTTTACAGCTGGACTATTATGTAAATAAGTTGAATGTGAAAATATATGTAGAACCTACATTGGATTACATGCCATCTTGGTGGGGGGTGTTTCACCATTTCGGCTAGTAGCTGTTGTGGGGGTGAAAGACCAACACAAGCCCAACAAGAATGCTGACAGTACAGGTTCTTCTGATAAGCTTTACTAGGAAAAGCAACATCTAAGCTAACTTCTGATATGCTTTACTAAGGAAAGCTAACATCTGTTAGCAAGGGGCTAACAATCTTACTTTAACCCAACATATACATATATCATTTACTTAGTTCAGGTGAAAAGCCAACACCCTGAACTTCAGAGCAAATACAAACAAATTACAAACGTACATTTATAAACAGACCAAATAGAATTCATAGTTACCAAGAAACCAATATCTGAGTTCAGGAGCCAGGGAGCTCATAACAAAGGCTGGCCCAGTTTCATGCACCACTCCTTCTGTGGCTCAGAGTCCCCAGCAAATAGCTCTGCTCTCTCTTTTTATACACTCTTTAGCCGTCATCAAACAAGATCTGAGTGACCAGAACTTAGACTCCTTCTTTTGGCTCTGGTCTTAGCAAATCCCCTAAGACCCTGAGATCTTCATGGCCACATAGTCTTAGCACCTAGTAATTAGGGGTTTGGGTCTGGGGCTTTGCACCTAATAAGGCTCAGTCAAAGACACTGAATTAATCATTCTAAAACAGTAAGAAAATCTCACCTTAGTTACCAATGCAGAGGGAAGAGGAGAGAGAGGGAGAAAAAAAATTTGCAATCCAAAAAAGTTGTGCAGCTAAGTGTTGTAAACTAAATATAAAAAAATAAATTTATAATTAAAAAAAGAAATAATGACTGTTTCACCCACACATACTTGTTATTTTCCTATTTTAAAAGACATCTCTAGAATTAAACTATTTATTCAGTCAAAATGGTTTTGATTCCAACTTCTGTCTCCTTGGTACATCCTTTGGTTTTTCCAAATTTTATTCCTATCCCTCTCCACCCACCTGGGTGACATTTTCATTTCTAATGATTCACATTCAGGAATATTCTGGCAGATTCCATATGTGATGGTTCCAGGACTCTTTAAGGTGACATTATTTGCTTTAAAATTCTTCTAAGATATTTCACAATTTTTATTTAATTGTATTCCTTCCAATTCTATCTCAAAACATCCCTAAGAATGACTTTGTATAATTTAGATTTTCTTTTTTTATTCTCTGCTTCTTGTTATTTATAAGTTGATACTGGACTTAATCTTCACCATTTTCCCCATAAGACTATAAAAATGAGTTTATATTCTAAACCAATGTTGTCTCTGGCCTCTATATAACTCTGTGTGAGAAGGAAATGAAGTGTTTATTAGCTGAGGTAGCTTTTAAACTTCTTAAATTTTGTATGCTTATGTATTTTGGTGTGCCTTGGTTAAATTTGCATATGCAATTTTTATGTGCTGCTGATTTAATTTGCTCCAATAATTTCCAATTTTAATATCAAAATTTTTGAATATATTATATTAAAATTTTAAAATGCCTACCATATTTTTCATTTTATTTTTTATCTTGCTTTGCATTACTTCTGTTGTTTTCACCAATTAGTTGGAGGTCTGATTATACATAAATGATCAAAGAATGACTCCCACATCAGTAATGAGCTATTTCCTGTCCATTAAAATGCCATGTTTTTCCTATTGGTTTTTGATTGCCATTTCCTTTTAAAGATTTTCCAGAAAAGAATCATGATGTACATAGACCTGGAGGTAATTGAACTGCATATCAGGGTCAGGGCAAAATATTATTTTGGACCATTTCATGAGGGAGGAAAAAATGGTGATTTTAAAGAGAATATTGGGGAGTTTCACATGATAGAGAAAATGAACTGGTAGTAGATAAAATGTTATTTGAGGAGTGCAGAGCCAAGATGGTGGCTTAGAAGCAGGGACTTGCTTATGCTCTCCCCCAAATCCCTCTAAACTCCTGTAAAAATGGCTCTGAAGAAATTCTAGAGCTGTGAAATACATGAAGTAGCAGAGGGAATCAGGTCTCCAGACCAGGGCACTCTGGATGGTTGCTGGGAAGGGTCTATCACTTCCAGGAGGAGAGTGTGGCCCAGCATAGGCCATGCCAGGACCAACCAGACAGGGAGTTAGGCAGAGCATGTTGTAAAGACATGAATCATTGAGCTGTGGCAGTTACCAGACTTCTCAACCCACAAATGCCAAAGACCACTGAGCAGGTTAGTGGGAAAACCTCTGGATCTGGGTGAGAGTGGTCTGGCCCCAGCCCTAAGAACGGAGGTGGCATGGTAGTGGAAGTGGCAGCAGCAAGAATCTCCTGCAGCTGCTTCCAGAGGTCCAGTGTCCATTGCTTCTGGAGTTCCTGGCTCACAAGATAGGAGGAATCAAGTGGTGGATCACAGTGGGAGTGCAAAGAGAGCTTTGCTGGCACAGAGGCAGGTCGTCTTGCTGTGCCCTGCTTGGATCTTGGTCGTGGTTGGTGGTTCTTGGGGGAGGAGGAGCACTGGTATGGCAGAACTTGTGGTGACAGTGCAGAAGAAGAAGCTCTGAAAACAGCAGCACAGCCCCTAAAGCTTGGGACAAAGTACTCCCTACCTTGATAAAAACCTGAAAGGTCAACTAGTTGGCTTGGAACTTGAACAGGCAGTGAAAAAGGACTCAGACTCATAGTCAAACTATAGAATCTTTTTTGGTGACAAACAAGATCAAAACAAGCAGCCAGAAGAAGTCAAAGTCAAACAGCCTATATCAAAAACCTCCAAGAAAAACATGAATTGGTCTGAGGCCATGGAAGAACTCAAACATGATTTGGAAAAGCAAGTAAGAAAAGTAGAGGAATAATTGGGAAAAGAAATGATAATGATGCAAGAAAACCATGAAAAATAAGTCAATGACTTGCTAAAGGAGACCAAAAGAAATACTGAAGAAAATTACACCTTAAAAAATAGACTAACTCAAATGGCAAAAGAGCTCCAAAAATCCAATAAGGAGAAGAATGCCTTCAAAGGCAGAATTAGCCAAATGGAAAAGGAGGTCCCAAAGACAACTGAAGAAAATACTATCTTAAAAATTAGATTGGAACAAGTGGGAGCTAATGATGTTATGAGAAACCAAGATATTATAAAACAGAAACAAAGGACTTTAAAAATGGAAGACAATGTGAAATATCTCACTGAAAAAATCATTGACCTAGAGAATAGATCCCAGAGAGATAATTTAAAAATTATTGGACTACCTGAAAGCCATGATCAGAAAAAGAGCCTATACATCATCTTTCAAGAAATCATCAAAGAAAACTGCCATGATATTCTAGAACCAGAGGGTAAAATAGAAATTGAAAAAAATCTTGCCTCTTGAAAAAGATCTCAAAAAGAAAACTCCTAGGAATATTGTTGCCAAATTCTAGACTTCCCAGGTAATGGGCAAAATATTGCAAGCAGCCAGAAAGAAACAATTTGAGTATTCTGGAAACACAAAATCAGGATAACATAATATCCAGCACTTTCAACATTAAGGGATCGAAGGGCTTGGAATATGATATTCTATAGGTCAAAAAAGCTCAGATTAAAAACAAGAATCACCTGCCCAGCAAAACTGAGTATAATGCTCCAAGGCAAAATATGGCTTTTCAATAAAATAGAGGACTTTCAAGCTTTCTCAATGAAAAGACCAGGGCTGAATAGAAAATTTGACTTTCAATTATGAGAGTCTAGAGAAGCATGAAAAGGTAAACAAGAAAGAGAAACTATAAGGGACTTCCTAAAGTTGAACTGTTTCATTCACATTCCTGCAAGGAAAGATGATGTCTGTAATTCATGAGACCTTTCTCAGTATTAGGGTAGTTGAAAGGAATATATGTATATATAGACAGAGGGCACAGGGTGAGTTGCATATGAAGGGATATATAAAAAACATAAAATTAAATTAAAAGGTATTAGAGGAATGTATTGAGAAAGGTAGAAAGGGAGAGATAGAATGGGGTAAATTATCTCACACATAAGGTGCAAGAAAAAGCAGTTCTGTTTGAAGGGAAGAGGAGGTAGGGGTGGGGGAATAAGTAAATCTTGCTCTCTTCAAATTTGGCTTGAAGAGGGAAAAACATACACACTCAATTGGGTATCTTATCCCACAGGAAAGTAGGGGGAGGGGGATAAAAAAGTGGGGATGATGGAAGAGAGGGCAGATAGGGGGAGGAGGAACATGGTCAAGGGAGAAAACTGAATAAAGGGGGTCAGGATAGGATAGAAGGAAATATAGTTAGTCTTTCACAATATGATTATTATGGAAGTGTTTTGCTTAATGATATGTGTGGCCTATGTTGAAGTGCTTGCCTTCTTAGGGAGCGTGAGTGAGAAGGGAAGAGGAGAGAGAATTTGGAACTCAAAGTTTTAAAAGCAGATGCTCAAAAAAGAATTTTTTTTTTGCATGCAACTGGGAAATAAGGTATATAGGGAATGGGGTGTAGTAATATATCCTGCCCTACAAGAAAGTAAGGGGAAAGGGAATGGGGCAGGGAGAGTGGGGTGACAAAAGGGAAGGCTGACTGGGGAACAGTGCAATCAGAATATATGCCATCTTGGAGTCGGGGGAGGGTAGAAATGGGGAGAAAATTTGTAACTCAAAATCTTGTGGAAATCAATGCTGAAAACTAAAATATTAAATAATTAAATATGAAAAAATATTATTTAGGGGGTACAGCTATACCAACCTTAAAAAAAATTATTAATTATTCTTCCATTAGTACGTTCTATAAGCTTACAGTTTCCCTTAAGGGTAGATTGTCATGGTGGTCTCAAGACCATCAGGTCCAGTCTTATATCAACTTTTAAACAATCAGACATGTGATGATTACAATATATACATTAAAATAATAAGATTCTACATGAAATAATTCCCTTCTATTACATACCATTTGCTTTCAATGTTAGTTAAACTTAAAATCATAGTAACCTAATTGCACTGCTTAAATTTCCCCATCTAAACCTCCTTCTGCCATTTTCTGTGTTTCGTTAATGCTTTTTTTTTTTAATTTTTTCCCCTCTTTACAATTCATTAGTTTTACTATAACAACTCCCTAGTCCTCAATGGAAACTATCTCTTTTAACAAATAAATAGAGTCCATATCTCAATTTGCAATCTTATTCTGCCCATATTCGTTACCTATTCTAAGAAATGGGAAGCATATTTCATCAGCTTTATTGTCTTTGATGCTGACCTTAAGCTGCTCAATTTGTTTTCTTTTACATTATCACAGTCACTGTAAAATTTATGCCCTTGTCTCACTCCAGTTCTACTCATTTCACTGTTTATTAGTTCATAATTTTTTCTAGGTTTCTTTGAATCTTTCCTTTTTATGGTCCTTTGGCATAATAATATTTAATTTCATTTATGTATCATGTTATTTCACCCTTTCCCCAACTGATGAGTAAAGCTTGAATTTCAGTTTTTGCTATACCCAAATGTCCTTCTATAAATATTTGTGCATAGATAGTACCTTCTCCTCTGTCTTCATCCTCTTAAAGGTATATGTATACCAAGTAATACTATTACTGCCTCAAAGGGTATACACAGTCTGGAGAATTTTGGTGTATGTTTCTAATTTCATCCCACTTCACAATTATACCAAAAATATGTTAGTAGCTATCATCCTATAAATCAACCAACAATTGCGATTTATTTTTTTTTTGTTGTTGTTGTACATTGCTGGTCCAATGAGTACAAGGTAAAACATTGGAATTATTTTGATTTGCATTTCTCTTACTATTAGTGATTTGCAACTTTTTCCCCTCAAGGTTGTTAACATCTTCCATTTCCTTTTAAAACCATCTGCTCTCATCATTTGTCCATCTAGTTTCTGAGGGATTACTCCCTTATATATGGGTCAATTCCTTATTTTTCTTGGATATCAGATCTTTATCAGAAATATTTGCTATAAAATTTTCCACCCAATTAATTATTTTCCTTCTAATTCTAACTGAATTGCATTTGTGGATGTTGTTTCAATTTTATGTAATCAAACTCTCCAGGTCATCTTTTGAAATTATTTCTGTCTCATTTGACCAAGATCTATCCCCTATACATGTGATGTGAAAGGTATAGCCTTCACTTGTGATAAATTTTTTCAAGTTTATACCTGTTGAATTTTTTTCTTTTTTTTTTTTTTGGCCCAGCTCAGAGTCTTTTTCCCTAATCTTCTTAAAGAAAAAATATTTACTTTTCCCTAATTTCATATGTTTTCTTTGACTCCTGCTATGCACATATTCATAGTCTAAATTGCATAAGAATTATTTATACTCTTTCCTCACTTGATTTTAGGTATGTCTTTGTTCAACAGTAAATATTAGTTTAAATTCTTTATATTTTTAATCAAGATAATGAGACATTTTAAACTGTGCAAGTTAAATAGTTATCTTCAAAAATATAAGATTTCTTTATAATTATATGCCTAGAGAAAAACCCTAAGTCATAAGACCTGAGTATGTCATGTTTGAGAGGCAGTATGATGTCATGCACATAGGGCTGGTCATAAAATAAGAAAGAGGCAGATACAAGTTATATCTCTGACACAGTCTAGCAGTCTGAGTATATTAAGTCATTTAATATCTCAGAATACTATGAGACATAACAATAATTAAGTTGCCTCAATTATGCTCAAATGGTTAATCTACATTAATGGATGGAATTTCAATACCGTGGTTTTCCTGCAACACGAACTCAGAGGCCTGCATAACATTCTTTAACCAAAAGACAATTTAAAATACATTAAAATGATGCATAAATTTCTTCATTATCATCTTAAGCATAGATTAACTTCTGTGGCATGATGGGGGTGGGAGAAGAATAGAAAGAGAAACCCAGAACAAGGGGCAGGTGTCTGTAGACAACACAACATTGTGTCCTAAGTAGATGAGAAGGGTCAACAGGGAAATTATCAAGCAACATTTTATTTTTTAAAAGATCACAGAATCAGAGAATTTTAGAGTTAGAAGGACCTTAATCTATTCCACACCTGAAAATAGAGCCCTAATACAGAATATCCAATTGGTGATCATCTAGTCTTTGCTTGAAGGGTATCAAGAAGAAAAAAAATTCTATACTTTCTGAGATATTGCATCTAACTTTGGAAGAAGTATAATTATTAGGGAGTTTTCCTTTATATTACACCTAAATTTACCTCTTTGTAGCAATCATCAATAGATCCTTGTTCTTCCCTGTGGGAAAAATGGAAAAAAAGCTAATCTCTTTTCAACAGAACAGTAATTCAGATACTTGTAAGCAATATCATGCCCCAACCCCAATCCTGAAATTTTACTGTGCTTTTCAAAGCTAAAAAAAATATATAGTTTACTTCAAATAATCTTCTCATGACATGACCCCAAAACCTTTTAACATCCCAGTTACCCTCTGGACTCTCTCCAGCTTACCAATAGTATCTCTTCAATGTAATGCTCAGAACTGAAAACGCTATTTTAAATATTATCTTACCAAGAAAGAGGACAGAAAAGCTATCACTTCCCTATTTTTGAAAGCTATACCTTTCTTTTTGTAACCCAAGATCCTATTAGCTTTAATTAGCTGCCATATAATACTGTTGTCACGTATTGAAATCATGACCGCTTAAACTTCATTTTTAATAAATTTTCTCATATAATTCCAAATAGTTTTTTAAAGAAGAGTTGTATAAATTCAATGCTCCAACAACTGAGCATTATGTGCCTGTTTAGCTACAGCTTCTTTAGTACTGGTTGGTTGTCTCTTTTCTAATCTGTTCTAATTTTGTAAGAGTAAGGAAAAATCTTAGAAATATAAAACTCACATTTTTTTTTATTTATAGAAAATTGGGACATTTGATATGCGTGTTGATATTTTAATTGTTTTGAAATATCTTTGTTTATATCCTTATCTTATCTATATGGAGGATGAATGGTCCTTAGTTTAATTTTCTTCGATTTCCTTTATATAAGAGATATAAAACTTTCATTAGAGATAGTTTAACAACATTTCCCAGTTGTCAATATACTGTTTTATTCTGTGTGCATTGATTTTGTTTGAATAACAGGATTTTACATTTTACATAATGAAGATTTCTTCTTTTTTGTGATTCCTTCTATTTATCATTTAATTATGAGTTCCTACCCTCAGTAGAATTCTGAAAATTACCACCTTCCGGGGGCGGAGCCAAGATGGCAGCTGGGAAGCAGTGACTGGCGTGAGCTCCCCACCAAGTTCCTCCAAAAACATATAAAACAATGGCTCTGAAACAATTCTAGAGCTACAGAACCCACAAAGTGGCAGAGGGAAGCAGGGCCCCAACCCAGGACAGCCTGGATGGTCTCTGGGTAAGGTCTGTCCCACACGGACCTCCCAGCCCCCAGCCGAGGGGAGC
>CM053622.1:304220601-304241956 GCA_028646595.1 Phalanger gymnotis
AGAGAGAGAAAGAGAGAACGGGCACAGGGTGTGTTGAAGATGAATAGGGGATGAGAGAAGAATATATTGAGAGAAGGAGATAGGGAGAGATAGAATGGGGTACATTATCTTGTATAAAAGCGGCAAGAAAAAGCAGTTCTGTAGGAAGAGAAGAGAAGGCAGGTGAGTGGGAATGAGTGAATCTTTCCCTTATCAGATTTGACCTGAAGAGGGAATACCATACATACTCAATTGGGTTTCTTACCCCACAGGAAAGAGGCAGGAACAAGATAAAAAGGGGGGATGATAGAAGGGAGGGCAGATGGGGGTGGAGGAACAAACACTTTCAAAAACAAACACTTTCACAAACAAACACTTTCAAAAAGGGACAGGGTCAAGGGAGAAAATTCAATAAAGGGGGATAGGTTAGGGAGAAGCAAAATATAGTTAGTCTTTCACAACATGAGTACTGTGGAAGGGTTATACATAATGATATGCATGTGGCCCATGTTGAATTGCTGGACTTCTTAGGGAGGGTGGGTGGGAAGGGAAGAGGGGAGAGAATTTAGAACTCAAACTTTTAAACAATAGTTATTCAAAAACAAAAAAAAGTTTTTGCATGCAACTATACTGTACTTCTCTCCTGAGCCAAAATGATGGATTTCTATGTGCGTTTTGTTTCAACAATCTGGCTAGCAGCTTTTGTGTTGGTGTAAGACCAACCCAAGCCCAACAACAAGAACGCTACCAGCATGCTGCAAAAGCACAGTTTTTTTTTTTTATCTGCTTAACTAAGCTCCATTAAGGGATTGACAAGCTTACTTTAATTCAGCATACAAATATCATTCACTTAGTTCAGGGGAAAAGACCAGCACACTGAACTTCAAAGCAAATTACAAACAAATTACAAATGTCAGCAGACAGACCTTGTCTGATTCAAATCCCAATACATAGTTACCAGAGTTCAACAAAGTCCCAGTATCCTGGTTACATGCTGGAGGGCCCTTAGCTACAGCTGCCCAGAGCCTCCACATCAGCACACAAGCAGGAGTGAGAGCCCTAAAGAAATTATGAACATTGACAGACAGACCAAATACAGATTCATAGTTACCAACATCTAGGTTGAGCCTGGGAGCTCATAACATGGGCTGGCCCAGAGTCACTCTCACCACCACTGCTGTAGGTAAGACTCCAAAGAAGAAGAAACCAACCCCTGGTTTTATATCTTTTTCACGGTCAGGGGTGCATCACACATGTGACTTACCCATGTGACCTAAAATTGTCACAAAGAGGTGACTTAAATCCATGTGGTCTTGGAGCCTCTGATGTCCCAAACCTATCACTCAAACTCACGTGTGAACTAGGCCCTCTCCTGAGTTAGCACCACCTTGGGCCCTACCTTAGTTACCAATCCATACCCACATAGCTTTTACACCTAATAGGGGTTGGGGCCCGGGCCTTAGCACCTAGTAAGGCTCAATGAAATGCATTGAATTACTCAAAGGAAACAAACCAAACTCTTCAAGGGCACTTGTTGAACTAAGTGCTAAGAGCCCATTTTGCTTACCAACACAGATTTTCCCCCTAATTCCCTATATTTTACTCTTGAGTGGCACCTAAATCAAAGTATATTTGTCTCAATTACAAACCATTAAATGAAACTATCCCGGGTCATTTGTCTGTATGTTGGCAAGTTAGAGGGAAGAATCATTGTGGTTCTCATTTACTAGACTCATGGTAGGGCTTAACATTTTTTTTTCCTTCTGATCTAGAATTCTATTTCCATCACAGTGGAGTTGGAGGAACAGACTGAAAAGAGGAATAGGATCATAGTCATAATAACCCTCCAAGTCTGTTTCTAGAAACAGCCTAAATATTTCTCAGATGGGCAAAGCTTTTGTTGTGTTCATGCTATGTTGAGGGAGAAGGCATCTTTGAATTTACTTCCATTTGGAAATGAAATTACAGCAAAGCTTCACCAATTAATACACATCTAATATGGAATTTGTGAATAATTCAATTAGTAACTGTGTCAAAGTTTATGTGTACATTATTAACTAATCAGAAATAAATAAATGATTGGACACTTGTTAAATACTACAAAAATTAAAGTAAAATGTCTGTAGGTTAGGTCAGATAGCAATACAATCAACTATATTTGTGAACTTTTTTATACCTTAAAGACATACATTTATTTAGAGAGTAATGTTAACTACAAATCATTCTCTTTTTTTTTTAAAGGAAGTTCCTGTAGGTTTTTATTGGAGAACACAATTCAATCAAGGAATCTTTTTTTTCCTTTTTTTTTTCTTTTGGAGGTGGAAGGTAGGGCAATTAGGGTTAAGTGACTTGCCCAAGGTCACACAGCTAGGATGTGTGTCAAGTGTCTGCAGTCAGATTTGAACTCAGGTCCTCCTGACTCCAGAGCCCATGCTCTGCTCACTGTGCCACCTAGCTGCCCCAAATCAAGGAATCTTGTATAGTTTGCTAGGCTTGGAATCATAAAATCCCAGGCTTGCATTTTCAGAACTTGTGCTAGCCGGGTGACCTTGGGTTAATCTTTAACTTTTCTTAGCCTTAGTTCCTTTAGCCTAAGACAGGGAAAATTAAATTATTTATGTCACTGTCACAAGGATATAATATGCTTGTATTTGTAAAGTGTTTTGCAAACCCTTAAGTGCCATGTAAATTTCATTTACTTTTACTTCATACTTGAATCTTATGTAATGATTCTTTTTTAGAACATAATTCATAATGATGTTTTCATAAATTATTAATGTCTGATATTAAGCCAAGTTTGGATTGTAGCAGAAGAAATTAAAGGTAGATGAAGCAGGGAAAAAATTACAGTCATATAAGGATATTAAAATTCTGTTAAGTTTGTACATTTTTAAAAAAATATGTATTCCAAATTATACATTTTTTTTTTCATGTGAACCTCTATTTCTTTTTTGGTCAGGAACTCTTCTTCTTTCCTTAGATCTGACAGGTAACGTGTTCCCCTACTTTGCTTATGAAATCATGATTTGTGTCTAAATCACATTTCCATTTTGAGTTTATCTTAGTATATAGTGAAAGCTATTAGTCTATCCTGAATTTTTATCAGACTACTTTCTAGTTTTTCCAGAAGTTTTTTGTCACATAATGAAGTCTTGTCCCAATAGGTGGGATCTTTGCGTTTATAAAACAGTAGGTAACTGTGTTAATTTGCTTCTGTATTTTGTGAATTTAAACTATTCCACTGATCAACCATATTATTTCTTAATGCAGTATGAGATAGCTTTGATAATTACTGCTTTATAATACAGTTTGAGACCGCTAAGTCTCTACCCTTCCCATTCTTTTTAACATTGATTTCATTGTTTTTCTTGACATTTTGTTGCTGCAGATCAATATTATTATGTTTTTTCCTAGCTCTATAAAGAAATTTTTGGTAGTTTGATTGATATAAGACAAAGGAAGTAAATTAATTTAGATAGTATTGTCATTTTTATTGACTTGGCCTATACATGAACAATTAATATATCTTTGATTATTTAGATATTTCTTTATTTGTGTGAAGAATGTTTGTTTTGTAATTTTATTCCTGTTAGTTTGTTGTTGGCAGGTAATATTAAAATGTTTTATATTCCATGTAGTTAATTTTATTGTTTTTTTTTGTTTTTTTAAATTTATACTAATACTAAAATTTAAATACACAAGAAAAGAAAAAGAAATATTGTAAACTTAAATATAAAATAAGAAAAGGAAAAAGAAAACATGTGCACAGCAGAATGTAGGAGAGGACTCAGAATGTATAGCAATGACTTTCCATTTTAAGAAAGCTTATATATTAAATAATATACATGATGTTGAAAGTTGTCCATCTTTTCTTTGACTCCTTATAGCTTTTCTTTTGTTCTCCGTAGTATACTGTTTACTTCGTTCTCTACCCCATTCCCCCCAGGGTACAATTAAATGTAGTTTTATTTATATATAGATATTGATATTTAAATACATACATATATATACATACCTATATACATATATAAAAACATAGTTTCCACAAGAGATTCTACTATTAAATTTTGTTTTTATGTTTTGGCCTATCTCTTTTCTCCTGTCTTTCCTAACTCATCTACTTTACATCTGCCCACTACCTTGTGTAGTATTAATCTGATCAAAGATCTTCCCCACCCATTCAGTAGGGCTCTGGTGGGTCTACTTGTGAAAGCGTGGTTATATCTTTGTTCCTAAGTAGGCCTAAAGCCCTTACTTACTAGGTGCTTAAGCCAATATGGGCATGAAGCCCTCAGGGCCCTAAGGGGAGTTGCTAAGATCAGAGCCAATGGTATGTGAGCTGAGTTCTGGTCAATCAGATGACAGCTATGAGTGTATAAAAAGAGAGCCCAGGACTGGGAGCAGCAGAACTGGGAGCAGTGAACTGGAGAAATAGTAGGATTCAGAAGCAGAGAGCCAGCACTGAGAGAGAGAGAGAGCATGCAGCACAGAGTGCTGAACAAGAGATAGTTGAGGAAATCAAGGACCTCAGAGATAACAGATCTGCAGGAGAATGTGCTGAGCAGAGAGTTAGGATTTGTGAGTGATATTTTATAGGAAGGCCTTAGCAGAGAGGGGAAGTATGGCTTGGTTCCTTGCTACAATATTTTGTTATAATTTCCTTGTTACTACAGTGAGGTGGGCTTGTTGATTTTGGAATATTATTGCCAAAATATCAAATTGGTGTCATTGGTCTTTGAATCTGATCCTCTGGAGTCTAAATAAATGTTATATTTCCTCTGCCTTCTACCTAGATAATTTCTTATGCTTCCTGATTCTGAACCATTCAGCATGCTCATCATCCTCTCCAACATTATGCATTTTGCCTTATTTCTGTATCTTGCCCCCTATTACTTAACCTAACCCACCTCCAGCAGTTTCTCTCTTATCTTCCCATTCCCATTGATCTAAACACCCTCTTACATCTCCCTTTAACCCATCCCCTCACCATTCCCTCTAAAGATCCATCCATCCTTTATCCTCTTGCCTCTCACTATCCACTTAGAGCTTTATTTTTCTAAATTTAGAAGACTTTCATATACTTCTAGTTGTATATGTATTTTTTTCTCTTTTGAAACCATTTCTGATGAAACTAGGTTTCTAGAACTAACAACCCCTCAACCCCATCTAATTGCTCTGTATTGATTCTTCCTCTGGTACTTCATTTGCATAAGATAATTATTCTTGTAGCTTTTTTTAATGTTTTTACTTTTTGAAGTAATATAATGGTCAGGTCTGCACCAATCTTTCTTTTAAGCTACCTAATTACTAATAACAATCTTAGAGGTAGGTTTTGTATTTTACATACATAAAAGAAAAAGAAAAAGAGTCAATTTTTATTGAGTCACTTGTAATTTGTCATTGCTATGCACCTTATATTTCTCTTGGCTCTTGTATCTTCTATTGAGTTCAGTTTTTTAAAATAAAGTTTTAAAAGTCTGACAATTCTTTAAATGTCCATTTAAAAATCAGAATTATGCTTAGCTTTGTTGAGTATGATACTTAGACCAGAAGCTCAGTTCTTTTGCTCTTCCACATATAGTGTTCCAAGACCTGTTATCTTTTAGTGTTGCAACTGCTAGGTATTGTGTGATTTTAATTGTGGTACCACCATATGTAAATTGTTTTTTCTTGTTTGCTCATAATATTTTGTCCTTGCTCTAAGAGTTTCAGAATTTGACTATAATATTCCTAGGTGTTTTCCTCTTATGACCTCTTTCAGGTGGTGATTGGTGGATTTTTTTTTATTTCTATTTTCCCAGGTTGTCTAATTCTTCAGAGCATTTTTCTTTACTTATTTCTTGTATTATTGTATCCAGATTCTTTTTTTAGATCATATAGCTTTCATGTAGTTGATTTATTCTTATTTTCTCCCTTCTTGATCTGTTCTCCAGATCAGTTGCTTTCCTTATGTTTCACATTCTTTTCTATGTTTTTCATTTTTTATATTTTGTTTTTGTTCTTACTTCTTGACCTCTTATAACTTTGCTGTTTCTCCTTTGCCCAATTCAGATTTTCAAGGAGTCATTTTCTTCCTTAAGATTCTGGATCTCCTTTTCTAATTGTTTGCCTTTCTTTTCATAATCTTTTTTTTTCTTGGATTATACTTATTTTTGTTTTTAGATTTTTTTCCCTCAATCTCTCACATTTGATTTTTAGTCTTTTTAAAGTTTTTCAATGAATTCTTTGGGTCAGGTGACCATTTGACGTTATTCTTTGGGGTAAAAGAGGATTTCTTTGCTTCAATATTCTCCTCTGAAGATGAGTCTTTATCTTTTCTATTCTTATAGTAGCTTTCTGTGGTTAGATTCTTCTTCTTCTTTTGCCTGTGTGTGTGTGTGTGCGCGCGCGCGCGTGTGTGTGTGTGTGTGTGTGTGTGTGATCATCTCCCCGGTGTCATGGTCCTCTTCAAGAATGGAGGACAAAAACCACAACCCCACAAACATTTTTTTGTAATAATTTAGTTTTTATGATCACCTCTAGTCCTGGGGTTTGGGGGATGGTGCTTCTGGCCTTAGATCCTATTCAGTTCTCTGCTCTGACCTTGAACTTACACCAAGACTTCTAGCCTCCTGTAGTTGCTCATAGCCAGAAGACATCCCACCCCACTACTTCTACACTCACCCTGGATTGTGCTGGTTTCTTCTTGCCCCTACCCCATCTCCTTAGCACAACTGAGTGTGGCGTTCCTTGTCAGCCGAAGTTCGTTAAATCTTCCTCAGCTCGGACACACAGCTCCCCTCAATGTCCTTGGAGGGGTGTAAAAGTTCCCGTGGTTGGGGCCAAGGCAGCCTCCCAACCCATTAACCCCTGGGTTTGCTTCTTGTTTTCGGAGTCCCTAGCCTCGAGGTATTTACTCTTCACAGGGGACAGACCTTATCCTTGGATTTGTCTTTAAATCTTCTCAGATTGTCTCAAGAGAACCACCGTTCTGCCCCTATTCTTATTTATTTGGACAGCTCTATGTTTACCCTGAAGTTCTATTTTGTCTCTTTTGTGGAGGAAAATTTTGAGACTGAAATTGTGTGGCCAACTCCACCATCATCCTAGAATCTTCTCTCTAAATAGTTATTTTAAATGTAATTTCACTTTCTCTCTGCTCTGTTTTGTTGGCAATATACAGAAGTATTTATGTTTTCTAGTTTTATATTTTTCACATTTTTTAAAGTTGTTGATTATTTTGACTAATTTTTAGTTGCTTTTCTTGTCCTCTCTAAGCAAACCATCATAACATCTGCAAAAACTGATAGTTATTTTTTCCTCAATACCTATTCTTATTTCTTCAATTTATTTTTCTTGTCATTGTTTCAGCTAGCAAATCTAATTTAATATTGATTAATAATGGTAAAAATGAACGTTTTTGTTTTATCCTTGATCTAATTGGAAAGTCTTCTAATTTATCCCCATAAGATCTAATGTTCACTCTTGTCTTTAGATAGATAGTACTTATCATTTTAAGAAAAGCTACCTTTGTTTCTATGCTTTCTAGCATTTGTTTTTAAGGAATGGGTGTTGAGTATTTTTTAAAAGCTTTTTCTGTATCTATTAAAATAATATGATTTTGGTTGTTTTCTTGTTATTGATAAGGTCAATTATATGTATACATTTCCTAAGATTCAATCAGAGATTAATTCCTGGTAGAAATATAGCCTGATCACCATTTATGATATTTGTTATATATTGGTGTAATCTCCTCATTAGCATTTTATTTAAAATTTTTGAATTGATATTTCTTAGGGAAATTGGTTGATAGTTCCTTTTCTATGTTTTTTTCTCCTTTGCTTTGGTATCAAGTCATATTTTGTCATAGAAAGTATTTAGTAGGACTCATTTACCAATTTTTTCAAACAATTTTTATTGTTTTTAAATATTTGGTAGAAATTGCTTGTAAATCCATTTGGTCCCAAGGTTTTTTTTTTCTTTTATTTCCTTAGGGATCTCATTTATGGTTTGGTCGATTTATTCTTATGATAGGGCTATTTAATATTTTATTTCATATTCTTGTAATCTGGGTAAGTTTTGTGGTAAATATTTATTTGGCAAATATTCTTTGATTTCATTTCAATTGTCCAGGTTATTGGTGTATAATGAGACAAAAAAGATCCTGGTAATTTGTTTAATTTCCTGTTCTATTTATTCTTCTTGTTTTTTACCCTGTACCTCCTCAAAAATTCTGTTTATCTTCTGACCCTGCCTCTCTCCCTGCCTATACTCCATATGTCTCTCTTTCTTTTAAGCCCTTCCCAGATCCCCAAAATTAAGTATTTTGTTTCATCTTTAAGATAACAGGGGGCTTGTGAGAATGGGAGTGAAGTGGTAGAATTTTGATTTAAGAAATCACTTTGGTACTGTGCAGATGAAGGATTAAACAAATAAAAGCCTGGGAATAAAGAAACCAATTAGAAAATATTGCAGATATTCCAAGTGAAAAGGGATGAAGGAGTGAAGTAGGGTAGGCATGAGTGGAGAAATGTGGATATTTGTGAGAGATGTTCTGGAAGTAGAACAGCAAGTGGGTTGATGATGGATAGGGAAAAGTCAAAAGTGCCTCTAAGGTTGTCATCTATAATGACTACAAGAATGGATGGTGCCCACAAAAAAAATAGGTTAAATAGTCACTAGGCCTATAGTTAGTCTCTAAATTATTGTCCTGGGGGGTTGCTTGGGGCTCTGAGAGTTAAGTGACTTATCCATATTCACACTCTAATCTATTAAAATGAACATTGTAAAATCCTCACTTTCACTTCACATGTCCAATCAGGTGTATTGTCTTGTCATTTATATCTCCACAACATATTTCTTATGTGACATCCACTGCCCATAGCTTGGGATATTTCAATAATTTCCTAATTGATCTTCCTGTGTCAAGTCTCATTGAACTCTAATTTATCTTACATGCAACTGCCAAGATGATTTTCCTAATGACAGGTCTAACCACATCATCACTCTACTCAATAAACCATTTTATGACTAGGATCAAATATAAACTCCCTTGGCATTTGGAGTTCTTTTCAACATTTCCCCTCTATGCTTTCCAGACTTCAGACACTTTATTTCCTCCTCTATCTGTACAATACAGTAATACTGGACTATTTGTTATTCAAAATGCAGAAGTCCCATGTCCTGTCTCCCTATCTGACTGTGCCTCAGCCTTGGAATGCTCTCCTTCCTCATCTACCTTTTGGAATCTCTGGATTTTTATAAGGCTCAGCTCAAAAGGTAATTTCTGCAGGAAGCATTTCTCAGTTGCTCACTACTAACACTCCTCTCAACTGCCTTGGTACTTTTCTGTCTGCAAGAGATCTTAGATAGACAGAGATCCCTGGATATATGTGTGTAAGCACACATATACACACATATGTTGTTATATGTATATGTACATGTATGTATACCTCTATAGAAATCATATGCTATATTAAGACACACATATACTATATGTATATAATATATACATCTATGGAAATGTACACATATGTGGTATACTGTGTAATATATGTGTGTATATTATATACATCACTATTTTAATATAATTGTCTTTCTTTGTTATCCTACGCATTTGAAAATATCACTCTTAAAAGAGATCATGAGGCTTCATTCCACTGTCAAGGGGGTCTATGACAACAAAGGTGAAGATGTTCTGCTTTAAAGTTACCTCCCATATATTTTATTTGTGCCTTATATAATAAACCTATAATTGGATAAGTTGATTCTGTCATCTGAAAGAGATGCTCCTGGAGGGCAGAGATTATCTTTGGATTTTCTGTGTGTTCCTAGGACATATCCCAGAGCCTTACTCCTAATAGATGCTTAAATGTTTGGTGATTGATAAAAAGAAATAATATGTATTATGGTCCTATTCTATGCAAGGTCCTGTGCTAGATGCTGAGAATACAAAAAGAAAAAAGAAACCAGTTTCATTCCCCAAAGAAATTTCATTCTCCTACCATTAATACAACACATTCGAGTTTAAACAGTGTAGCTTGAGGAAGTAGAGCATTCTAGCAACTGAATCACTGTAGAAAATGGCAACAAAGTTGAACATTAATGAAAGATAAAAGTTTGAATTGGCAGAAATAAAGAGGGGTGCATTTCTGGCATTGCATTATGAATTTTAACAAAAATCAACAATTCTTTGTTCTATTTCTTGCTCTATAAGGTCCCTTCCAGATCTAAATTTACAAATAATATCTTTTCAAATATTATCTCATGTTATTTTCACAATCCTGGAAGGCAGGTGCTGTTATTATTACTGCTTTACAGTTAGGAACACTGATGGAGACAGAGATTAAATGAATTGTCCAGTTTCATACAACTAGTAAGTATCTGAGGTGAGATATGAATTCATATCTTCTTGATTCCAAGCCCCAGAACTTTATCCACTGTGCTACCTTTGTAACAAAAAAAAAGCACATCCTGGTTTTGGGTAGGGTAGTCAAAGAAAGCTTCATTGAAGAGGCAGGGATTAGATGAAACCTTGAAGGATTTGTAGAATTTGAACTGCCAGAAAACAGTAGGAATTTCATCTACCTGAAAACAAACTTTTGTCCTTCAGATTCCTTCAAAAATCATTCAGTTCCCTCATCTATAAAACAAGAGGGTTGGAGCAGATGATCTCAGAGGTCTCTTCTATCTCTAAATTCTATGAATTTTTAATTCTAGTGCCAGAGAGGGTGAAGTTGGAAGGGAGAGTTCATTTGGGGAAGATAATGAGTTCTGTTTGAGTTGTTATGAGTTGAAGTAACAGCATAATCTCTTTTAACACTTTACATTTTATCAATGATGGCAATGAAGAGCCTGAAATATGTAAACCTGAAGTCAAGTCAACTTGCATTTATTAAGTGTCTCCTGCATGGCATTGTGCTAACCTCTGGGCACTGAGGTCTAGCCTTGCAATAGAACTTGTGTGTACCCCACTCATTTATCTACATTAATAATTATTTTTGAAGCTAGGACAAAGAAAAGTATTCCCTGCTGATTTCCCTACATCATCGGTACCTTCAGAGGCTGCTGTCTATAATGCTCTGTTTCACCTTCAAACTAAATTGTAGTCTGGCCATGTGGCTCTCTAAATAGGACCCCCAAATACATCCTAGACTAGATGACTGCCTTTCAGCAGTAGATAAATTGATTAATGGGCAGTATCTACTGTAGTTTGCAAAGCTACAGGGCAGCAGAATGGATAAAGCAACATCTACATATTAAATAAATGATAAAGATATTATATTTCACCAGACATTAGTTCCCTAAATAGAAATGCATTAAGGTTGACTGTGGCTTCCAAAAAGAGGTTTTCTGGGAGGAGGGGGTGATTCTGGGAAACATCTTGCAGCTCAAGGATGCCTGGAAACAGGGAACTTGTCTTGTAGGTGAAAAGAATTTCTGTGGTCAGATTAGTTAGAGGATGTCATTAATGAGGCCAAGGTTAAGGATCTGATCTCTCTGTCAGTCATTTAGTTTTGATATCTCTCCTTATTGCTGATTTAACTTATGTGATGCAAAGATAGACAGACCTGCTCTCTAGGAGCTTACCACCAAAAGAGGACAATAGATAAATATATCAAAAACTATAGCAGGGGAAGTAGAAGACATTCAAACTAGAAGTCTGGGATAAAGTCTGAACCTTAGTCTTCCACCTAAATAATGCAAACCATTGGTCACAGAGAGACAGACAAACATGTGGCCACTCCTGAGTGTGACCAGAACCAGAGTAAAGTATACTTAGAGTATATTTAACAAAATAGATATGTAATAAAACACAGATAGCATTATGTTTTAAAACTAAGCCAGTATATGGCCCACAGGGATCTTTATGTACAATTTTGTGATCATCATTTGTTTTGAGTATGACATCATTAATGTAGATAATTCTTTATAAACAATTACAAAAGGTAAATGTCTCATTAATGGTAGATCAGCTATACTACAATTAGCTATTAAGTAAGGGCAAAGTACCCTATCGAATAGTCAGATTTTACCCTATTTATGTTAGTATATGACAAATGTAATTAATGTTAAAAGTCATTGTAAACCCCAGGGACTGAAAAAAGAAGTCCTTGATTCTTAAATTTTGTTGTCTAAAGACTCAACTAGTTCAACCTTCCAAACATTCAAGGATCCTTTCTACAGCATCTGAACGATGGAGCTCTGTTTCCATTACCATGCTTCTATTTATGGTACTCCTTACTTACCACAAAAGGGCATCTGTACAATTATTAAAAATCTGAATTCTAGAAAGTTGTTCTTTACATTGTTACAATCACATTATTTTTAGGCTTTCTTACCCCACCTCAAAAGTTTTATTTCAGTGGCCAAACATTTTAGATTCTTTGAGTCCATAGCCCACTTTCCTCCTCAGCCTATATCTGCAGTATTAAAAAAAATCATTTCCAATTCTTGTTTTATCCCCAACCCCCCAAAATACCTTTCCATTGGATCTGGATCCAGTGATCCAGACTCTGAATGGAAACTATTGTTACTTTATGTTTGTTCTCACAGTACACACCATATGGCTCTACCTCATTTTGCCAGTACCGTGAGACATAGTGTTTCCATTAATTATTGCACATATGAGGAAATCTCGGTATGGAATTTATAGCTCTAAATTTCACTTCCACATGCCTTGAAAAAGGGGTAAAGCGGGTAAAGGATGGTACTAAAAGGAGGGAAGAAGAAAAGAGGCATATCTTTACATATCTTAAACAATTATTAGGATATGACAATACTGCAAAAAGATGTTAGAGAATAAAGGGAGGGGACATGACTGAACAGACCTTTATCATACTTAGAATCATTGACTGAAGAGAGAACTGAAAGGTCATTGATAAAATTTGGCCCTAATAAGCCTATATCTAGTTGAACAATGATATTATGAGGATGAAATAGAGGGGTAAGAAGACATTGTATTGTGAGTTTCTGAGTATTTACATGACATCGATCAGTAATTTCAAGGCAATACACAGCGCACATTGAAGAACCAAAAAAGTCTCTCTAAGTTATCCCAGCTTGCTTCACAGCTCCTCTACCAGTTTTTCTAAATGCATTTTTTAATATAGTTAGCTTTTTGCTTGTATTTGTTACATCTTGTGCCGGAAGGAGTACAGTCCAAAGTTCCAGTGGGGAAAGAGGGACAGAGATAAGAATGATTACCAGTGTGCATGCAAAATGGGGAAGAGAGGCTTAGGAAGTGGCATCAAGACTGAAAAGGGAACAGATCTAGTGGAGATAGTGCTGGCCAGAAGCAGTGCTATTCTGGAGCCAGCTCATCTGGTTTAGGAGAGCTGACTGTTAAATTTTCAGCATAAACATTTATACCCTTATACTTTAGAAATCACAAAATATCAATGAATACTTTATTTTTTGTTGATTCTCTAGATTTTTAAGTTTTTTCATAATAATTAGCAATGCCAATAAAACTTAAAATTATGCTTTTTTAAAGACTTAGTTGTTAAATGTTCCAGGGGAAAAAAGTGCTTGTGACTCACATAAAGCACAGGACAGAAGTGTAAAAAACACAACTCTCCTTAGATCTTGCCATGTTGGAAGAACTAAAAGTTTATAGATACCCCTCATTACTTGCTTTGAAAAGAGCTATATTTAAAAAAAAAAGAAATGAAACTTGGTACAGTGCCCCTCCACCCTAGGAGAGCACAACTTTAAAATAAAATGAAAATTCAAGAAATAGAATGGAAAAAAAATGAGCAAAAACTAGAAAAGACATTTTCCATAAAAAGTTATTCAGATGACAACTATGTGAAAATTGATACATTCAAAGCCTCAAAGAAAAATTTGAGTTGGTTTCAAGCCCCAAAATAATTCCTGGAGTTCAAAAAGTTCAAAAATTTTGAAAATCAAAGAAAATAGGAGAAGGAAAAATTAAGAAAAGAGATGAGTAATGGAAGAAAATTATGGGGTGAAAAAGAGGCAATAGGTTGTTAAAGGAGGAAAAAATATTTAAGAAAATATCCCTTAAAAAACCCCAAAGTAGACAAAATGGCAAAAGATACACAAAAATTCACTGAAAAAAACCTCATAAGCAGAATTGGCCAAATCAGAAAAGAGGTACAAAAATTCACTGAAAAAAAAACTCTTTAAAATGTAAAATTGTCAGTGGGCAGAGACAAGATGGAAGAGAAAAGGCAAAGACTTGCCTTAGCTCACCACAAACCCTACTTAATCAATTTTAAATAATGCCTCAAAATAAATTCTGGGGTTTCAGAACCCACAAAAGGATAGGATAAAGGAATTTTCCAGCCCAAGACAATTTAGAAGGTAAGCAGGAAATATCTGTTGCACCAGGGTGAGAATGGAGAGCAATCCAGCAAAGGCTGTGCCCAAGCCAACCACTAGGAGGCCTTGGAGGTGACTGAATAAGTGGCTGCAATGACAATCTCTGGACCTCTCAGCCCCTAGATGATAAATGGGTCAAGACAACAAGACAACAGGGTCTTTTGGCTGGCACCAAGGGCAGGACACTGTTACACTGCCCATATTTGGTTCGGTTTCAGTCTCATGATGAGCAGAAATGCCAGCACACCACAGCTTGCAGCTACAGGGGAGCTGGGACTCTGGTCACAGTTCTGGGGCAGAAAAGAGTGATCATGATCACTCACAAACCACAGCACAGGCTGGAGTAAAAGTAAACACACTATTCTCCCTAAATCATGCCAACTTAGGAGAACCAAAAAGTTACAGGTCCCCAAAATTATCTGTGAAAACAGCTGCACAAAAAACGTGAAATGTGGAATGGTATCCCCTTCACTCCAGAAGCAGATTTCCACTATAGCATAGAGTTATAAGTCAAGAAATAGCTAGAAAAAAATGAGCAAAGAACAGAAAAAAATTCTGACTATAGAAAGTTATTATAGTGACAGGAAATATCAGAACACAAACTCAGAAAACAAAAAGTCAAAACTGCAACATCCAAGGCTTCAAAGAAAAAATATGACTTCTTTTCATGTCATAGGAGTGCTCAAAAAGTATTTGAAACAAGAGAGGTAGAGAAAAAAATGGGAAGAGAAATGATACTGATACAACAAAATCATGAAAAAAAAAGAGTCAATAGCTTGGTAAAGAAATCACAAAATAATAATGAAGAAAATGACCTTAAAAACAGAATAAGCCAAATGATAAAAGATATAAAAAAAAATTCACTGAAGAGACAAAATTAAAAAGAAAAAAAGCCAGAATTGGCCAAATGGAAAAAAGGTATAAAAATTCACAGAAGAACTCCTTAAAAACTAGATTTGGACAAGTGGAAAAGGAGGTAAAAAGCTCACTAAAAAACACAATTCCTTCAAAATTAGAATTGGGCAAGTGGAAAGTACTAATTTTGTAAGATGGTAAGGAGCAATCGAGTGAAAACCAAAGGAAAAAATAGAAGGAAATTTGAAATTCCTTATTGGAAAAACAATTTACCTGGGAAATAGAGCCAGGGGAGATAATTTTAAAATTATTGGACTACCTGAAAGTCATCATTGAAAAAGGAATTTAGACATCACCTTTCAAGAAATTACCAAGAAAACAGCCCTGATATACTAGAAACAAAAGGTAAAATAGAAATTGAAATAATCCACTAATCACATCCTGAACAAGATCCCAAAATGAAAATTCCCTGGAATATTATAGCCAAAATCCACAGCTCCCAGGTCATGGAGATAATAGAAAGTCAAAAAGAAACAGTTCAAATATCATGGAGACACAGCAGGATAACCAAAGATTTGGCAGCTTTTATCTTTAAAATATCAAAAGGCTTCAAATATGATATCCCAGAGGGCAAAAATGCTAGCATTACAACAAATAATTACTTACTAAGCAAAACTGAGTGTAACTCTTCAGGGAAAAAATGAATATTCAATGAAATAGAGGACTTTCAAGTATTCCTGACAAAAACACTGGAGCTGAATAGACAATTTGACTTTCCAATTTAAGACTCAAAAGAAACATAAAAAGGTAAATAGAAAAGAAAAATCACAAAGGGTTCAATAAATTTGAACAATTTATATTTCCACATGGGAAAATGATACTTATAACTCCTAAAAACTTCCTCTTCTAGGGCACTATAGTATACCTATACCCAAGGCATGTGGATGAATTGAATATAATGGCATAATTATCTAAAAAGATAAAATTAAAGGTGAGAGAGAGGGATGCAATGGGAGAAGGCAAAAGCCAAAGGTAAGTTACCTAATGTAAAAGAGGTGTGAAAGAATTTCACAATAGAGGCAGGAAGGTAGGGGAAGTGGAGAGAGTGTGTGAACCTTACTCTCATTGGAATTGCCTTAAAGAGAAATTAACATATATACTCAGTTGTGTAGAGAAATCTAATCATTCGGGAAATTAGGAGGGGAAGGAAGAGAAGAGACACATTGACTGATACAAAGGATGGTGAATTGAAGGAAGCTGTAGTTAGAAGCAAAACAGTTTTAAGGATGGACAGGCTTAAAGGAGATAGAGTAAGATAAAAAGGGGAAAATAGAATAGAAGGAAGTAAATAGTAATCATAACTAAAAAAATACATTTTTTCTCTAATAAGGCCTCATTTCTAAAATATGATGATAAGTGAGTTGAAATTTATAGAAATGAGACATTCTTCAATTGATAAATCTTCAAGTGATATGAACAGTTTTCAGATGAAGTGATTAAATGTAGTTACAGTCATATAAAATTTGTCTAATTCACTTCTGATTAGAGTAGTGAAAATTAAAACAACTCTGAGCTACCACCCCACACCTTTCAGATTGTGTAATATGACAGAAAAGGAAAATTACAAGTATTGGAGGGCATGTGGGAAAACATATGTACTGTAATGTACTGTTAATGAACTTGTGAACTGATTCAACCATTCTGGATAATAATGTGAAACTATGTCCAAAGGGCTTTAAAACACTTTGACCAAGCAATATCACTAATAGCTCAGTGTCCCAGAGAGCAAGGAGAAAGCAAAAGAATCTCTCTTCACAAAGATCTTTATAGTAGGTGTTTCTGTGGTGGCAAAAAAAAAATGGAAATTGAGGGGATGCCCAATTAATTGGGCAATGGCTGAAAAAGTTGTGTTATACGATTGTGATGGAATACTACTTTGTTATAAGAAATAATAGGCAGCTTTTTGTGGTAGTCAAGAATTGGAAATTGAGAGGATGCCCATCAACTGGGGAATGACTGAAAAAGTTGTAGCATATGAATGTAACTGAGTGCTACTGTTTCATTAGAAATGATGAGTATGCAGACTTCAGAAGAACCTGGAAAGAGTTGCTTGAACTAATGCTGAGTGAAGTAAGCAGAACCAGGAAAGTATTGTACATAGTAACAGCAACATTGTGCAATAACCAGCTTTGATAGACTTTGCTCTTCTCAGGAATGCAATGAACTAAGACAGTCTCAGAAGACTCATGAAGGAAAATGCTATCTATATACAGAGAAAAAAAAATGAAACAAAAACTATTTGATCTGAATGCAGACTGAAACATACTATTTTCTTTTTCTTTTTTAATTCATTATCATGGTTTTTCCCTTTGGTTCTAATTCTTCTGTATAACATGAATAATGTGGAAAAATGTTTAATATGAATGAACATGTATAGTCTATTTCAGATTACACACCATATTGGGGAGGGGGAGGAGGAGGGAAAAGAAGGGGGAAAATATTTAATACTCAAAATTTTATAAAAGTGAATGTTGAAAATTAAAACTAACTAATTAAATATGTTTTTCCCAAAAGACATGATGAGCAGGATGCTGTCAGAAAAACCTGGAAAGACTTGCATACACTGATGCAAAATGAAATGAGCAGAACCAGGAAAAAATTCTACACAGTAACAGCAATACTGTATGATGATTAACTGTAAATGATTTAGCTATTGTATAGCTATTATTAGCATAATGATCCAAGACATATTGAAAGGATTCATGATGAAAAATGCTATCAACCTCCAGAGGAAGAACTGATAGAATCTGAATGCAGATTGAAGCATATTTTTAAATATTTTCTTTTTTCTTTTCTTTTTTTTTTTCATTTCCTTTTGATCTGTTTTCTTTCATGACATTACTAATAAGGAAATTAAGTAACAACAAGAACAAATAATTGAATAGTTCTAACAAAATCCATTTAACCTTACCTTATCAATACAAAATGTCTTTAGTTCCTTTCATCAGCAAGGTTATTGAATACTTTAAATTCTTACAGCATGCTGGTTAATTATGTAATAAGAAAACAAACATTAACACTCAGATTCTCTAATTCCAGAAACAATTTGTTTTCCATGTAATGGAAAACATGCTTCCTTAAGCATGATATACAATGCTTTGTCCCTTTAATTTGGCTTGTTACTTTTGAATATGGAAATTGTTTCCATTGCCTAATTTCAGATATATCATATCCTACCACTGCTTAATGCTATCTTTGAGAATCTATTCATGTCTTCTATTTCTTTTGTTGCACATAGACTTTGTATTAAAGTTGTATGACCATGAATATCACTTCTGAGTTTCTTTTCCGACCATGCTGACTATAATCCAGATGAAATATTCCAAATTCTTCTCTGGAACCCTGGTTTCCTGGCTGGTGAGAAGTCCTTATATCTCGGTGAAACCATACCCATCAGGAAGTAATCCAGTCATTTTCCTGCCGTCCTGTGGACCCCCTTCTTCCTTAGGCAATAGTAATAATATCACTTCTGGAAAGAATACTTCATTTAATTACTCAGCATAATTTCCAGATCAAAATGACTTCCTTTATTTTTGTTATCTTCCCCTACTTGAATTTAAGGTCCTTGTGGGCAGGGATTTTCTTGCTTTTTACATTTGTATCTCCATCATTTACTACAATGCCCGGGACATAATGATTTTTTTGTATTCATTCCTTTGTTTTCTATTTATTTGCTGATTCATTCATTCACAAATTTTGTCTTGTAATGAAAGTGTACCCACTTATACTTTTCATATGGTCCCTGCTATTCTCTACAGAATGTGAATTAAAAGTTTATGCAGGCAGTTTTTTTTCGTTCCCTCTCCATTTTCAGTTTAATGTCCTTGATGACAACTACAAGTCTCCAGACAAACACATTCCTCTCTGTTCTTGTTAGATTAATTCCACCCTTGTCCAAAAGTCTTTTAGCTAATACCCAGAAATCCAAATCCTGTTTTTCCACATTGTCATTTTATCTGGCCATCAAATTCTCTCACTCTCAACTCAGTGCTTTTCTTCAATGTTGATTGATTAATCATTTCTCTAAAGCAAAATCCTCTAATGCTGGGTGTGTACATGGTAAACAGAATTGTCTTTGCTCTTCTGACCTTAAGTGAAGAACAATAAATGAAAACTTATTTTTTTTTTTGGAAAGGGAAGCTTTTGGGGGGAAGGTCTTGTGAATTGATTTCGAAAAATGAAACAAAACAAAATCTTCCAGTTCTCTAAAATCTTACCAGCCCACAGAAATCTCTCCACAACTGTTGCAAATGTTATTCTTAATTGTTTTAATATACTTCATTACATATATGTTCTCATTGAAGTGGCACGCTTTCAATCACTGCAGATCGTCTAAGGCTTCCCATAAATTCTCCATATAGAATTTTCTTATATGCTGAATTATTTTTTACAGTTTTTTCTGGCAAAATTTTTCCTGGGCTTTCTGTTAAAACAAGTTTTTATTTTCCTTTTTGGTCACCTATTATTTAGACAATTAGGAGATGGTGGTGTTTCATGACTTGCAATGATAAAGATGGATTTTGTGTTAAGAAGCAGTTGGGATCCTTAAAATACATTTTGCCAAAAGCGCATTAGGCCATGCTCTTTATCCTTTTCAAATTTGATCCCAGTCCATTGTCTGTCTTGAGTGTCTTTCCAAGATTTATATATGAATGGGAAAAATCAACATTCTACCAACACAAAAAAGTGTATATTATTTATCTATTATTTTTTTCTATATAAATTTCAGGTGAATCATTTTTGAGTGGTTACCAATTTTATTATTGAGGTTGTGTTATACTCCTGGGCTTTAACAATTGTATAATATTATCTATAAAAATGTACATATGGAGGACTATGTTACCTATTAGGAAGGGCTTCATTATTTTCATATATCTATATCTTCTATTTGGATTCTATACAGGACATCTTTTATAACAGTTCTGTACACCTTCGGAATGCATTCTTGTTGTTCAATTATTCAGTCACATTTGACTTTTTATGACTCCATGAACCTTACTATCTATCAGATTTCCTTAGCAAAGATAATGGAATGGTTTGCCATTTCCTTCTTTAGTGGATGATGGGAAACAGATGTTAAGTGACTTGTCCAGGGTCACAGTTTGTAACTTTCTGAAGTCAGATTTGAACTCAGAGTCTTCATGACTCTAGGTCAAGTGTTTTCAACTGATCCACCTAGCTGCCTTAATGCACATTTCTTTTTATGTTATATTTTGATTGCTTAACATACACGTGAGAAACCAATTGTTGGAGGAAACCTTAAACGCTTAAAATGCAAACAAAAAAAGTAGGACCTTGCATTTTCTGTGTCTTTTAATCAATTGCTTGATTATGAAGTCATGGTCTCTTGTATAAAATCATTTCTAAAAATTTTCCTTATTCATTCTAAAATATACATCAACTGTATATTTAATATGTGCATACTTAATTCCAACAATTATTCACAACATAGCAGATGTCAAATTATTTTATGAAGTAGTAATTCTCAAAAATAATTAGTAGTACTGGTTAAAAATAGAAAATTAGTTATGTGGAACAGACTAGAAAAGTGAAACTCTGTACTAAACACAATAACTCAATGCTTGGAAAACCCTGACACAGAGGTTACTGAAGGAAGGACTCCATATTTGATTGAAAACTTTTGGAAAAACTAGAAATCTTCGCAAAAAAAAAATGATTTTGGCCATTTGTTTACACCATGTGCAAAAACAAGTTACAGAATGACAATTAAATGTAAAGTCACATCATAATAAATACTTGATAAATTTATTAATTTCCATGAATGTAAACTTGAAAAGAATGGAAGGTGGTAATTTTCTTTTTTTTTTCCTGTTTGAATATTCTTTTTTTTAATTTATTTTCGACATGTTTTGTTTTCAGCATTGATTTTCACAGGCGCTTGAATTACAAATTTTCTCCCCATTTCCTCCCCCCCCACTCCAAGATGGCGTACATTCTGGTTGCCCTGTTCCCCAGTCTGCCCTCCCCTCTGTCGCCCCATTCCCCTCCCATCCCCCTTTCCCTTCCTCTCTCCCCTCTTCCCTTCCCATCCACCCTCCCTAAGAATTCAAGCAATTCAACATGGGCCCCATGGATATCATTATGTATAACCCTTCCAAAATACTCATGTTGTGAA
>CM053622.1:304242456-304288598 GCA_028646595.1 Phalanger gymnotis
AGCTTCTATATTAAGAGATCATAGGGCTTGGAATATGATATTCCAGAGGTCAATGGAGCTAGGATTAAAAGCAAGAATCACCTACCCAGCAAAACTGAGTATCATGCTCCAAAGCAAAATATGGATTTTCAATAAAATAGAGGACTTTCAAGCTTTCTCAGTGAAAAGACCAGAGCTGAATAGAAAATTTGACTTTGAAACACAAGAATCAAGGGAAGCATGAAAAGGTAATCAAGAAAAAGAACAAGAAAAAGAAATTGCAAGGGATTACTAAAGTTGAACTGTTTTGTTTACATTCCTACATGGAAAGATGATGTATATGATTCACGAGACCTCAGTATTAGAGTAGCTGAAGGGAATATGAATATATATGTGTGTATATGTATATATGTATGTGTGTGTATGTATGTATGTATGTATGTGTATGTACGTGTGTGTATGTATGTATGTATATATTTGTAGAGAGAGAGAGGGGGCATAGGGTAAGTTGAAGATGAAGGGATCATATCTAAAAGAAATAAAATCAAATTAAGGGATGAGAGAGGAATATATTGAGAAATGGGGAAAGGGAGAGATAGAATAGGGTACATTATCTTGCATAAAAGTGGGAAGAAAAAGCAGTTCAGTAGGAAGAGAAAGAAGGTAGGTGAGGGGGAATGAGTGAATCTTGCTTTCATCAGATTTGACCTGAGGAGGGAATAGTATATACACTCAATTGGGTGTCTTACCGCACTGGAAAGAAGGAAGAAGAAGATAAAAAAGGGCGCATGATAGAAGGGAGGGCAGATGGGGGGGGGAGGTAATCAAAAACAAACAGTTTTGAAAAGGGACAGGGTCAAGGGATAGGTTAGGAAGAAGCAAAATATAGTTAGTCTTTCACAACATGAGTACAATTGTGGAAGGGTTTTACATAATCACATGCCTATGGCCTATGTTGAATTGCTTGACTTCTTAGGGAGGGTGAGTGGGAAGGGAAGAGGGGAGAGAATTTGGAACTCAAAGTTTTGAAAACAGATGTTTTTAAACAGATGCAAAAAAAATGTTTTTGCATGTAACTAGAAAATAAGATACACAGGCAATGGAGTGTAGAAATTTATCTTGTCCTACAAGAAAGGAAGGCAAAAGGGGATAGGAGGGGAGTGGGGTGACAGAAGGGAGGGCTGAGTGGGGAACAGGGCAACCAGAATATACACCATCTTGGATTGGTGGGGAGGACAGAAATAGGGAGAGAATTTGTAATTAAAACTCTTGTGAAAATCAATACTGAAAACTAAATATATTAAATAAATTAAATAAACTAAAAAAAAGAATATAGAACATTAGAGCTAGAAGGGGACTTACTTAGAATGTAGACTATAGAACTTAAAGGAATTTTCAAGATCCTATAAGCCAGGGTTTTCTACCTTAAGAGTCTGTGAATTTTTAAAAAAATTGATAACTGTATTTCAGTATATAACAAGCTCTTTGTTGTTACAAATATAATTGGTTTGCTTTTGTGAAAAAAGAGCTACTTTCATAGCAAGAAAATTCAAGATGCATACCAGAAGAAGAGAATTACTCAAATATATCTACAACCAAAGCATTGGAAAAAACACAGTGAGAGTCCAAAGTCAGCAAGTATGCTTGGCCAAGATGAAACAAGAGTTTCAAAGTTTAAAAATATTTTGTAAAATGAATGAGAACTTTTGAGGAAAAAGGCAGAAAACAAATAAGAGCTATAAAAAAGAATTGAGGGAAAAAAGTAAAGTTGGAAATGTAATTAAGAGGTTGACATGAGGTGCAAAATCTTTCCCAAGCAACAAACTCCCTGAAAACTAGAATGGACCATATAGAAGCTAATGACTTCACAAGCATCCAGAAAAAATTCAAGTACTGAAGATCCAAAGTTAGGATTGCAAATGACATAGTATCTACTACTACATAGAATAAAATTTTTAATAAAATATTCTAAAAACCAAGAATAAGTTTTATAGCACAAGTGAGTGTAATGCTACAGAGGGACTTTGGGAGTGAGGTGGAATTTTAAAGAAGTAGAGGATTTCTAAGCATTCCTGATGAAAAGATCACAGCTGTGTAGAACCTTCAAAGTTCAAACACAAGTAAAGGGAACTATTAAAGAAACAAACAAAAAAAGATAAAATACTAAACTAGGATAAACTATATTCAAATATGGAAAGGTGATGCATGTGTCCTCTGAGCTCTAAAATTCTCAAGAGTAATAGATGGAGTCTAATTAGACAAGATTTGGGAGTGATTCTGTTATGTCTTGATAGTCTTATGAATGGAAAGAGAGGGGAAGTTGAATGCACTGTGTAGGAAGTGAATGAATTGTTAAGGGAAATGATTCCAAATAATCAGGATACACAAGTACATATCTATACAAATAAGTAGGAGGTTAAGATGAGAAGGGGGTGACACTTGAACCTCACTCTCATTTGAACTGGTCAAAAGAAGAAAGAACATACACACATATGTGTTGGTAAGCAAAATGGGCTCCTTAGCACTTAGTGCCCTTGAAGAGTTTGGCTTTTGTTTTGAGTAATTCAGTGTATTTCAATGAGCCTTATTAGGTGCTAAGCCCCAGGCCCAAACCCCTATTAGGTGTGGAACCTATGTGAGTGTGGATTGGTGACTGGGGTGGGGCCCAAGGTGGGGCTGCCTAAGGGGAGGTGCTAACTCCAGAGCCATGCCCTATTAGGTGTTAACCTAACCTATGTGGATGTGAACCTCCCAGGGTCCTAAGGGGAGGGGCTAACTCAAGAACCAATCACAGCAGCCTAAATTCTGGTCATTCAGACAACATTTGATGATGTCCCTATAAGAAGGGAGGACAGAGCCATTTGTGCAGGGCTCTTGAGATGGTGTTGATGAGGAGACTCTGGGCAGCTGTAGCTAAGGAGCCCTCCAGTTTGTAAACCCTGATGCTGAGACTTTGTTGAACTCTGGTAACTATGTATTGGCATTTGAATCAGACAAGGTATGTCTGTTGATGTTTGTAATTTGTTTGTATTTTGCTCTGAAGTTCAGTGTGTTGGTCTTTTCCCCCTGAACTAAGTGAATTGTATTTGCATGCTGAATTAAAGTAAGCGTGTCAACCCCTTCACCCTGCTTTCCTTAGTTAATCAGATTAAAAGAATCTGTGCTGGTGGCAGCTTTCTGGGTGCTGGCTGTGGATGGATCTTACACTCCCACAGAAGCTGCTAGCTGGTTCGGAGCAGAAGTACATGTCACTAAAAAGGATACAGGAAGAAAATGGAAAGAGCAGGGAGGAGGAATCAGAGAGAATATAGATTAAAGTAGGGATTAATACTAAGCAAATATATACTAATGATATATATATATATATGTATATATCATTTTTATCAATTTATTTTAAACTTAAATCCTAAAAGCCAAATACATGATAATAAAAAATAATAATAAAAAATAAGCATAATATAAACTGAAATACCAAGTAAATAGATAAATAATAAATACCAAGTAAGAAAAGAAATAAACAAAGCTTTGTCATGTGCATAGCAGAATGGGATAGCAATAAATTTCCATTTCAAGAAAGCCTACATAAAAATTACTCCACATTGTAGTCAGAGCTGTCCATCTCTTCCTTGCTTCCTTGTAATTTTTCTTTTGTTCTCTGCTGTGCACTTTTTACTCTCTTCTTTTTCCCCCTTACTCTGCCCCTCCTCCTAAAAGACCACAACTAAGTGTAGACAGATAAACATACAGACAGATAAATAGAAATAGACATATAGATATGTCTATTTCTATCTATTTACACATTTATATTATATATACACTTATATATATGCATTACATATATACATACATATGTACATATACATATATACTCAAAACATATATATATATACTTACATATACACATATATACACATATTTAGATACTATAATCATATATAGATACATGCATTCATATGCATCTATGTTAGACTGTAGTATACTTGTTTGTCTTCTGTTTCTCTTAGGATAGATATATAAGTCCAAGTCTTTCCATAATTTTCTAAGTCTACCAACTCACCATTTCTTGACATCACAGCAATATTCCAACTTTGTACTGTACTGTTTTAAATGGTCCAAAACAATATTGATTGATATGGCTGATGTATAGTGTAATTTCTCTATTTTTTTCTCTTTTGGTTAAATCTCTGTAGCTTTAACTTTTTTTTTGAGATCATGATTAGTACCCCTGCATTTTTTTTCTTAAAAAATTATAATCCTGATCTTTATTTGATGTTTTGTGTACATCTCTTATTTCCTATCCCTACTGATTACTCTATTTTACTTTTACCAGATACCTTGCCCTCCAATTATTTAACCTACTCCCCTCCAAAGATCCCTACCTTATCCTCTTCCCCCACTCTTTACCCTTATCCTCTTGTTTCTATCTTAATTTTGAAGACTTTTATAGCCTTTAAAATATATTTTATTCCATCTTTATTCCATTCCTGTTAATCTAGATACCCTTCTATACCCCCTCCATATTCCCTCCTCCTACAGCCAAAAGCGTGCTTACCCCAGTAGTTCTCTCATTGGGTGTGTGCTGATTCCTTCTCACCCAGGATCATGTCTTGATGAAAGTGAAACAATGGATAAAATAACAGGCCTAGAGTCAGAAAGACCTGACAAAATTCCTAACCTCAGATACTCACAGCATGACACTGGGCAAGTTATTTAATATCTGTTTGCTTCAGTTTCCTTATCAGCAAAATTGTGATAATAACAACACCAACCTCCCAGGGTTGTTGTGAGGATCAAATATGAAAATAATTGTAAAATGTTTAGGACAGTGCCTGAAACATAGTAAGTACTATGTAAATGTTAGTTAATATTACCGTTGCTATTATTATTATTGAACAAGTTATGGTGTATAAATGTAATGAAATTTGATTGTACTAAATTCTTATCATAATGAAAAAAAAAACATGACTGCTAAGGACAAATGCTGAAGCATGATGCCATTTCATGATACAGAAGTAAAGGACTCATAATTAGAAAAATATCATTTTGGCCATAGCCAATGCAAAATGTTATTTTGATTGACTGTAATGTTGGCAATGGATTTATTTTTTCCTTTGTTCTCACTTAAGATGAGGGGTTTGAAGGATGAGAATACATATTTTGACTGATTAAAACAAATAAATATGTGTGTGTATGTATACACACATTACATATGTATATACACATATATATGAAAGAATTTAATTTACAGACAGAAGACTCTAGCTCAGTTTTATAATATCTTACATCTTATGAGGTATGAAGTTATTTTCAATTATCTTGTCTTTAAAAATAAAGAATTTAATCTCAATCATATTTTGAATAATATTTTATATTTTCCTATTACATGTAAAAACAATTTTAACATTTGTTTTTTGTTTGGTTTTTTTTCTAATTTTGAGTTCCAAATTCTCTTCCTCCCTACTTCTCCTTTCCCCTCCCTGGGATGGCAAGCAATTTGATATAGGTTATATATGCGCAATCATACAAAATATCTTTCTGTGTTTTTAACGCTGTAAGAGAAAAAAAACAGAAAAGAAATTTTAAAAAAGTGAAAAAATATTATACTTTGATCTGCATTCAGACTTTATAAGTTCTTTCTTTGGAGGTCAAAAGCACTTTTCACCATAAGTCCTTTAGAATTGTCGTGAATTATTGTATTGCTGAGAATAGCCAAGTCATTCATGGTTTATCATAGTTTAATATTGCTGTTACAGTCTGTAATGTTCCTTTGGTTCTGTTCACTTCATTCTTCACCATTTCACATATGTCTTTCCAGGTTTTTCTGAAATCATCTTGCTCATCATTTCACATAGCACAAGAATATGCCATTACAATTGTAAACCACAACTTGTTCAGCCATTCCCCAATTGATGGGCATCTTCTCAATTTCCAATTTTTTTGCTACCACAAAAAAGAAAGCTGTTATAAATAATTTTTGTACAAATAAGCCCTTTCCAATTTATTTTATTTTTTTGGTCATTTTGGAATATAATATAGTAGTAGTATTGCTAGGTTAAAGGGTATGATCATTTTTAAAGCCCTTTTGGCATAGTCCCACCAAATTGCTCTGCAGAATAGTTGGATCCATTCACAATTTCATCAACAGTGAATTGGTATCCCTATTTTTCTATATCCAATCCAAAATTTGTCATTCTACTTGTCTATGATATTAGGCAATCTGATAGATATGAGGTGGTACATCAGAGTTTATCTTAATTTGCATTTCTCTAGTCTAGTAATTTAGAGCATTTTTCATAAGACTATAGATAGCTTCAATTTATCTGAAAACTGTCCATTCATATCCTTTGTCCATTCATCAGTTGGGGAATGACTTGTATTCTTATAAATTTGATGAAATTTTTGCTCTTCTTGGTTTAGGTATCATTACCATATTTGTATCATTAAAGGAATTGGAAGGACTCTGTCTTTGTCTACTTTTTTAAAATACTTTTTGTAGTATTGTGATAAATTGTTTTGTTTATGCTTGGTAGAATTCACTTGAGAATCTATCTGGTGCTGTCTTTATTTTTTTTTTCTAAAGAGCTCATGTGTTTTTCTAAGATGGGTTTTTTTTTAAGTATTCCATTTACTCTTCTTTTAATCTGCACTATCAATATTTTTTTTGTAAATGTCCAACCACTTGACTTAGATTATTAGATGTATTTGCATATAAATGGGCAAAATATTATTAAATGTTTTAATTTATTCCTCATTGGTAGTGAATTAACCCTTTCAATTTTTAATACTGGTTTTCTTCTTAAATTAAATTAGCCAATGGTTTATCTATTTTATTTGTTTTTTTTCTTTCATAAAACTAGCCTTTAATTTTATTAGTGCAATGTTTTTTTTCTTTCAATTTTATTAATTTCTCCTCAATTATCTCTTCAATCTAATTTTCTAGTTCAGCTGCTTTTACAAAGAGATATTTGATATTTTCTTCCTTTTTTCCTTCTTTAACTTTGTTAGATTTCTTAATTCTCATGGAATCAATAGTTTTCACTTTTCCAATTTTAATTTTAAAGGAATAATTTTCTTCATTTGTACCTCCTTTTCCATTTGGCCAATTTGATTTAAGGAACTTTTAATCTTCAATGAATTTTTGTTCCTCTATTTCTATTTGGCCAATTCTGCTTAATAAGGAGTTCTTTTCATTGGATTTTATGTATCTTTTCTCATTTAGCCTATTCTGTTTTTAAGGTGTTATTTTCTTCTTCATATTTTTTGCTTACTTGACCAAGCTCCTGATTCTTTTCCATGATTTTCTTACATTGTTCTCCTTCTCCTGGTTGCTCATTTTTCTAACCTGTTTCTTGACTCTCCCAGTCTGTGCTCTGGTTGTAAGTGACCACGAACACTCCTTTCCACATTGAAACTGTGACTAGATTTCCAGCTCCCCTGCCCAAGCTCTGATGTATTAGTGCTCCATCTTTACCTGGGACTGAGACCCAGGACTGTGACCCAGATCAAAATTTAAGCCATGCAACAGAATTCTACCTCTGAAAACCAGCAAAGAGAGCCTTGGACTCTCCCTCTTGACAGTTGTCTGATACCTTTACCATCTGTGGGCTAAGAGGTCCAGAAACTGACACTGCAGCTACTGATTCATTCACCCCCACGGCCAACTGTTGGTTCAATGGAGTATGGCCTGTGCTGCATTTCACTCCAGTTTCACGTTGGTACAACAAACCTTTCCTGACGACCTTCTAAGTTATCTTGGGCTGTAAAATTATTTTACTCTGTTCTTTTGCGGATGTTGCTGCTTCATTTGTTTTGATGCTTTATTTGCATTATTTAAAGTTGTTTAGAGGAGAGTTCTCTGTCATCTTGCCTCCTTAAATAAGAATTTTCACACTGTCAAGCAGAAACAAAATCATTCCATTCCTCAATGGATTCAAATGAAAACTGGAAATTAGATAAGATACAACTCAAAAAGGAGATACTAAAGAATGCCTGACTGGGATTATAAATAATTGCCAGCAAAATGATGTATGTGCTCTAAGTCATGTCCAAACTTCTTACCAAATGTTTCAAAAACTTGGCTAGCAGCTGCTGTGGGGGTGTAAAACAAACAACAACCAGCTCACAGAATGCTGCAAGCCCAGATCCTTTTGATCTGCTTTACTAAGAAAAGCAACGTTAAGGGGTTAACAATCTCAATTTAATCCAGCATACAAATATTGTTCACTTAGTTCAAGGGGAAAAGCCAGCACCCTGAACTCCAGAGCAAATACAAACAAATTACAAACATCAATAGACTAAATACAATTCTTAGTTATGAAAGAAAATCATCAACACCTGAGTTCATCTGGAAGGCCCTTACAGTGGCTTCCCAGAGTCCTGCGCCTCTAGGAGTAAGAGCCTTAAGAAAATAGCTCTGTTCTCCCTTTGTATACAGTTTCAGACATTAATAAATTTCATCTGAGTGACCAGAACTTGGGCTCCTATGATTGGCTCTGGTATTATCACCTCCCTTCATTGGCCCCACCTGGAGCCCCACCTTAGTTACCAATTCACACCCACATAGGCTTAGCACCTGATAGGGGTTTGGGCCTGAGGCTTAGCACCTAGTAAGACTTAATCAAAGAAACTTAATTTATCATTTCAAAACAGTAAGAAAGTCCTATACCATACATTCATTTATCAACCCAGCATCCCGTTACCCTATTAAGAAATAGACCCTACTGCCCTCCCATTTTGCAAGCTATCTGCTAACATGCAGACATTTTTAAATGCTGTTTTTTTCTCGTGCTTAATATATCCATAGATTGAATTCATGAATTCAGTAATATATACATACATAATATATTTTAAATCATTATCATACACATGTTTATATAGTAATTGTATGTTTTAGGTTTTACTGTAAGAGTCAATGTCTATAATAAAAACAAGCTATTCCACTTAGCTCAAGAAAATCTGTGTTCCAAGAATCAAGAGAAGCATGTAAAGGTAAACAAGAAAGAGAAATCATAAAGGACTTACTTAGTAAAGTTGAACTGTTTTGTTTACATTCCTACATGGAAAGATGATGTGTATAACTCATGAGACCTGAGTGTTAGGGTAGCCAAATGGAATATACATATATATACACATATATACACACACACACACACACATATATATATATACGTGTATATATATATGTATGTATGTGTATATATATATATATGTATGTATGTGTATATATATATATGTATATATGTATGTATGTATGTAGAGAGAGAAAGAGAGAGAGAGAAAGAGGGGGGGGCACGGCGTGGGTTGAATATGAAGGGATGCTAGCTAAAAAATCAAATCAAATTAAAGGATGAGAGAGGAATATATTGAGAGAGAGAGAAAGCGAGAGAGAGAATGCAGTAAATTATTGCCCATAAAGGTAGCAAGCAAAATCTGTTTTGGTGGGAGGGAAGAGTTGGCAGGTGAGGGGGAATGAGTGAATCTTGCTCTCATGGGATTTGACCTGAGCACGGAATAACATACACACTCAATTGGGCATCTTACCCCACAGGAAAGAATAAAGAAGGGCATAAAAAAGGGGGGATGATAGAAGGGAGGGAAGATAGGGGAAGGAGGTAATCAAAAGAAAACACTTTTGAAAAGGGACAGGGTCAAGGGAGAAAATTGGATAAAGTAGGATAGGATGGTAACGAGCAAAATGTAGTTAGTCATTTACAACACAAGTATTTTGAAAGGGTTTTGCATAATGATACACATATGGCCTATGTTGAACTGCTTGCCTTCTTTGGGAGGTTGGGTGGGGAGGGAAGAGTGGAGAGAATTTGGAACTCAAAGTTTTAAAAGAAGATGTTCAAAAAAAAGTTTTTCCATGCAACTAGGAAGTAAGATACACAGGCAATGGAGCATAAACATCCATCTTGCACTTCAAGAAATTAAGAGAAAAGGGAATGGGGGGGAGTGGGGTGACAGAAGGGAGGGCTGACTGGGGAACAGGGCAATCAGAATATATGCCATCTTGGAGTGGGGGGAGGGTAGAAATGGGGAGAAAATGTGTAATTCAAACTCTTGTGAAAATTAATGCTGAAAACTAAAAATATTAAATAAATCAATAATGATTTTTTAAAAAAAGAAAATCTGTGTTCAATTTATGCCTCTAAGAAGCAATGGAAAGCTTTCCTTGGAGTAGATTCCATGGAACCACTTCAACTTTGAGAATGCCTTTTGAAGACTACCTTTTGCTTTATCAGGAACAAACAATTAACAGAAGAGGAAGCACAGGAACTTAAAAGAGCCTTGGATATTTTCGCATAGAGTCTCTTTGCTTGCTTTATGCAGACAAGTGGCCCACTGAAGTATAAGTTAGAAAGCTCAAATTCTGCACTGGTCTTACATTAGCTACATGACTCTAAGCAAATCACGTAACATCTCTTATCTTCAATTTCTTTGACTATCAAATGGGGAAAATAATAAAACTTACCTCACAGGGTTGCCGAGAGTATCAAACGAGAGAACATTTGTAACATACTTTGGAAAATTTAAATTACTATCTAATTGCTGGTGTTTGGTTATTTCTCTTTTTATTTTATACTTTTTCAGGCAAATAAATATGGAGATACAGGGAGAGTGAGGATACCATCATTCCTACTCCATGACTACAACTAGGATTCCTCTCTCCTTATTCTTCATCTTATCCTACTTTGTGGATTGAAGCAAAGGGATATTGGTTTTATCAAATACATATTTCTAAGGAGCAAACATCTATAAAATCACTTCAAAGCTAGCAAGGACTTAAAATGTCATTTAGTTCAAATCTCTCTTTCTTACTGGGGAGGAAATGGAGGCCCAGAGAGGTGAAACTGCTTCCCCAAGTTTAATTCACACCTATTTCACAGCAGAGTCAGAATTAAATAAGATGTGCATTCTGCCTCTCAGTTCACTAGCATTCTTTCCACTGGGCCACTAACCAACCTTCTAAATGAGAATTTATTCAATTGAACTCAACAATCAGAGAAATTGCAAATTGAGGACTGAACCCATCTGAAAAAAAAAACTGAAAAGCAAATAATTTACTTTCAGCCACAGAAGGCAAAGAGAACAAAGAGAATTTAATACATAAACAGGGTCACATTAATCCTAAACATTTACAAGCCCTGATGCTGAGCCTTTATCTGCCGTAATGTATATGGTGATCCCATTACCTTGATAGTGTTTGTGATTAGTCTTATGAATAGAAACTGTTCATTTACATATAATAAAAGGTTGATATAACTAATTTGCCAACCAAAGAATGATTCTTACATTAGTGGTTTCTCTTCTTCCTCCAATCCACTTTAAGGTTATTAAAGGAATAGATATGGGTAAGAATCTAAACCAAGATTATAATTTGAGAAAAACAATCAAGTAGTGTCATAAAATATTACATAATAATAGAAATGGAAATGTCTTACTTTGTCTAGATGTAAGTATGTCTGGGTTTCAAACAGCTCTTCAGGTATTACATTCCTTGTAATAAGACTAAAAACAGATTAATCTTCTAATTGAGGGAAGAGAATAATTTTATAATAAAAGCTCAAATAAAACTTGATGGGAATCGAAAACTATAAATATGAGAAAACTTGCAGAAGCTAATAACAGGTAGTGTGCATAGCTTTGAAGGTCATTTCCTTAGATGTCATGAAAATGAACTACATAGCAAATAAAACAAAAAAAATTCAAGAACCTTATGGAATCATAAATTTCAATGGCATTATAATGAGAAAAACATGGTTTGCCCAGACAAACACAATTATGTTAAGGGAAAGATAGAGAGAATAAAGAAAGTTGTGGTTGCAATATACATCGTCAGTACAAATCTTGACTTCTGTGCCTGTACACCCAAGTTCATCTATCTCAAGTGATTTGTAATGAAAAAAAAAATAAATAAAAACAGGTATGGCCCACAAAAATACAAGGATACTAGATGAATGGAATAGATCTCCTAACTCTAATGGAATGAAAAATCTGTCATCACAACCTCTTAAGAAGTTAATCATTTTTCTCCTTATTTGTTAATTTCAATTATTACATACATTTATCAATCCATTTATTCACCAAATGACCTTCTTTTTTATCTTCCTATGTCTTAAATACCTTGCTGGGAATTTGAAGTAGAGGGAAAAATACAAAAGAAAATTAAAAAAAATTAAAAGCCAATTCTTGCTCATTACTTGGAAAGTAAAGGATTATTGATTAATTCTCTTCAGGGGAGACATATACACATAAAATTCATTTAAAAATACAAATTTGCTCAAAAACATTTAGGCATGTATTTTGTATTAAGGATTGTTCTAAGTCCTTGGGGAACAGAAAGAAAAATGAAATACCCCCTGCCTTCAAGAAACTTTTGTTCTACTAAAGATATAAAATATATACATAGAAGTGAATATAAATCATAGGCAAAGTGTGGGAAGGCCTCTAGCTATTGGGTAGGATCAGGAAAAGCTGGTATAGGAGATTGAATCTGAGGCAAACTTTGAAGGAAAGCAGGAATTCTAAGAATAAAAATTGGTGGGGAGCTCATTCAAGGCATAATGAAAGAGGAGAATCTATGCAAAGGTGGAAATGGCAGATGACATCCCACATACAAGGAATTGCTAATAAGGCAGTTCAACTAGAACAAAGAGTATGTGAAAGGTAGTAATGTGTAATGAGCCTGGAAAGGTAGGTTGGTCCCATAATTGTGCAGTAACCATTACCACGATTGCAGCAATCTTTTCTTCCATTTAGAATGCTAAGAGGCAATCCTCATTTTATAGGTGAGGTAACTGAAGCCTAGAGTATTGAAATGACAAACCTGAGTCTCTCTTACGATCAAATATAATACATGACATATTACTTTTCTTCTTTTTTATCCTAGTGTTTAAAAAAATAAACTCTTTCTTTAGGTGGCATAATGGATACAATGCTGGACCTGGAATCAGGAAAACTTGAGTTCAAATCAAGCTGCTATAATTTACTAGCTATATGATTCTGTACAAGTCATTTAACCTGTTTGCTTCAGTTTCCTCATTTACGTAATGGGGTAGTAATAGCACCTACCTCCAGATTTGTTATGAGGATCAAATTAAACAACTTTAAAGTGTTTGGCACAATGCCTGGCACACAGTATATGTTGTAAGAATGTTAGTTGTTATTGCTGTTGTTATTACTCTTGTTGCCAATGTAGTTGTTGTCACTCCTCCTCTTCCTCCTCCTCCTCCTCCTCCTCCTCCTCCTCCTCCTCCTACTGCTACTGCTATTAATTACTACTCATAGTGGTAGAAGATATGATACAGTATGCTCACATTGAAATACTTTTTGGTCCTAGAGGGAGAATAATAGCTTACATTGACATCCACTTTAAGATTTGTAAAGGGCGTTACATTTGTTATCTCAGTAAATCCCCACAACAACCCTGGGAGTTAGGTGCTACTATTATTCTCATTTTACTGACGAAGAAATTGAGGATAAGAAAGGTTAAGTTGTTGTACAAGGTCATAGAGCTAGTAAGTGACAGAGGCTGAATTTGAATATAGGAATTATTAACTGCATCCTAAATGGTACTGTGCTACATGGGGCAGCTAGGTGGTGCAGTAGATAAAGTGTTGTGCCTACATTCATGAAGACTCATCTTCCTGAGTTCAAATCTGTCATCAGACATTTACTAGCTCTGTGAACCTAGGCAAGTTACTTAACACTGTTTGCCTCAATTTTCTCATCTGTAAAATGAGCTAGAGAAGGAAATGCAAAATGCTCCAGTATCTCTGCCAAAACCCCCCCCCCCACCATGATGTCACAAAGAGTCATATATGGCTGAAACAACTGAACTACAGCAAAAACAAACTGTGCTACATAGCTGCCTGAGAGAGGAATTGAATTTTAATCCAGGTTCTTATCACTTACAAGTTTCTTTGAATTAATACAGAATTTTAAAATAGTTAAGGACTTCATCTATAATCATTTATGGTTTCCTTATTTTACTTATGAGGAAATAGCCCAAGAAGGGAGAAAGTGATTTGTCCAATGTTTCAGAAGTGTATTTGCTCCAAGCCTCATTTTCTTCTTCATAATGGGGATAATAATATTTAAAATATTTCTGCTTTGTTGGGCAATAGTGAAAATATCACCATGTATACCAATAAATATATTTTAAGATGTATAATATTATTATTTTAAAAGTATCTGAAATATTAATGATTTGAGTGACTTTATCCTCTTTGGTCATCTGTTTATCTATAAAATAAATGATTGATTTAAAATAAATATTATCAAAGTTCTATTCCAGCTCTAAAAATTCCATTATTCTATAATTGTATACTGCTTTTAGCCTCTCAAAATACTTCCAAAGCTTAAGTTTTGAACCCCAGACCAGCAACTGATCATCCTGCTAGAACCACAAAACCACATAACCCACTTGGAGTAGAGTCACATGAGGAAATGTGTTTGTAAAAGAATAATAAATCAACATAATTATACAATTTATATATTTAATAGCATGTATAATATATGGCATGTGAGATCATTCCAAATAAAGAGTTAGATGAGGAGCAATGAGAAATGCTTTCTTTGAACTGTGTTGATCAGGTAAGATATTAGAGAGGAGTTGGTATTCAATCTGGACTTATAATGAAAAGGTTAATAAGGAAAATTTTTCAGGAAGAGACAAAGGTGTCTAAAGACATGGAAGTAGAAGAGTATGGCTTATATTTAGTAGGTAGAGAGTAGTCATATCTAACTGATTCCTAAGTGAGAAGGATGTTCAAGGTACCTCACATTCTGACTCTATCCTACATTCTAACACTAAGTTGATGTCGTTATCCATGATCCACTATACATTTCAGGCAAAGAAGATGAATATATATCCTCTGACATCATTTTGTCTTCTTCCATGCATCCTCATATTTGTGGAATGTACTCCTTCCTCATTTTTACTTACTGAAATTTTTCTCTTCCTTCAAGGACTAACTCAAGATTCACTAAACCGGGGGTGGGGAACCTGTAGCATCGAGGCCACGTGTGGCCTTCTAGGTCCCAAAGTGTGGCCATTTGACTGAATCCCAACTTCACAGAGCAAATCCCTTTAATAAAAGATTTTGTTCTGTAAAACTTGCACTCAGTCAAAAGGCCTCATCCAAGGACATAGAAGTCCACATTATGTACTGGTATTGAGGCCACAGGTTCTCCATCCCTGCACTAAACATTTTGCAGTTTTGAATATCATCTTCTAGATACTCTTTTCTCTAGGTTTTTGTGAGGGTACACTTCTCAGTCTCCTTTGCTCAATATTCAACCAGGTCATACACATTATCTGTGACTGTGTACGAAGAATTTGTCCTATAATTTCTTCTTTTCTCCCTCTATACAATGTCATCTATACATCACACCTACTTTTATGGATTCAATTATAATCTTTATGCTGATGATTGTCAGAAATTTTTATCCATGCCAAACTCTTCTAACCTCCAGTATCACACCTTTAATGGTATATTGGATTTCTTGAAATCAAAGTCCTAGAGACATCTTAAAATTCAACATTTCCAAATCTGAACTCACTAACGAAACCTAGGTTACATTCTCAAGTCCTCACTTTCTTGTACTATTTATCTACAGTTAGTTGGCAAAACCTGTTCTTTCTAAACTTCTAATTTCTCTTTCTTATACCTATATTTCTCCTTACCACCATCTTGATACAGGTTCAAATCACCTCATACATGGCTATTTGCAATAACCTGCTCACTGATCCCCTTTCTTTAAGTCTCTACTCAGTCAAGTCCATTCTTCATTTTGTTGTCAAATTGATCTTACTACACAGGTCTCATAATGTCAAATTTTTAATCAATAAATTCCAATGACTTCCTATAACCTGCATGTTCAAATATAAAATCCTCTCTTTGGTAATCAAAGCCATTTGTAACCTGTTCCCCTCCAACCTATTCAATCTTCTTACAACTTATTCTGCCCTTAACCTCTGTGATCCAACCACATGGACCTTGTTCCTCTTCCTTGCACAAAACTCCTGCATTCTTCTGAGTGAGTATTTTAACTGGTTTTCTCCCATTCCTGGAACATTTTTCCCTCCCTATCTCCATCTTCTTTTCTTTCTCGACATCATTCAAGCAATATACAAAATACCACTCTCTTCATTAAGCCTTTGCTATGCTCCCTTAGTTCTAGTTGTCTTCCTTATATAATTAATTCCAATTTACCCCATCTATATCTTAATTGTAAAATTGTTTAGATGTTGTCTCACCCATTAGATTGTGAGCAAGAGTTGTTTTAGTTTGGGTTTTTGTTGTTGTTTGTGGTTTTTCTTTGTATCCCTAGGATGGTGGCTGGTACATAGTAAGCACTTAATATTTATTTATTGACTGACTGATTTTTTTTTCCATGAAGCAACCTTTGATTTCTTATGATGAAATTTTACTTTAATATTTTATCATGTGCTCCCTTTTGCTTCCATCAAATTCTTTCTTAGTTTATACTTGTTTGGGTAATATTTCACAATGCTACTCATATATTTGGCAATTGGGACAACATCCTCTTTCATTTTTCTGGTGTGTATATATACATATGTGTGTATGTGTATATGTGTGTAGATATATTTGAATTTAATTGAACTTATATCAAATTGAATTGAACTTCTGTTATCCTGTCTGATTCTCATAAAAATTTCTGCAATATAAAAAGGGTAAGTATAATCAGTTCAATTTAATTAGTGATGCAGTTTGAACTATATTCCCAGTAATATGGTTATGAAGGTTATGCCTTTTGATTCTGTTTGGGGTCCCATATTGTATTAAATATTTTTCATGAAAAGAAATTAGTTCTTATAGACAAAGTGAAAAGTTCAGGGAGAGAAAAGAGGGATTACAAGACTTGGAATAGAAACAGTATTCGTCTTTGATTCTATGACAATGCTCATAGTCCTAAATCTTCCTCTCTTACATCCACTCTAGAACTCAAAAGGACAGATATTCTTCCCTCGGGAGAAGTCACGAGATTTCTGACATTTCTCAATTTATGAGAGGAACAGTGAAAATAAGGATACTCTGTCTTCTTACTCGTGTTTTGTTCTTCTGAAAGTTTTATTTTTCCTGTTTTATTTTTACCACAAAAGAGGAAACAGTATTTTAGAATGCATATATATTTCATATCTCCATAAATGAATTAAATGGAAATATCTCCCCACATCAGATGTGAATTTACTACAGGAAAATTACAGCAAAAACACATGGCTAGCAGGGTGTAGACACAGAAATTCTGGGATTCATAACATCATGAATACATTATGGTGAAAATAGAACCCTGCAAAATCCTTGATGTATGAAACTGTGCTTTATTGTCCAGGATAAAAGTATTTAAGTATTTGGAACATCCAAAAAAGGCTAAAACTTACAATGAAAGGGCTATGGCAGGCTTTATGTCTTTAGGATTTTGCTACCTAGCATGTTGATATAGTAATTCATTACCAATTAAGATATACATATTAATGCAAGAAAGATGGAAAGGTAGTGTTCAGAGATTTGCATATACTTGATGTTACTGCTTTATCTCCTTTTTTTCCCTTTCAACAGACCTAGATATAGATTAGTAGATAGTTGAATAGATAGATAGGTAGGTAGATAGATAGATAGATAGATAGATAGATAGATAGATAGATAGATAGATGGAAAGAAAGAAGAAAAAAATTGGGAAAAAATAAAGGAAAGGGGCATGGAGGAAGGGAAGAAAGGTGGGAAAAAGGAAGGAAGAAAACTGGCATTCTACTCCAAAGTTAACATATAAAGATTCTAATGAGGATTTTGTTAAAAATTAAAACAAAATTTTGAAGGTAGAGGATCTGAATCTGTGATTTTATCTGTAAAAGGAACACCCAATGAAGAAAATTTCTGTACCACTGCATATATGCAAAAATTTTGAAGCACAAAGCTAGAAAACTACTGACATATTAAATAAAGTTTCAAGGATAATTTGACCAACTTGTGTTAAATTTATGATGGTTAATTTCTATATTATTTTTCTTTCCTCTTTATTAAGTTAAATTTTACTTCTTTTTTAAATTGATAAAAGTATTTTCTTCTCTTCCTTTTGTGAAAGATGAAGAGCAACACAACATGCAAAAATAAATGTATCAGTCTATACACTGAATCCATCAGTCCATCTCTGTCAGAAGATAATACTCAAAATTTACAGGCCCTGAGACTAAACTGTGGAAACAAGCATAAGGATATAAAGAGACAGAGGTCCAGGACAGTTTTCCCACTACACAGAGGTGAGCAGATTACAAGACTAATAAAAAAGCCAAGTTCAAAAAGTAGCCTGGAAAAAGGAAAGAAGAAAAGAAAAGAAAGGAACAATCATAAAAATCTACTATGGTGAAAGGGAAGCTTAATACAAAAACACAGAAGACAGTGACTTTAAAAAATTATAAACAAAGACTCGAAGAACCCTACAGATTAAATGTGAGCCCAAAAAGAATTTTGCAGAGAAAGAGAGAGAGAGAGAGAGAGAGAGAGAGAGAGAGAGAGAGAGAGAGAGAGAACACTTTAAAAAAGAGCAAAACATTACTTTAAAAATTAAATAAGAAAGGTAGAGGAAAAATCGAGAAAATAAATGGGATCCATTAAAGAGAATTATGAACTAAAATCAAAGTTTGATTTAGAAAAGGATTACAAAAGAATACTGATGAAAAACTTCATTTAAAAAATCAGAATTGGCCAAATGGAAGCTAATATTTTTTCTTAGTATGACAAATAATAATAAAATAAAGTCAAAAAGCTGAAAAAAATGAAGAAAAGGTGAAATAACTCATAATATAAACAACTGAAATGGAAAATTGATCAAGAAGATGTCATTTAAGAGTAATTAAACTCCTTGAAAACCGTGGACAAATAAAATATCCTACATATCCTTTTTCCAAGAAATTATATAGGAAAACTGCCCTAAGAGAATAGAAACAGAAGGAAAAGTAAATGCTAAAGGCAATAGGTCACGTCTTGAAAGAAATCTTAAGGTGAAAACTCCATGAAATGGTATTGCCAATTCCAGAACACCCAAGTCAAAGAGAAAATATTATGCACAGTCATAATAAAATAATTCAGTACTCCTTAAGCAACAGAAAGGATTGCAGGAATTTAGCAGCTACCTGTATAAACATGGAAGTCTCAGATTATGATTTTGTGGAAGGCAAGGAGACTAGGCATACAATCAAAGATAATCTCAAAAAACTAAGGATGGAAATGGACATTTATTGAAATAAGGAACCTTCAAACATCTGTAATGAGCGGACCAGAGCTAAAGAGATCATTTCACATTTAAATATAAGACTAAGAGAAGTATAAAAAGGTAAACGTAGCTGAGGAGCATAAGGGATTAAACTAAATTAAATGTTGGACATTCTTATATGGGAAGATGATGCATGTAATTCCTATGACTTTTATCAACAATAGAGATCTTATAGGGAGTCTACCGATATGAGCATTAATGAGTTTATTATATCGGGGTGATCTCAAAAGAAGAATGGAAAAGAGAGAAACAAGGTTGCTCTGGGACAGAGGATAAGAGAGAAAAAGATTGGGGTAATTATCTCACATAAATGGAATTCACAAAGAAGAATTTATATAATGGTGGGGAAAATTGGATAAGGAAGGATCAGGTAACACTTAAAATTCCTTCTCATATGACCTGTCTTAAAGGGAGAGAAAATACATACCTAGAGTTGGGTACAGAAATTTATCATTTCTATCATGGAAGTGTAAGGTAAAGTGTTTTTTTAAAAAAGCTGAATGGAATAAAAAGGAGGGTAAATTAAGGGAGGCTGTGGTCAAAAGCAAAACAAATATTTACAGAGAGTACAGTGTAAAAAACAAAAATGGTTAGTTTAAGAGAATACAGTGAAGATGAATACACAGATAAAAATGGTGATACTACCTAAATTTATAATGTCATTTCCATCAAATTACCAAAGAATTAATTTAGAGAACTCAAAAAAATTATAAATGTATTTACTTACATTAACAAAAATTTAAAGATATCAAGGGAATGAATGGGAAAAAATTGGAAGAAATGGAGCCTAGTAATACCAGATAACTAAATAGTCTTAAAAAGGCTGAAATCATCAAAATAATTTGCTGCTGGTTAAGCAATAGTAGTTGAACAAAGAAAAAGTCTAGATACACAACGTGCAGAAATAAATGGCTACAGTAGCCTACTGTTTAATAGCCACAGAGATTCCATCTCTTTAGGTAAGAACTCACTTTTTGACAAACACTATTTGCAAAACTGGAAAGAAGCCTAGCAGAAACTAGAAATAGATCAACATCTCACATCATATGCCAAGATTGGATTATAATGGACAGATGACTTATACATTAAGGGTGGTATTATAAGCAAGTTAGTGAAGAATGAAAGACATTACCCATTAAATCTATGGACAGGGTTACAGCTCAAGAATAACAACAACAAAATAGAAAGGATCAGAGGAGGTAAAATAAATTATTTAATTTAAATAAAGTTGAAAAATCATTGCCCAAACAAGACCAATGAACTGAAAATCAGAAGTGAAAGAAACTTGGAAAAATGTAATTGTAGCAAGTTGCTCTAAGAAAGGTCTCATTTTTAAAATGTATAGGCAACTGAGCAAAATTTATAAAAATAAGATCTATTTTCCAATTGATAACTGACACAGGGATATGAAAAGGCAATTTTCAGAAGAAGAAAGGAAAGATAACAATAGTCATGTAAAATATTTTAAAGCACAAAAATTAGAGAAATTTTAAACAACTCTGAGGTTTCACCTCATACCCATCAGTTGACTGATATGACAAAAAAAGGAAAATAACAAATGCTAGTTGCATGACATGGGAAAAGTTATGCTGATGCACTGCTGGTAGAACTGTGAGCCAGTCCAATAATTATGGAGAATAACTCAGAAATATGCCTCAAAAGCTTTTCAGTTGTAATGTAGTTGGACCCAGAAATATCACTGTTAAGTGACAGAGATCAAAGAAAGAGGGAAAAGAACCCAAAATATGAATAACAGCTCTTTGGAGGGTGCCAATTTTTTTTAAATGAAAATATATTGATACTCATCAACTGGGAAGTCACTGACCATCTTACAGCATATTAATGTGATAGAACATTATTCTACTATAAGAAATGAAGGAGGGTATTCTCTTTATGGGTTTTTAAGAAAATCTTGTAAGATTTTTGAACTGATACAAAATAAAAGAGAGTAATTCACATATTAACAGCAATATTGTAAGGATAAATAACTGGAAGTAACACTGATAAACATAGTGATCTATTATAGTTCCAAGGGACTCACATTGAAAAATACTAAACACAGGGGTAGAACCAAGATGGTGGCAGAAAAGCAAAGACTTGCATTAGCCCCAACCCCCTTAAGCCCCCACCACCCCAGGTCCCTCCAAACACCTATAAAAATGGCTCCGAACCAATTCTAGAACTGCAGAACCCACAGAATAGCAGAGGGAAGCAGGGCTCCAGCCCAGGACAACCCAGATGGTGGCTGTGTAAGGTTTATCCCAAGGAACTGGCAGTGGAGAGGAGCAGAGCCCAGCCACCTGGAACAATCAGAACAGGAGCCAGGCAGAACAGGCCCTAGCATCCTGAATCAGTGAGCTGTGTTAGCCATGTGGTAATTTAAAATAAAAAGAAGTCAACATGGCAGAGTTTGTGATTTTGATCTATTTCAGGCAGTCTATAGCTCAGAGCTCTTTCTTCCAAGATGCACACAGTTAATGCCCTTCCTTGTTTATAATTGCAATTATCCCACATTTCTATAGACCTTTTAGGTTTATAAAACACTTTCCTCACAACAGCTTTTTGGAAAGTTTAACAAAGTTCAGCCATCATCACTTTACCACTAAGTAATCTGACTTCTCAACCTACAAACACCAAAGACAACAGAGAAGGCTACTGGGAAAAGCTGCAGTGACCCAGTGAAAGGAGTTCGAGGTTTGGCCACCACCCCGGGTGGGTGGTGCAGCTCAAAGGCCAGAACTACAGCTGCAGTTGCTTTGGGCTTGAGGCCCATCTGGTAGGAGGAATTAAGTGGCAAATCAGAGATGGAGTAGAGAGACTGATGAACATCTGAATCACAGTCTGGGATGGCGGTTCTTGGAGGAACTTGGACCTCAACGTTTTAAAAGCAGATGCTCAAAAAAAAAGTTTTTTCATGCAACTAGGAAATATGATATAGAGGCAATGGGGCATAGAAATCTGTCTTGCCCTACCAGCAAGGGAAAAGGGGATGGGGGTAGTGGGGTGACAGAAGTGGGGTTGACTGGGAAATGGGGCAATCAGAATATATGCCATCTTGTGGGGGGGGAGGGTAGAAATTGGGAGAAATTTTGTAATTCAAACTATTGTGAAAATTAATGCTTAAATCTAAAAATGTTAAATAAATAAATAATGATTAAAAAAAAACAAAAGAAAACTGCTATGTATTTTGGCCATTTTGGCCAATTATGAATTGCTCTATTTTAAAATAAATTTCAACATATTCTCTTCAAATCTTGTATAAAATAACTATCAGAAAAAATTTTGGGTGAGACTTTATTTTTCCTAGTTATCTATTTCCTTCTAATTTTATTTTAATTGGTTTTGATTTTACAAATTTTTTACATAATAAAATGTGTCCTTTTTACCTCCTATTTACCACCTTAATCTTTGTTTCATCATGAAATCTTTGTAAATACCTTTGAAAGATAATTTCTTTTGTTCTTCTCTAAATTATTTATAGTGTCAACCTTGATGATTAGTTTATTTATATTTAAAGTATAATTTAAGATATGATGTGAGGTCTTGGTCTACAGATAGTTTCTACCAGACCAATTCCCAGGATTCTCAATAGTTTATTTTTAATAGTGAGCCCAAACAAAAGAACCTAGAGTCTTTGGGAACAACAAAATAAATCTATTTATATCAACAAATAGGAAAATCGGCTTCTGACAAAATACACTCATCTCTGCTAAAAAAACAAACATAGGAATGAACATATTATTCAACCACATGTTTAGTAGTATCTGTCTAAAACCTAGTGACATCATTATATGTAATGTGGATAAAGTAGAAACTTTTCCAGTAAGACAAAGGTTTAAGTAAGAATGTCCATAGTTAGCACAGATATTTGACATAGTACTAGAAAGGGTTGTAATAAGACCAGATAAGAAATTGAATGAAGGTGTACTAAAATTCAATTTATAAATGAATCTGATCATTCAGACTTTTTTCTTTTGGCATACATTTGTGATGTATGCAATTTATTTTTTTCTGTTTCTAAATACATTAAAATATCTATATATTATTCTGTAAATCTGAATATTTTATATTTTGTTTTTATAAATTTTCATCCATTATATTAATTTGTTAGTTTTATTGCCTTATTACTGGATAAAGACATTTCTTCTTTATATATTTTATTTGTTTTAGTCATATATAAAAAATATTTATAGCAGATTTTTCTGGTAGCAAAGAATTGAAAATTGAGGGGATACCCATCAATTGGGTAATGGCTGAACAAGTTGTGGTATATGAATGCAATGGAATACCATTGCTGCATAAGAAATGGTGAGCTGTTGAACTTCAGAAAAATCTGGAAAGACTTGGATGAACGGTTGGTGAGTGAAGTGAGCAGAACCAAGAGAACACTGTACACAGTGAGAGCAACATTATGTGATGACCAACTTCATTAGGCTTAATATTTCTGAGCAATACTATAATCTAAGAGAATTCCAAGAGTCATGATGCAAAATGCTATCCAAATCTAGAGAAAGAACTCAGGAGTTTGAATGCAGATTGAAGCAAACTATTCTCTCTCTCTCTCTCTCTCTCTCTCTCTCTCTCTCTCTCTCTCTCTCTCTCTCTCTCTCTCTCGTGTGTGTGTTTTCTTATTGTTTTTCCCTTTAGTTCTGATTCCTCTTTGAGACATGACTAATGTGAAATTGTGTTTAATATGATCACACATGTATAGCCTATATCAGATTGCAAATACTAGACTCAAGAGAAACATAAGGCAAAAGAGGGGGGAAAATCCATAGTTAATCAATAAGGCTAATTAGTTACATCCTGATATAGGATTATTTTGTTTCATACATGTTTTGTAAGCATATGTCAATCCTGAGAATTGTATACTTATTATGACAGTTGAATGGGATATTTATCGACTGTGGGTGTCAGTATAAAATAACTGATATAATGATAAAAAAATATGATTAAGAGATATAAAGGGATGGTTCTGGGAGAAGATGTAAGGAGATAGTAGAAAAGGGTAAATTATATCACATGAAGAGCCACAAAAACATATTGTAATTGATGGAAAGAAAGGAGGGAGAAGAGCAGTATTTGAGATTTACTCTCATCAGATTTAGTTCAAGAAAGGAATAACATAACCTGAAAAGTATAGAAATTTAACTTTTCCTACAGGCAATAGGAACAGAGAGGGGAAAAAGGGAGGGGGGTAGTCAGAAGGGAGGGAAGAAGTAGCAAGGGGAAAACAGTAAGATAAGGGAGGGGTGAAACAACTGGGAGGGTAAACTGAGGAAGGCAGTGGTCAAAAGCCAAAATTCTGTTGAGGAGTGGAAGGGGAAAGGGAGAAACAAAAGCATAAACAGAGGGGAAATAGTATGGAGGAAAAGGCACAGATAGTAATCATAACTATGAATGTGAATGGGATGAACTCTCCCATAAAATGGAAGCAGATAGCAGAACAGATTAAAAACCATAATCCTACAATATGCTGTTTACAAGAAACATATTTGAAACAGGGGGATACACACAGGGTAAAGGTAAAAGGCTGGAGTAGAATATATTATGCTTCAGTTAAAGTAAAAAAGCAGGGGTGGCAATTATAATTTCAGACAAATCAAAAGCAAAGATAGATCTAATTAAAAGAGAAAAGGAAGGACACTACATCCTGCTAAAAGGCACCATAAACAATGAAGCAATATCATTATTTAACATGTATGCACCAAGTGGTATAGCATGCAAATTCTTATAGGAGAGGTTAAGGGAGTTACAGGAAGAAATAGACAGCAAAACTATAACATTGGGAGGCCTCGACCTCCCCCATTCTTATCTTGATAAATCTAACTTCAAAATAAATAAGAAAGAAGTTAAGGATATGAACAGAATTTTAGAAAAAGTAGATATGATAGACCTCTGGAGAAAATTGAATGGGGATAAAAAGGAATATACTTTCTTCTTAGTGATAAATGGCACATACACAAAAATTGAACTAGATTTTAAAAACCTCACAATCCAGTGCAGAAAGGCAGAAGAAGTCAAAGCATACATTTCAGATCATGATGCGATACAAGTTATTTGTAACAAAGAACCATGGAAAAATACCCTAAAAATTAATTGGAAACTAAATAATCTAATTCTCAAGAATGAGTTGGCCAAAGAACAAATCAGAAAAACAATTAAGAACTTCGTTCAAGAGAATGACAATAATGAAACAACATACCAAAACTTATGGGATGCGGTAAAAGCAGTTCTTAGGGGAAGTTTTATATCTCTAAATTCTCACATGAATAAAATAGGGGAAAAGGAGGTTAATGAATTGGGCATACAACTGAAAAAGCTAGAAAAAGAACAAATTGAAAATCCCCAATTAATTATCAAATTAGAAATACTGAAAATCAAAGGAGAGATTAATAAAATTGAAACCAAAAAACTATTGGATTAATAAATAAAACAAAGAGCTGGTTTTATGAAAAAAAAAACAATAAAATTGATAAACCTTTGGTCACTTTGATTAAAAAAAGAAAGAAGAAAATCAAATTACAAGTATAAAAAATGAAAAAGGGTGAGTTCACTTCTAATGAAGAGGAAATGAAAACAATAATTAGGAATTATTTTGCCCAATTGTATGCTCATAAATTTGACACCCTTAGGGATATGGATGAATAGCCAGAAAAACATAAATTGCCCAGGTTAACAGAAGAGGAAGTAAAATTTCTAAATAACCACATCTGAGAAAAAGAAATTGAGCAAGTGATCAATGAACTCCCTAGGAAAAAAAATCTCCAGAGCCAGACAGTTTTACATGTGAATTCCATCAAACATTTAAAGAATAATTAATTCCCATACTTTATAGACTATTTGGGAAAACAGGTGAAGAAGGAGTCCAAATTCTTTTTATGGAACAAATGTGGTACTAATACCTAAACCAGAAAGAGTTGAAACAGAGAAAGAAAATTATAGACCAATTTCCCAAATGAATACTGATGAAAAATTTTAAATACAATGTTAGCAAAAAGATTGCAGCAACTTATCAGAAGAATAATACACTACAACCAATAAGATTTATTCCAGTGATGTGAGGCTGGTTCAATATTAGGAAAACTATCAGCATAATTGATCATATCAATAACAAACCCAGCAGAAACCATATAATTATCTCAATTCATGCAGGAAATGCTTTTGACAAAATACAACACCCATTCCTTTTAAACACACTAGAAAGCATGGGAATAAAATGCGTCTTCCTTAAAATTATAAATAGCATCTACCTAAAACCATCACCAAATGTTCTATGTAATGGGTACAAGCTAGACACATCCCCAATAAGATCCAGGGTGAAACAAGAATGTCCACTATCACCCTTATTATTCAATATTGTACTAGAAATGTTAGTTTTAGCAATGAGAAGAAAAAGAAAATGAAGGAATTAGAATAGGCAAAGAAGATACTAAATTACCACTTTTTTGCAGATGGTATGATAATTTATTTACAGAATCCTAAAGAATCAAGTAAAAACTACTTGAAATAATAAAAAAAAACATTGATCAGAGAAATGCAAATCAAAACAACTCTTAGGTATCATATCTCTACTGTCAGATTGGCTAACATGACAAAACAGGAAAATGATAAATGCTGAAGAGGATGTGGGAAAATTGGAAAATTAATGTATTGTTGGTGGAGTTGTGAACAGATCCAGCCATTTTGGAGAGTAATTTGGAACTATGCCCAAAGGGCTATAAAAATATGCATGCCCTTTGACCCAGCAATACCACTTAGGAGCTATATCCCAAAGAGATCACACATGTGGGAAATGGACCCATATGTACAAAACATTTATAGTGGCTCTTTTTGTGGTAGCAAAGAATTGGAAATCAAGGGAATGTCCATCAATTGGGGAATGGCTGAACAAATTGTGCTATATGAATGTAATTGAATATTATTTTGCCATAAGAAATGGAGAAGATATGGAGTTCATAATAACCTGGAATGACCTACATGATATGATGCTGACTGAGAGTAGCAGAACCAGGAGAACATTGTAAACAACCACAGACATATAGATTCTGTAATGACCAACTTTGACAGACTTGGCTCTCCTCAGCAATACAAGGTTCAAAGGTATCTCCAAAGGACTCATGATGGAAAAAGCTATCTACATCCAGAGAAAAAACTGTTGAGTCTGAATACAGATTGAAGCAAACTATTTGCTCCTTCTTTTTATTTCTCTTCTTTTTTGGTTATGTTTCTTCTCTCTCTGGATTCATTACATCGGTCATAATTCTTCTTTGCAACTTGACTATTGTGTAAATAGATTTAATGTGAAAGTTTATATAGAATCTATATCAGACTGCATGCCATCTTGGGAGGGGGGAGTGGGGAAGGCGGGGAAAGGAAGAAAATTTGAAATTCAAAACATATAGAACAAAGTGTTGTAAACTAAAAATAAAAAATCTAATTTTAACAACATAAAATTTTTAAAAATAAAAAAAAATAGATAAAAAGGAGGACCTGGACACATCTTTCAAGAAATTATCCAGGAAAACTGCCCTGATGTCCTGAAAACAAAGGGCAAAATAGGCATTGAAAGAATCAACTGATCACCTCTGGAAAGAGAACTCAAAAATAAAATCTCTGTGGAACATTATAGCCAATTTCAGAACTATTGGGTCAAGGAAAAAAAATTAAAGTGGCTAGAAAGAAACAATTCACATATTGAGGAGACACAATACAAATCATATAGGACTTCACAGCTGCAACATTAAAGGATTGTAGGTCATGGAACATGATATTCCTGGAGAGCAAAGTAGATAGGACTGCAACCAAGAATCATGCCCAGCAAAATTGAACATAATGTATCAAGAGGAAAATGGTCATTCAACAAAAGAGGAGGATTTCAAGCCTTTGTAAGGAGAAGACCAGAACTAAATAAAAATTTTGACTGCCAATATCAAGCCTCAGTGGCAGCATAAACAGGTAAAAATTGAAAAGAAAAAATAAGGGATTCAATACAGCTAAAATGTTTACATGCCTATAATGGAAAGTGATATTCTTAACTCTTAAAAATTGTGTCACTAAAAGTACAACTAGAAGGAATATACATATACAGAGGTTGTGTTTATGAAGTTAATTTGAGGGAATGACATAAAAAGGGGACTGGAAAGAAGAATACAATGGGTACACAAAAAATGTAAATGGCAGAATGTGGTAAAAATTATCTCTCAACAAGAGGTAAGCAAAACCTGTGGAGTAGAGGGGAAGATGGGAGGGAGAATGATGGGTATAACTTGAACCTTACTCTCATCAATATTGGCTAATACAGGGAATAATATATACAATAATTTGAATATATTCATCTATCTTACCTAAAGTGGTGATAATGTGATTAAAGATCTTTTCTGCCCATTCAATAGGCCTTAGGTTGGTCCAGTTAAAGGAGGCACGATTAGAGGCAGGCTTACACCTTTGTGATGCCAATCAGTGATTAAAGAACTTTCCCACACACTTTTGCTAAGTAAATGCTAAGCCTCAGGCCCACACCCTTTTGCTGATGGCACGTGAGAACACGAGGCCCTCTGGCCCTAAAAAGAGTATATACGTGTAGAAGGTAGCCATTGAGAACTGAGAATTCAGAAGTCAGAAGTCAGAAGCAAGAATTCAGAATCCAGCCCAAGGAAGAGAAGTAAGAACTCTGAGACGACAGAACTGTGGAAAGATTGTTTAGCAGAGAGTAGAAACCAGGGAGCTGTTGAGATCAGACTACTGAGAAGGGAGAGAACACAGGCAAGCAGACAGGATTCATGAGTGTTTATGGGGAAGGCCTAGAATGGGGGGAAGGTCACAAGATGACTTGGTTCCTTCCTATAATACTGTGATATAATTTCCTTGTTGCTACATTGAGGTGGGATTACTGTTTTGGAATATAATTACTGATATATTGAATTGGAGTTATTGGTCTTGAGGTTTGATCCTCTGGTGTCTAAATAAATGTTATACTTCCTCTGCCTTCTACCTAGAGAGTTTTCATGCCTTGTGATTCTCAGCCTTACAGGCATGTTCACAGTCATCCATGAGGTCATGAATCTTGCCTTGCTGTTACACCCAACAGGCAAGTAGGAGAGGAGAAAATTAAGTAAAGAGTAGGGGGGGAGTGGAGACTCATAGATGTGAGGGCAGAGAAGGGGAACACAGCAAAACACTGGTGAGGTGGGAAAGGGTAAAAAGAGAAAGAGAGCACAAACAGGGAATAGGATGGAGTAAAATTACACACACATGTAAGTATGTATGTAAGCATGCATGTACATATATATGCATATGTGTGAGTGCATTGTGATGTGTGCATGCATAAATGTATGTGCATGTGTATACATACAAATACATGTGTTCTTATATGTACTGAGCATATATGTGCATACGTGTGTGCATGTGTGCATATGTGCATATAAACATGCATACACATATGTGTATATATGCATGTATATAGATATTATTCCCCAGCAAGATGGCAGGTGTAGAAGAGGAAAGAAAGTCAGATATAGAGCTCATTGCAGTAGGATGGAGAGCATCATGGAGGTATGTAAGCAACGGAAACTAGTTGATTGAGTAGAAGATAAGAGTATGTGGAATTGCTGAAATGTGAGGATTTTATCCTTCAAAGTACCTAGTTATCCATGTGCAAATATCTGTCCTCTCAGAATATCAGCTTATACTAGTGGTGTCCATCAGTTTGAGTATTATCTCCAAATATCATGGGAAAGATTTTAAAAGGTATAACTTTAATAAATATGCCATAGATACTATACTGTCAGTGTGTTGTCTATTCTCCTCAAACAACCTCAAAATAGTAGTGTATGTGTTATCATTGTTTTCCTCAATGGCCTCATTTAAATCAGGGCTGTCCAACCTTAGGTTATCTTAGGGTGGCATTAAAATAAAATATACAGTCCCACCCAGAATAAAATATACAGTCCACTAATAGAAAGTGGGGGAAGGCATGTCATCAATAAGATAGGTGAAGGCGCAAAGCCCAAAAGCAAACACAAAACAACAAAGCAACAACACAACAGTATAAAGGGATGTGCATACTGTCTGCATTGTACAGTCAGAACACATAGTTCAGATGGACCGCGTCACACAGATGGATTAAAATTTCAGTGCAATATGTTCCATTCATAATACTGCTTAACACCAAAAAATTAACATCAATGAGATTATTTATTATTGATGGTATTAAAAAATCTAATATGCATTCCATGCAAATAATTATTTCATTTTTTAAAACCCACAGTTGGGCCATATAAAATCATAATGTGGGCTACATGTGACCCGCAAGCCATATTTTGGACAGCCCTGATTTGAATGATGATTGTCTTATTTACTGCTTTATTTCAAATAAAAATATTATTTACTGAGACTGAGAAATGAAGGGAGTCTACTTTTGTTTATTTATTTTTATTTCCAAGGATAATTATAGGATCTGAATATCTATCTGAAACATTAATAGGTCCCATGAGGACAATTTGGATGGAGTTTTTTTTTTGTTTTGTTTTGTTTTTCTTGTTTAAAATATGAGGGTAAGATGTTAACCCAGAAAAGATTTCCTAAATTATTGGTCATTTGTAATAATTAATGGACTTGGTAGTCAGTATTTACACTGCAAAATCTGCAAATATACTTTTATGCTACACTTAAAGCTCTGGAGAAAAAAAATGGGATGGGGAGTGGTATTAACTTAATATTAATTTGCATTTCAATGAACTTTCTAACATATCTGACCATATATTTCTATCTGCATTTTTTTTGGATTGTATAAATAAGAGAGAAATTCACTTTGAAATGATTTCCTTATTTGTGGAATTCTTGAGTGCTATGGACCTGTTACATGAAGATTCAACCTGCTAAACATATCAAAAGATTATTACTGTGGGCATATATGTGCATGCTAGCATGCATGTGTGCGTGTGTGTTTTTGCATGCGTATTGTAGATATACGTGTGTTTCTGTGTTTGTCTTTTTGGTGTATGAGCCAAGGTGTGGAGAGCAGCTGTGATGTTTGAGCATGTCTTTATAGTATTTCACCATACCCAGTGAAAAACTGTTAGGTAAAATGACACACCACTAGGCATTTGTACAAAAGGAATTGATTACCTTTTCATTAAGTCCTGATGCATTCCATAAGAGGCTGTTAATGCTCTCGGGAAGCAATGTTTCCAGATGTAATCCATAAGACACCACCCGGGACATCTGACATACTTCCCAGAGTTTCTGCCAGCTTAAGTCAAAAAGTTGCAATAAGAGGTTCATTAATGGTGCTATTGCATCAAGAATAAATCTTATCTAAACACATTTTTCATGTATTCGAAATCAGAATTTTGCTCCAACCTGTTTAATTTCCATGATTTGACCACAACTACCCAGAAAAGTGGAGTGTTCAGGATTACATACTCTCCGTATTTCCTTGCCTCCAAAATGAACAAAATGAAATTTAATTAGGGTAATGAAAAAGTTCTAAATTTGGAGTCAAGAAGACATTCAAGTCCTATGTCTGACATTTTAAGAATTATGTGATAATATAGATGTCAGTTAATCTCTCAGAGCCTTAGCAGCCTTATTTGTAAAATAGTGACAGTATTTGTAGTACTAACCTCACAAGGTTGTTGAATCTCAAAGGAGACAATGCCAGTATATAGCACTTTTATAACCATTAAAGTAGTATATAAAGTCATCTACTATTATTTTTAGCCTTACAATTTTACCTAAGAAATCAACTAAAAGTAAACAAAAGGAAGACATGGGTTCAAATTTTCATATTTCATATTATTACAATGATTTGATTATAAATTATGAGTTATTAACAACAATAAAAGAAATAATAGCAACAGAAACAACAACAAAAATAACCTTAAAGTCCAGAGCTACATCCTAATACTGGGGTAGGCAGAAAGAGACAAAGTAGTACAATGTTAGCCAAAGTGAGTTCATGGATTTTATATGCCCTGAGATCATGATGGTAGCTTTGAAGAATTGTCAGGAAACCTAAAATACTGAAAAAATAGGTTCTGACATTGCTCTGACAATACTAATGACTGGGTGAACATGCAGTTAGTGTGAAACAACTGATAGGACAGCTCTTTCTGACTTTTTCCCCTATTCCCATAACATCCAACTTATACACCCTAATTTTTTTTCCTATTGACTTAAGACACTAATTGCTCTTAGAACTAATCTTAAAAGGAAAAAAAATGGAAGCAAAAAGTTGTCAGTGGTTAATATTTTTTCCCCTCCCAAGCAACATTAATTGAGGGTAGCATCTCAAATTGGAGGAATGATGAAATGACTTCAAAATATTCACATAGCTAGTAAGTGAATTTGGAACTTAAAGTCAGGTCTTCTAATTATAAAACCAGGTCTTCACGTCTTATAATACTTCACAATGCCTCTTCCCTCATAGGTACCTTCAGAGACTATAGAGTAAAACTAAGTATAGCAGATTTCAGAATTTCAGGGACCAAGACAGAACTATCTATTTTTCTGTAGACAGGATTTTTCCCTTTTTTGGTAAATAGTATTTTATTTTATTTTCCAATTACATGTAAAGATAGTTTTCAACATTCATTTTTATAAGATTTTGAGTTTCAAATTTTTTTCTCCCTCCATCCCTCCCATCCTTGCTCCCCAAGATGGCAAGCAATCTGATATATGTTATACATTTGCATTCCACATTAGTCATATGGAGAAAGAAAAAAAAACAGAAAAAGAGGGAAACACCACAAAAAAATAAAAAAATAAAGTGAAATTAGTATGCTTCAATCTACATTCAGACTCCATAATTCTTTCTCTAGATGTGGATAGCATTTTCCATCAGGAGTAGGATTTTTCTGATGCCTCTTACATCACACCATAGGTTATGTAAGGTACATCATTCCTTAAAATATCAGGGATACAATGGTTTTTCCATCTTCTTCCCAAAGATTCAGCATTTGGTCTGATTAAGGGTTAGACAATGTACCTGAAAAGCAAATGTCTGATCAAAACAAAACCTGCTATTTGCACCAACAGTTTTCTTGATACTGACCAAAAAAGAAAACAACAGCTTGGAAAAGGGGAAAATATAAGCAGAAATAGAATCCAGTGCTGCAATACACCAAATACAGAATACAGCAAAGCTGTCAAATTGCAGACAGAAATGTCAGAAAGATTTTTAAGCCTTATTGTAATTTCTACCCTTTAAGGAATGTTTTTTTTGCTTCCTTCTCCTTCCCCTTTCACTCTCCTTCTCACAAATGCATTCTCTCAGCTGAATATGGAAACTTGACTAATCAGTTTCATTTTCTATTCATCACACATTCTCACTTCCTGCTTCTGGTAGACTTGACGTCATGATCAGAGTCCTAGCATTGGAATGAATCAAAGAAAAGGATGTGTGTATGTGTTTGTGTGTGTGTGCAAGCACACATGTTTGTAATAGTATCTGGGAAACAAACACAAAAAAGAGAAATATATGTGGGAAGTTTTTGTTATTTTTAGTGAGATTGACATGCTTTGTTTTGTCACTAATACAGTCCAAATGTTTAATTTGTAACTGAAAATGAAGATTTTAATTGATCCCACTGAATTATGGCCCACTGAATAACAGCACAATACTGACAGATATCACACCTACAAGAACAGAGCTCAAAGGTAGACCTGAAGTGATGAGGTGTTAAGGCAAGGAAAGTGGGACATTTTACTGTTTTCTTTTTCTTTTAGCATGCTTTTCATCACTAAGGCAATCAAGTACCTTTGATTGAGTCTTGCTTTTGTAGCTTTTGCTAATTATGTCACAAGATGTGTGAAGCCTTGGAGAGGTGTGAAGCCATTGGATTCTAAAAAAGAGTATATATATACTCCAAGGGTAGCTCTTAAGCTAAAACTCTCAGAACTGTGGGAGCAGAGGTTTTTCTTTTGAGGCTCACTCATTGGAAGAGTGTTCATGTTACTTGGCCAGATGAGACTCTGGGTAGCCATTAAGGAGTCCCCTGGCTATGAAAAACCCAAATGTTGGTGCTTCTCTCTCTGGTAACTATGTATTTAATATCTTGGTCAGACAACTAGAAGCCCTGTCTGTTGATTTGTGCTCATTTACTCTGTTTATATAATTCCTACTTTCTAATTTCTGTTTGTATTTGCTGTGAATTTCAGGGTGCTGACTTTTTCCCCTGAACTTAGTGAATGATACATGTATGTTTAATTAAAGTGATATTGTAAATGCTTTAAAGTTGCTTTCTTAGAAAAGCAGATCAAAAAACCTGTGCTAGAAGCCCTCCTGTGTGCTGCTGTTATTGGCCTTACAGAGCCACAGTGGCTGCAAGTAACATGTTGTTCCTTGGAGGCAGCTTGTGTCTTTATGAAATCAAGTCAACTAGGTGATTTAGATAATCCATGGTGTATCTACACACATTATGTTTGTTTGTGAGCCTGCGTCTCTCTACCTCACCTAGATTGGAATTGCAGTGACCACTCATGAGCAGGATATCACTTTTGCTTGGCCGATACTTTGAACTTGTCTCTTTCTTAGTTGGTTGCACCTCCTTATACAGGCAGCCTAACAGCTCCTGACTCCCAGTTCAACATATTAGAGCCAGACAGTACAGACACATGATCAGCTTTAGAAGTGCTGTAGCTCAGAACTCCCAAACTCAAGTCATTCACCAAACAACCTCTTCAGTTGCAAGGATTATAGATATGTGCCATCATACCCAAGTAGACATGCCATTTTTAAAGACATGGCATAATTTACTCCCACATCGTGTTAATTGGTTCTAATTCAGGAATAGAACGTTTCTGATTATACTCCTTCACTTAATAGTGGGAGAAATGATATGTTGAGTGACATGTTAAATTTTCACAGGCAATAAGTAAAAAAAGTTAGATTTGAACCCTAATCATCTGACTCCATATCTAGTATTCTTTCTTCCAATGTTGTCTCAAGTACTGAAAATTACTCATTAAGGTTCCATTGATAAGTAGCTATAAAATAGCAGGCTACTTTATAGAATTGAATCATTTTCTTTCACTGTGATTTGAATGTAGAGACACAAATATCAATCCAAATACTAATGAATGAAAAGTTAGACAAAGCAGTAACATGAAAGGAAAGATATGGCATTAAGAGTAAAGAGCCCTGACTTTCAATCTTGGATATAACACTTGCTTCTTTAATAGTGATATGGGAATATGAATAGTTGTCTAGTTTGCCTCAAAGAATTAAGGGGAAAAAAGATTCTTTGTGAACCTAAAACAACTGTGTTGGATTTATGGCACAGATAGCCACTCAATCAAATGCCCAGACCTCCCAGCTCCAAAATTTCTACTTTAGAAAAATCTTGAAGTTCACAACATACCAAATAATCCTGTAGCTCAAAGGTTTCTGTATCTAAAGGCAACAAGAGCTGAAGATTACTTTTAAAAAGCCCCAGGGTAGGAGACTTCAAAGTCCAAGAATTACAGCAAGAGAATTCATTATTTCCCAGACACCCTATACTCAGAAGCTCTGTGATCCCTAAAAGTCTGTTATGAGATACCAGAAAGGGTCTTATAGATCCAGTGCTTTGAATGTCAAGGGTTGGGATGAGGGGGTTGATCTATGAAAGGTGGAGGTAAGCACAAAAAACCAAGTAGAGACCAAGAAGTATTAATCAGCACCAAAAACAGGATGGCAGGGCATGGAACCTGACCCTAATACAAAACTCTAACTCTAAGAACTAAATCTGAAGAGATTAGTAAATTTGAAAAAAATAAGTCAAATTATGCATATATATGAGTAGTAAATATTATTGCAATACTAGCTGTAACAACTTCAAGCACAGATATGAAGAAAAAATGAAATTTCCATAAGCACTACATGAACACTCAGAAAAAAAATATGATATGAGAGATAAACAATGAAATAAAAGTTATGGAAAAAATAGAAAAAATAAGTAAATTAGAAGAGAAAATGATAAATCACCCACAAAATAGAAACAATGTAAACTGGAAGAGATCAAAGAGAAATCAATGCATTCCTGGGATATTGAGAACTATTCAAAGAAAATCAGAAGACTAGAAAATTAGAGGAAAATGAAGATTTAATATAAAAAAAGAGATTTGTCTTATAGGTCAAGTGGAGATTATTTAAGAATCATTCAATTTGAAAATTATGATTTTTTTAAAAGAAAGTCTAGATAATGTAATTCATTAAAATTACTCAGATCTATGAAAACCAAAGAGCAAACAACAACACCAAAAATGCAAAGAATCCACTGATCACCTTCTGACATGGACTCCACAAGGAGCATGCCCTGTAATGTCAGAGCCAAAACTTAGAACTCCTGCATGAAAGAAAAAAAATTCTAGAAGGAACAGAAGTTCAAAGAATAGCAGCGGAGCCAAGACTGCAAAGTAAAATAAGGGAACTGTGTGAGCTCTCCCCCAAACCCCTCCAAATACCTGTAAAAATTACTCTAAACAAATTCTAGAGCTACAGAACCCACAAAATTACAGAGAAAAAAAATCTCCAGCCCAAGACACCCTGGGAGGTAGACAGGAAAAGTCTACCATACCAGGCCGGGAGCAGAGCGCAGTTCAGTGTGGGTCCCACTAGCACAGATGAGCTGGAGCAGGCCTCAGGGCACTAAATTTCTGGCAGCTGTGGTGGCTTCCAGACTTCTCAACCCACAAATGCCAAAGACAACATAGCAGATCAATGGGAAAAGAAGCTCAGTGGGAAAATCCTGTTGGACCTAGGTGAGAGAAGAGTGTGGTCCAGCCCCAGCCCTAGGGCTGCAGAGGTGGTGGAAGCAGGGTAAGTGGCAGCAGCTGCTTCTGGAGGCTCAGGCCCACAGATGGTTGGGGGATCCAGTGGCTGATCAGAGAGAGAATGCAGAGATTCCTTTTCTGCTGCTGAGGCATGATTCTCTTGCTTTGCCTGCTTGGATTGGGGTTGCAGTCCTGGGTGGTGGTCCTAGGGTGAGGAGGGGTGCTGGTATAGCAGAGCTTGTAGCAGTGGTGAAGAAGGAATCCTCCTCACAATTCCAAGGCAGAAAAGAGTGCTTGTGGTCACTCACGGACCAGAGCACAGACCATGAGAGAAGGAAACACTTCTCCTTTGACCTCAGAAGAACTGAAAATGTACACGTGCTTTGAGGTATCTCTGAAAACAGCTGCACAAAGCTCCTAAAACTTGGGACAGAGCACTGTTCACTCTGGAAGCAGAGTCCTACCTTGACAAAGAACTCATTAGTCAAGTATTTGGCAGGGAAAACGAGCAAGCAGCATGAAAAAAACCTGAGACTTTAGAATCTTACTTTGGTGACAAAGAAGATCAAAACATGCAGCCAGAAGAAGACAACAAAGTCAAAGAGCCTACATCAAAAGCCTCCAAGAAAAAATATGAATTTGTATCAGGCTATGGAGGAGCTCAAAAAGGATTTAGAAAATCAAATAAGAGAAGTAGAGGAAAAATTGGGAAGAGAAATGAGAGTGATGTGAGAAAACCGCAAAAAGCAAGTCATTGACTTGCTAAAGGTGACCCAAAAAAATACTGAACAAAATACCACCTTAATAAATAGACTAACTTAAATTGTGAAAGAGCTCCAAAAAGCCAATGAGGAGAAGAATGCCTTAAAAAGCAGAATTGGTCAAATGGGTAAAACTCACTGAAGAAAATAATTCCTTAAAAATTAGAATGGAGCAAGTAGAAGCTAATGACTTGATGAGAAATCAAGAAATTATAAAACAGAACCAAAAGAATGAAAAAATAGAAGACAATGTGAAATATCTCATTGGAAAAACAACTGACCTGGAAAAAAATCCAGGAGAGATAATTTAAAAATTGTTGGACTATCTGAAAGTAATGATCAAAAAAGAGGCTAGATATCATCTTTCAAGAAATTATGAAGGAAAACTGCCATGATTTCCTAGAACCAGAGGCAAAAATAGAAATGGAAAGAATTCATTGATCACCTCCTGAAAGAGGTCCAAAAAGGAAAACTCCTAGGAATATTGTAGCCAAATTCCAGAGTTCCTAGATCCAGAAAATATTGCAAGCAGCCTGAAAGAAACAATTCAAGAATTTTGGAAGCACAATCAGGATAACTATTCTGTTTATCAGCTTCTACCTTAGTGGTTTGGAGGGCCTGGAATATGATATTACTATGGTCAGAGGACCTAGGATTGCAACCAAGAATTGCCTACCCAGCAAAACTGAGTATAATGCTTCGGGGGGAAAATGGATATTCAATGAAATAGAGGATTTTCAAGCATTCTTGAGGAAAAGATCAGAGCTGAATAGAAAATGTGACTTGCAAATAAAAGAATCAAGAGAACCATGAAAAGGTAAACAGGAAAGATAAAGCATAAGGGACTTATTAAAGTTGAACTGCTTATATTCTTACATGGAAAGACGACATTTGTAACTCATGAGACCTTTCTCAATATTAGGCTAGTGAAAGGGAATAAAATAGATAGATAGACGGATAGATAGATAGATAGATAGATAGATAGATAGATAGATAGATAGATAGATAGACAGATAGACAGACAGGCAGACAGACAGACAGAAGGCACAGCATGAGTTGAATATGAAGGAATGATATCTAAAAAAATTAAGGGGTGAGAGAGGAAGAATATATAAGGAGAAGGAGAAAGGCAGAGATATAATAGAGTAAATTATCTCACATGAAAGAGGCAAGAAAAAGCTGTTACAATGGAGAGGAAGAGGAGGGAAGTAAAAGGGAATGGGTGAACTTTACTCTCATTGGATTTGGCTTAAAGAGGGAATAACGTACACACTCAATTGGGTAACTTACTCTATGGGAACGTAGGCAAGAAGGGGATGGGGAGTGTGATAGAACAGAGTGCAGATTGAGGGAGGTGGTAAACACTTTTGAAAAGGGTCAAGGTCAAAGGAGAAAACAGAAAAATTGGGAGACAATAGGATGAAGGCAAATATAGTTAGTCTTTTGCAACATGACTATATGGGGAAATGTTTTGCATAACTTTACATGTATAACCTATATTGAATTGTTTGCCTTCTCAATCAGGGTGGATGAGGAAGGAAGAAGAAAGGGAATTTGGAAATCAAAGTGTTAAAAGCAAATGTTAAAAATTGTTTTTACATGCAACTGGGAAATAAGATATACAGGGGTATAGAAATTATCTTGACCTACCAGAAACTAAGTGCAAAGGGGATAAGAGGAGGGGTAGGGTGATAGAAGGGAGGGCAGATTGGGGGAAGGGGTAATAAGAATGCATGCCATCTTAGGGTAAGGGCAGGGGAGAGATGGGAAGAAAATGTGGAACTCAAAATCTTGTGGAAATGAATGCTGAAAACTAAAAGTAAATATTTTAAAAAAAGAAGTACAAAGGAAGTATAATCTGGATTACACAATACTCTTAAGTAGCTAGTAAAAACAGAAGTGATCTTAGAACATCACATTCCAAAAGGAAAAAACAGATACAGATTTACCACCAAGAATAACTTACCCTTCAAAACTGAGTATAATCCTGAAGGAGGATTGTGGGAGATGGATCTTTAATGGCATAGAGAATGTTCAAGAATTTCATATGGAAAACTAAAGGATTGTAAGAATTTTGAAATGCAAGCATGATCCCAGAGGACTTCGAAAGGTAATCATATTTGAAGAACTTGATAATATCTGTATGTATTGTATTATAGGGCAAAAATTCTAATGGAAAAGAAAAAAAATGTGTCCTTTCTGTTTCTTAATGTCTTTGAGATTTGTTGAGGGTGTTAAGTAACAAAAGTAGATGACATGGGAGTGGATTGCTTTTGTCATAAAGATTTTAAGAAGGGAAAAAGATGGAAAGGTAAAAGAAGGAATACAGTAAAAAAATTAACTAGGTGTGCTATTTGTTATTTTTCATAGTTGGAGTATTAGTTATATATGTGTGAGCATACATATATATGTATGTATTTATTTGTACATATGTATGTGCATATTGAACATACTCATACATATATACAAACATGAATGCAGGTCATGGAGGGAGCAGACATCAGATAAATTTTACTTTTATCTCAAAAGGCTAAGGGATTATTGAACACACATAGAAATAAAATGGTATAGAAATAAAAAAAAAACAACAACAACAACTGGGAAATGAGCAGGAATGAGGATGAGGATAAGAGAGCAGATAATATTAGGGAGGGAATAGTTACAAGTGAGGAGCAGCTAGGTAGCACAGTGGATAGAGGGCTGGATGTGGAGTCAAGACAACTCATGTTCCTGAGTTTGACTCTGCTATCAGACACTTACTAGCTGTGTAATCCTAGGCAAGTCACTTAATCCTGTTAACCTCATTTTCCTCATCTATAAAATAGGATGGAGAAGGAAATAACAAACCATTCTAATATCTTTACTAAGAAAACTTCAAATGTGGTCATGGAGAGTTGAACAGGACTCCAAACGACTGAACAAAATGTTAAAAGTAAAACAAATTTCCTGAACCTAGGAGGGGAGTAAGGAAGGAAATGAAAAGAATTAGAATCTTAATGAGGTATTTTAGGTTGTTTCTTAAAGAACTGGGGAATGGGTGGACAAATTAAGATATCTTAAAGTAATGAAATATTGTTATTCCATAAACAAAGCAAAATATTATTTCGCAGTACCTTGCATTAAATGGTTTAATACAAAATGAACTGAACCAGGTGAACATTTTATACAGGATGAATAACATTGTAAAAAAAATTAAAAACTTAAGAAGTCTTTTCAATGCACTGGCCGTTTCTCCAGATGACCTATGTGGAAGCATTTTAACTATCTTCTGAAATATGCGATAGACACAGGTGGATAGAATCACACACACACACACACACACACACACCCATAACTATGGTGTGGAACTATTTTGTTTAATTATGCTTACTAATTATATGTTTTTTTATTTCCTTTTTCTCTAGATGAATGAGAATGGAGAGGTTGGATCAGAATGAAGTTAGCAACGATGATTAAAAAAAGAGGTGGGGCTTTGAAACATTTTTAAGATTCATAGAAGAGAACAGAAGAAAGTTCAGAAGGATGCAGAAATGAACTAGATATCTTTGAAAGTAATATGCAGAATTTATTATATACTTTTATAAAAAAAGCAAGTTGTAGGAAATGGAAATTCAAACTTCATATTACATCAGCCTTTTTTGTTCTTCATTTTTTTAGTTGATTGTGCTGTTTAGACACAGCCTGCACCCATTCCCTTCTGCACATTGTTTTTTAGTAGTAATGATCACTCTTATGAGGCTGACTCATACATACTTCTAATAGGTAAAATCCTACTATTTTAATTAATACTTCCATAGAAAACACCTTTGTGAGGCAAGTAGGGAGGGTATTTGTTAACTATATTTTATAAGTGAGGGAATTGAGTTCCAGTAAGGTCAACATTTATCCCAAGATTAGGTAGATAATTAATGTTAGAGCTGGGCTATATCTGCATTTTTTATATCATTCCCCCATAGCTTCACTCCTCTGCTCCCTTCATTTAAATTTTAAAAATATTTAAAACCAACCTCAGTCCCATTTCCTTCATGAGACTTCACTTAAAAAATGAAGTTCTCATGGTAATTCCTCTTCTGAACTCTCCAAGTATTCTAACCTTGTACTCTTCATTTGACTCTATAGATTGTCATTCAGTGTAAATTCACTGTTCATCTGCAGGCATGACATAGCTCGCTAGTACAGCCCATAGCATCTAGCATGGGGCAGAGTATATGTCATGTATTCAATAAAATTGTGCTTATTGGTAGATGGATTACTGTTGATAGGTAGCTAGTTGATGTAGTAGCTGGAATGATGGACTGAATTTGAAACCTGACTCAGTCACTAACTACATGTGACCCTAGGTGCCTTTAACCTCTCTGTAGCCTACTTTCTACTTCTATAAAATAAATGCATTCAACCTAATGGTTTCTAAGGTTCTACTTAGGTTTATGTCAATGATATGGTGATGAAATGCCCAGAATGATCTCTGACAGCTCAAACTTTTCCAAATGGATTAAATTCCTTTTATCTCAATGGATAATTTCTGCCCCTCTTCATCTATAAATGTGGAAGACTGAAGGAGAGAAAGAGTGAAGTAGAAGGCAATATGGTGCAGTGGAAAAAGTAAAGGATTTAGAAGATATGGAAATATTAGCCACTAGTTATACATGATTCTAAAGTATGAACAAACTAGTTGAATCAATTCACAATTGCACTAAAAATACATTAACTTTCCAATCTTTAATTATTACCATTTTTTCACATTTGACAGGTTTCTGGGTGTATTGTAAAAACTCAAAGTTGTTTTGATTCAAATGACCGTTCTCATTAATTACTTGTAGTACTTTTTCCTGTGATTGTTAATAATAATTCTTCAGGAAATGTATGCTTGTATATTTGTTTACTTGTCTATTGATCATATATTTCTATTAGTTGGCTATGTATCTGCTATATCAAATCCTGATTGAAAATATTGTATACAAATTGTTTTTCTCCAGTTGACTACTCTCATCTTATCCTAATTGTAATAAATGCAAATATGCAAAACTTTCTAGTTGCATTTAATCGAAGTGATTTTTTTAAAAATTATATAATCTTTTCTATCTCTTGTTTGGTTTAGAATTAACCCCTAAATCTCTCTGTCTCTCTCTGTCTCTGTCTCTGTCTCTATCTCTTTCTCTGTATATATATACAACTATAAATGTTCTACATCTACATCCATTGCATTTGAGAGGTTGTTTTTTTTTTAAGTTACTGGGTCTAAGGAATATGTTTCATCTCCTGTCTACCATCTTATTGGTCCAATAACCCTTAAGTCATAATTTCAAATTCTTTGTGCAAGTATAAATATTCTGTTTCCCCATTTGGAAGATGAGTGTATTGGACTAGGTGACCAGTAAATTTCTAAATCAATAATGGAACAATGGACTAAAAGTAAAAAAAAAATATTGATTCCTGATGAAACCCTATAACAAACTGTCAGAATAAAGTAGAACAAGTCATTTCATCTCTGAGCTTTAGTATCATTTTTTTTTATAGAACTCAGAACTAGATCATTGAATAAAATAATATCTGTAAAACATTTTGAATCATTGTCAAAGACTTAAATTGCTACATAAATGTTAGCTTTAATAAAAGAATCATAGAATAATTGGATTTAGATTAAGAATAGATCATTTAGTGAATTTTTTTTATCACAAATTGCATATGAAGGAAAAGAAATAAAATATATGGGAGTATCACTGGGAAGGGCAAGCCCTTTGTCTGTACCACAGTAAGAAAGTTCTTAAACAACAATGATAGCATGAGTATATTAAGCTATGAGTAGAAGGGCCATGAGGAAAGGAAAAGGGGAGCAAACTATCAGGTAAGAAAATGACACAGAAAAATCTTGCTGATTTCACGGCTTTGCTTCAAGCTAACCACAGCCCTAGGTCTTCCTATAACACATATACCAAGAAAATCATCTCCATAAAGCATCATATCTCAATTCTTCTTCTTGTTACTGTGTAATAATAATAATAATAATAATAATAATAATAATATTTCCTGCCTAGTCTGAAGGTGCCATATATTAACTTCTGCTTCATAGGTTAATAATCTTAATTCTTCTAAGTTAATGACAAGTCAATGAGCAAACCTCTAAGATACAGTTTATTAATTTGTTGGATTAATATTAACAACAAAGATGATGATGATAATGAGGATGAGGATGATGATAAGAGCTGACATATTATATTAAAGTTTGCATATTACTTGGCAGCCATTATCTCATGTGGTTTCAGATGATCTCTAAAGTCCTTTCTATCTCTAAAGTTCAATAATTCTAGTATACTTCCAAATGTAATGGAATATCTACAAACATAAATAAAATAGACTCTTTTGGGGGTTTTTTGACTTATTTATTTTAGAGATGAAGTAACTAAGTCTCTTGAAAATTAAACGACCTGCCTACAATAAGATAGGTAGCAGAGCTGGAGATCTTTCAAGAATGAGTTTAATGCAAGGTGAGAACTGGAACTCTCAATCAGTTTTAGAGTCTTGCTTAGCTGATCCTCTGACAGCCTGACCAATGGCAAAGTTAGCTCCAAAAAGTACTGTTTGTCCTGGAATTGTTTCTTGTGACCTTATATTGCTAGAATCAAAAAAGTATTAACAAATAACTATTTCTATTCCTACAAAAATAACATTTTCTAGGATTTTCATGACATTAAAGAAAAAAAAACAGCCAATTTAACAAGGATCCAGAGGAAAATAATGAGCAATGATGTTCTAGTTTCCCAACCCACATTTCATTTGCATTAAATAAGACTTATTTTTAGCAACTGATTTCTCTTTTTTTCTTTCAAATTAACATTTATTAGCACACAGGAGCCAGTTAAGAGTTGACAAATGTTTTCAGGGATCTCAACCCCACCAGTTATCAAAGACTAGCATTTTGTTTAATTGCTCTAAATCTTCATCTTGTACTTCTCTGGAGTTTTTTTCTTCTTTTGTTGAAATAAATTCCAGCAGTCTCAATGGAACAGAGGTCATCAGAGCACACAAATCAAGAAGAGGCTATTTAATAATTCCTGTGTTGTTGCACAAAGCAATTATCTAACCCATTATATGTGCTTTTTGTAGTGTTGATGTCCTCCCAGAGAAAATTTCTATTCTTGCTTGCAAGGCCTGATTAAAGATTATCCCTGGATGGCTAAGTGACCTGCAGTGCAGAAATAACCACGTAGTTCATTCATCTCTTTGAGTGAGTAAAAAAAAAGTTAAATCTTTTTTTTGTTTCTATGTATATATATATATATATACATATATATATATGTGTGTGTGTGTGTGTGTGTGTATACATATATATATATATATATATACATATATATATATATATATATATACAGAAAATACTACATTTGTATATAGGCTGTTCAAATGGAGAAAGCCATTCAAGGCTTTCAGAAAGTAGGAGGATTAGTGGCTTTGACCTCAGAACAGTGACATAATGCTTTGGGACATTCTTCTGGCAAAAGGGAATCTCTCCTGAAAGTGCCATATTAATTTCTGCTTTGTAGGCTAATAATCTTAATTTCTCTTAACTTGACAAGTTAATGAACAAACCTCTAAGATACAGGCTATGAATTTGTTGGATTAATATTAACAATAATGACAAAAATGGTGGTGGTGGTGGTGATGATGATGATGATTATGATGATGATAGGAGGATATAACATTCCCTTATTGACCCTTGCTTTCCTCAACTGAACTCACAGAACTCTACTACTACAGTGTAGGTGTGGCTATCAAGAGGCTAAGTACTTTTCTGTTTATGTACAAGGAAAGAACCAGAAGGCCATCCAAAAACCTGGGGAAAAGAATGCTTAATGAGGTGAGGCGCTGAGTTACATGTAAGACAATGGGAATCAATTTGATACAAAGCTTTATTGCAAGCAATGGGAAAGAAAGGAGAGAGGACAAGAGCATCAAATATGATACTAAGGAATGTAAAGTAACAGAGGAGAGGAAGGAATGCATGATTCCAAACATCTCTCTGCTTCTTTGTTATCTACCTTCTGCCTAGACATTTGGTCAAATATGGTCAGAACATTGCATTTATTACTATTATTGCTAACCCACTTTTCTAAACCACTTTGACATTTACAAAGTACACATTGTGCAGTAGATAGTACAGCAAGGTACTGCAAAAAGAACTCTAAAGACATAATCTGAGTTAAAATCCTGCCTTTAGGGGGGCAGAGCCAAGATGGCCACATGAAAACAGCGTCTTGCCCGGAGCTCTCTCACAAGTTCTGTTGGATTACTATAAAAAAGTGAATCTGAGCAGATTTGAGAGAGTTAGAAATTGCAAGCAGTCTGAGT
>CM053622.1:304289098-304321644 GCA_028646595.1 Phalanger gymnotis
TTCTTGATAATTTCTTGAAAGATGATATCCAGACTCTTTTTTAGGTCATGGCATTCAGGTAGTCCAACAATTTTCAAATTGTCTCTAAAGGATCTATTTTCTAGGTCAGTGGTTTTTCCAACGAGGAAGTTCACATCATCTTCCATTTTTTCATTCCTTTGATTCTGTTTAATAATATCTTGATTTCTCATAAAGTCACTAGCTTCCACTTGCTCCAGTCTAATTTTTAAGGTAGTATTTTCTTCAGTGGTCTTTTTGACCTCCTTTTCCATTTGGCTAATTCTGCCTTTCACAGCATTCTTCTCCTTATTGGCCTTTTGGAGCTCTTTTGCCATGTGCATTAGTCTATTTTTAAGGTGTTATTTTCTTCAGTATTTTTTGGATCTCCTTTAGCAAATCATTGACTTGTTTTTCATGGTTTTCTTGCATCATTCTATTTCTCTTCCCAATTTTTCCTCTACTCCTCTAACTTGCTTTTCCAAATCTTTTTTGAGCTCTTCCATGGCCTGAGACCAGTTCAGGTTTTTCTTGGAGGCTTTTGTTGTAGGCTCTTTGACTTTGTTGACTTCTTCTGGCTGTATGTTTTGGTCTTTGTCACCAAAGAAAGATTCCAAAGTTTTCATTGCCTGGCCATGTTCCCAGATAACCTACTTGACCCTTGAGTTTTTCATCAGGATATGACTGTTTGTAGAGTATGGAGTATTTTGTCCCAAGCTTGAGGGGCTGCACTGTTGTTTTTAGAGCTATTGCTATACAGCAAGTGCTGCCACATTAGGGCTACTCCTCCCCCAAGAACTGCCAACTCGGACTGGACTCATATCAAAACTGGCTCTGCATGCCAGCTCAAATCCACCACTTATTTCCTCCCCCCAAGTGGTCCTGGGGCCAGAAGCAATTGCAGCTGTAGCTCTGTAAGCAGCCTCATTGCTGCATGACCTCTACTGCCCCTGAGAAATGGCTGAACTACAAACTCCTTTCACTCTGTCCCTGCAGCAGCTTTTCCCACTAACCTTCTCTGTTGTCTTTGGTGTTTGTAGGTTGAGAAGTCTGATAACTGCCACAGCTCACTGATTCTGGTTAGTCCAGGCCTGGCTCACTCTGGGCTCTGCTCCAGTCCCACTCTTAGTTCCATGTGATAGACCTTACCCTGCAACCATCCAGGCTGTCCTGGGCTGGAGTTCTGCTTCCCTCTGCTATTTTGTGGGTTCTAAAGTTCTAGAGTTTGTTCAAGGCCATTTTTATATGTGTTTGGAGGGAGCTGGGGTGGGGGGAGCTCAAGCAAGTCCCTGCTTTCCAGCTGCCATCTTGGCTCTTCCCACTCTATATCTTATATTTCTCTTGCCTCTTTTATGTTAAATCTTCTACTAACTTTAGTTTTTTTTTTTTTTTTACAAAGTCTTGAAATCTGACAGTTCATTAATTGTCCATTGTTTTCATTCAGGATTGTGCTTAGTTTTGCTAGGCATGATATTTTTCACCAGAACCCCAGTTCTTTTGCTGTTCAATATATAGTGTTCCAAGACCTGTGGTCTTTTAAGTGTCACACCTATTGGATCTTGTGTGATGCTAACCATAGTATGGCCATCACTTTTTTTCTTATTGATCAGAATATTTTTGCCTTGAGCTGGGAGTTTCAGAATTTGCCTGTAATAGTCCTATAATAGGATCTCTTCCACGTGGTTATTGGTAGGGTTTTTTTCTATTTCTACTTTCCCCTTTTGTCCCAACCCTTCAAGACCATTTTTAAAAATTATTTCTTGTACTATTGCATCAAGATTTATTTTTTTCTATTCTAGCTTTCAGGTACTCTGGTTATTCTTATGTTTTTTTTTTCTTCTTGATCTCTTCTCCAGATCAGTTTTTCTTATGAGATGTTTCACATTCTCTTCTATTTTTTGTTCTTAATATTTTGTTTCTATTATTTCTTGATCTCTTCACTGATTTCCTCTTGCCCAATTCTGATTTTCAAGGAGTTGTTTTCTTCCTTAAGGTTCTCAGTCTCCTCTTCTAATTGATTGACTTTTTTTTATACTCTTACTATTTTTCTTAGAGTGTTCTTTTTTTTTTAGTTTTTCCTCAATCTCTCTCATTTGACTTTTGATGTCTTTTTAAAGTTCTTCTATGAATTCTTTTTGAGCAGGTGACCATTTGATATTGCTCTTTGGGGTAAATGGGGTTTTCTTTTTCTCAGTATCCTCCTCTTAAGATGAACCCCAGTCTCCTCTATTCCCATAGTAACTCTCTATGGTTGGATTCTTTCTGCTTTGCCTGTGCATTTTGTTTTTTAGTTTGGTTTTTATAATCGCCTCTAGTCCTGGGGTACAGGGGATGGTGCCTCTGAGCTCAGATCCTCCTTCAGTTGTCCCCTCCATCCTGAAACTGGAACCAAGACCTCCAGCCTTCTATAAGTGCCCATAGCCAGCCACATCCCTGCCTCATTGCTTCTACACTCACTGGGCATGTGCTGGTTTCTTCTTGCCCCAATCATTGGTCTGGTGTTCCTTGTCAGCAGAGGTTCTTTCAATCTTCCCTGGTTCAAACATCCAACACTCCTCACTGTCACAGGGATAAAAGTTCCTGCAGCTGGATCCAAGGCAGCCTCCCAACCCAGCTAAAACCAGGGCTTGCCAAATATTTTTTAAGTGGACCTAGGACCTAGCCTAGAGGTGTTTCCTCTTCACAGGGAACAAATCTAGTCCTAGGACTTTTCTTCATTTCTTCTGCCCCTACTCATTTATTTTTACTGCTCAGTATTCTCTCTGAGGTGCTACTTCATCTCTTCTGTAGGGGAAAATCTTGAGTGCTTGGAATTTTCTGATCTACTCCACACTCAGATATGTATTTTTATTTTAAATTATTTATTGATTTTTATTTTATTTTAACAATACTATCACTTCCCAATATCTCCATTCCTCCAAAGAATTCATTCTTGTTACGAAGAAAATGATAATAAAATAAATTGACATATCAATCATTTCTGACAGCAAATGTAACAAACCATACCTGCAACCTACTGCTTCTTTATGAAGAAGGAATTAGTAGTTCTTTAGAACCAAAATGGGTTATTATATTAGTCTGAATTCTGACACACACATGACCTAATAAGAAAAAGTGCAATCTTTTGTCAAATACAAAGAAGACACAAGATATGTGGTTCTCTCTACAGACAATGTCTTAAATACTCTGTCACTGAGAAAAAGTAAATTCTTGAAGAAATGTATCAGGAAAGAGTGGGATTTCCCTCTTTATGGATTAACAATAGTTTGTTGAGGTAATTCCCCTAATGAGTAAAATGAGACTATATAATTGTATAGACTGTCACAGGAAATAAAATTAGGTCAAGCTTTAAGATATGTCTGCCTTCTTTTCTCCCTCTTATTTTTTCTTCTTATTTTCTTCCTTCCTAATTTTCTTCACTTTCCTTCCTTTCTTCCTTCCTTTCTTCCTTCCTTTCTTCCTTCCTTCCTTCCTTCCTTCCTTCCTTCCTTCCTTCCTTCCTTCCTTCCTTCCTTCTTTCTTTTCATATTTGTTTCCTTATTCTTCTTCAACAAACATCAGGAGACCTTTTCTTCATTTGTTTATTTGTTTTGTTTTTAATACAGACTCATGCATGGAATAGTGTCACTGGAAGTGTGAAAATGATTTCAATAGACACCTCTACCATCATGCCTAAATGGCAGGCAATCTTCAAAGACATTTGGCATTGTGATATAATTCTGATTGAGAGGATATTCTGAGGAGATAAAGATACATAATTTAGGGGAAATACCAAAATACTAAACAGCAAAATCATGGAGTGCTCAACCTGACAATATCTGATGATTTGTTCCATTAGTCTTATCTCAGTTATCCTCAGTAAATGCAATAACCCAGAATCCCTAGGCAGTAGCTTAATCTATTATTTACACTACTTCTAGAATTTAATTCATATCAATTCATCAAATGTCTCAAATTCCCACACAAGGCACTCTGTCAGGTGCTGTATATTTGAGGATGAAAATGGACAGTTCCTGCCTTCAAGAAGCTTACATCCTATTAATGGGATATAACATGCATAAAAGTATGAAAAAGGTGGACTGTGAAAAGTACAAAGGAAAAGACTAAACTGCTAAAAGAAATTTAAGGAGAATGAGATCATGTTTGATTAGATAAATAAAAGGAAGCTTCTTATGCATACTAATTGAATCTTGTAAGGGCATATTTTGACTGGGAGAAATACAGAGTGATTATATTCCAGGTATGGGACATGTCATATGCAAATTTACTGGTAAGGTAGAGAATATAGGAATTGGAAACTAGCTAACAATTCAGCTTGGTTGGAAAAGAGAGCACATGAAGAAATCTAGAGTGAAAATCAGACTGGAAAAGTGTTTGAATTAGATAGTGTCAAGCCTAAAATACTAGGCAAAAGAAGGTTTGTCTGTTTGACTTTTGCCTTTACATCCTCCGTTGAGCACTCTCTGTCAAGTATTGCATGCTTAATGAATTTTTATTGTCAGATAAGTTTGGTGTTTTATACAATACTAAATTATGAAAATCAGGAGTCACTTAAGCTTTTGAGCAAAAGAGTACCATGGTGAGTGAATGTGGTATATGTATCAAGATTCTTTTTTTTCATAGGGATGAAAGATAAAATAGAAAGGAGAATGATTGGAAGTGACACTAGCTAGCAGAATGTTAAATAGCTAACTTCAAGGTAATAAGGAATTGAACTAGGGTGGCAGCAGTTGAAATAGGGAAAGTGATTTTTGTGGAGGCAGAAGCAACAAGATTTGGCAGCAAGGGTTAGATGTGAGGTTCAGAATAAAAGAGGGATAATTAAAGTTTTTGATTAGTTGAGATGATTGAGATGCTACAAATATAAATAGAAAAGGTGAGAGAAAAAGGCATTTGAATAGAAAACTGAAGAATCTGGTTACAAATACACAGATTTTAAGGTGCCACTAGGATATCTATGAAACAACATATGTATTTCACAGATGGATATTCCAGGACATATAAAATTAAGATTTACCTTAACAAATATAATAATGAATACTTTGAGATTATATGGGACAGTTAAAAAAGCATATAGAGAAAATTGGTTTAAAAGAGAATCTTGAAATATGTGTATGTATGTATGCTTGTGTACATATATATATACATATATATGTATGTATATTTGTAACATATGAATAATATATGAGGTAGAAATAGAGTATCAGAAAAGATCGACAAGTATCATTAAATCTTGTAGAAGGGAAACCAGGAGGGAACAATTTTATCAAAGGCAAGGCAGAAAAAAATAAATAAAGGACAAAATGGCGTTTACCAGTATCAAATACTGCAGATATAATGGTGCCCTGAAAAAACATCATTGGACTTGCCAATTTTTGATGTTGGAGAGAAATGTCTTAATGGAGACAATAAGAGACAAAAAATCCACAGAAAGTTGGGCAATGAGGGGATGGTGGGGAAATGGATACTATATGCGCAGCTTATTATTTTTTTTCCCAGAAGTTTACCAGTAAAAGGGAGAAAAAAGGAAAAAAAAAAAGATGATGTTTTCAGGGAGTAACAGAACCAGAGAAAGGTTATATTAGTATATGGATTTGGGGAATGAATATAGATAGAGAGGAAGAAAAAAGTAGAGAGGGATAAAATTAAGGTTGGAGAAAGTAGAGAAATGATGGATGTGTGAAGTTTGGTGGACAACATACTAGTGAAATGGGTAACAGTAGCATCAAGACTGTGGAAAAAGACATGTAAAGTAAAAGAAGTGAAATGGATTGGAAAATGAGGAAAAGATTGATGAGTCAAAAGCCACAATGAAGGCAGAAATCAACTATGCTCTCTGGTAAGATAGGGAATTGTTATCAAGAAAGAGAATTTCATAAATCACAATTTCGAGTCAAATCTGTATACCGAAAGAGTACTAAACTTGAAATTATCAGAGATCTGGGTTTGAGTTCTTGTTGAAATATGATTTTGAGGTGGAGCCAAGATGGCGGCTGGAAAGAAGGAACTTGTGTGAGCTCCCCCCCCCCCAGGTCCCTCCAAACACCTATAAAAATGGCTCTGAACAAATTCCAGAAAAGCAGAACCCATGAAACAGCAGAGGAAAGCAGAGCTCCAGCCAAGGACAGCCTGGATGGTCACTGGGTAAGGTCTATCACGCACGTAACTGGGAGCAGAGCAGAGCAGAGCCCAGTGTGGGTGGTAGCAGGACCAACTAGACCAGTAGCTGGGCAAAACAGGCCCTAGAGCCCTGAATCAGTGAGATGTGGTGGTTACCAGACTTCTCAACCCACAAGCACCAAAGACAACAGAGAAGGTTAGTGGAAAAAAGCTGCAGAGGACAGAGTGAAAGGAGTTCGAGGTTCGGCCACCACCCCAGGGGCAAGGGAGGTGGTGCAGCTACAGAACTACAGCTGCAGTTGCTTCCAACTCCAGGCCCACCTAGTAGAAGGAATTAAGTGGTAGAGCAGAGCAGGCGTGCAGAGCCTGCTTAAAATCTGAGTCCAGTCTGGGTTGGCAGTTCTTGGGGGAGGAGGATCCATGGTGTGGCAGAGCTTGTTGTGAGAAATACCTCTGAAAACAACAGTGCAGCCCCTCAAGCTTGGAACAAAGTACTCTCTACTCTACAAGAAGTCATACACTCACAAAAAACTCAAGGGTCAAGTAATTGGCTGGGAACATGGCCAGGCAGAAAAAAAGCACCCAGATTCAGACTCAGATTTTGGAATCTTTCTTTGGTGAGAAAGAAGACCAAAACATACAACCAGAAGTCAACAAAGTCAAAGAGCCTATACCAAAAGCCTCCAAGAAAAACATGAACTCATCTCAGGCCAAGGAAGAGCTCAAAAAGGAGTTGGAAAAGCAAGTTAGAAAAGTAGAGAAAAAATTGGGAAGAGAAAAGAGAATGATTCAGGAAAACCATGAAAAACAAGTCAATGACTACCTAAAGGAGACCCAAAAAAATACTGAAGAAAACAACTCCTTAAAAAATAAACTAACTCAGATGACAAAAGAGCTCCAAAAAGCCAATGAGGAGAAGAATGCTGTGAAAGGCAGAATTAGCCAAATGGAAAAGAAGATCCAAAAGAGTACTGAAGAAAATACTACCTTAAAAATTAGATTGGAGCAAGTGGAAGCTAGTGACTTTATGAGTAATCAAGATATTATTAAACAGAACCAAAGGAATGAAAAAAGGAAGACAATGTGAAATACCTCATTGGAAAAACCACTGACCTGGAAAATAGATCTTTTAGAGATAATTTAAAAATTGTTGGACTACCTGAAAGCCATGACCCAAAAAAGAGTCTGGATATCATCTTTCAAGAAATTATCAAGGAGAACTGCCCCAATATTCTAGAGCCAGAGGATAAAATATAAATTGAAAGAGTCTTCCAATCATCTGCTGAAAAAGATCCTCCCCCCAAAAAAAACTCCTACGAATATTGTAACCGAATTCCAGAGCTCCCAGATCAAGAAGAAAATACTGCAAGTAGCCAGAAAGAAACAATTTGAGTATTGTGGAAACATAGTAAGGATAACACAAGATCTAGCAGCTTCTACATTAATGGATTGAAGGGCTTGGAATATCATATTCTGGAGGACAATGGATCTAGCATTAAAACCAAGAATCACCTACCCAGCAAAACAGAGTATCATGCTCCAAGGCAAAATATGGATTTTCAATAAAATAGGGGACTTTCAAGCTTTCTCAGTGAAAAGACCAGAGCTGAATGGAAAATTTGACTTTCAAACACAAGAATCAAGAGAAGGATGAAAAGGTAAAGAAAGAGAAATCACAAGGGACTTACTAAAGTTGAACTGTTTTGTTTACATTCGTACATGGAAAGATGATGTGTATAATTCATGAGACCTCAGTATTAGGATAGCTGAAGGGCACAGGGTGAGTTAAACATGAAGGGATGATATCTAAAAAAATAAAATCAAATTAAGGAATGAGAGAGGAATACATTGAGAGAGGGAGAAAGGGAGAGATAGAATGGGGTAAATTATCTCCCATAAAAATGGTAAGAAATAGCAGTTGTGTTGGGAGGGAAGAGAGGGCATGTGAGGGGGAACAAGTGAATCTTGCTCTCATCGGATCTGACGTGAGCAGGGAATGACATACCCACTCAACTTGTTATCTTACCCCACAGGAATGGAGGAAGGAGATAAAAAAGAGGGCATGATAGAAGGGAGGGCAGATAGGAGAGAATGTAATCAAAAGCAAACACTTTTGAAAAGGGACAGGGTCAATGGAGAAAACTGGATGAAGGGAGATAGGATAGGAAGGAGCAAAATATAGTTAGTCTTTCACAATATGAGTATTATGGAAGGGTTTTGCATAATGATACACACGTGGCCTATGTTGAATTGCTTGCCTTCTTAGGGAGCATGGGTGGGGAGGGAAGGGGGGAGAGAATTTGGAACTCAAAATTTTAAAAGAAGATGTTCAAAAAAAGTTTTTGCATGCAACTAGGAAATAAGATAGACAGTAATGGGGCATAAACATTGATCTTGCCCTACAAGAAAGGAAGGGAAAAGGGTATGGGGGGAGTGGGGTAACAGAAGGGAGGGCTGACTGAGTAATGGGGCAATCAGAATACATGTCATCTTGGAGTGGGGGGGAGGGTAGAAATGGGGAGAGAATTTGTAATTCAAATGCTTGTGAAAATTAATACTAAAAACTAAAAATATTAAATAAATTAAAAAAGAAATAAGATCTTGATTAGCTGAAATGACATAGAAAATGGAATCCTTCATATGTACATGTAGTTATGCATATATGTGTGTATATATTAGATACAGATACATATGCATATATATGTAAAAGTATGTAATTATGTAGGTATATATGTATGTGTATATATGTTACAATTTTTTGTGCATTTAAATTATTTTTATTTTTCTTTGATCTCTTTGTGGTATGAACCTAGTATTGTTATTACTGTCAAAGGGTATGCACAATTTTATAGCCCTTAGCGCATAGTTCCAAATTGTTCTTCAGAATGGTTGGACAAGTCCGCTACTCCACTACCAGTTCATTATTATACATATGTTTTTTTTCCCTTTTCACCTCCAATATTTCTCACTTCTGATTGATGTGTGGTGGTACCACAGAGTTCTTTTCATTTGCCTTTGTCTAACCAATAGTGAATAAGAGCATTTTTTTTCATACAAATATAAGTAACATTGACATTTTCTGAAAACTACTATTTACATCCTTTGACCATTTATCAATTGGGGAATGGCTCCTCTTTTCGTGAAATTGACTAAGTTCTATACTCAGTATATATTTGAGAAGTGAGACTTTAGGGAAATTTGCAGTAAAAATTGTTTATTACTTCATTGTCTATGGTGCCTTTTAATATAATGTAGTTTCTCTGATTATCTTTTTTAGCGTGAACTATTTTTGCTTTAGGAAACTAGGTTAAACAGTGGATAGAGTGCAAGGACTGAATTCAGGAAGACTCAACTCCATTGTCTGCCACTCATCCTCATTTTCGCATTGAACATAAAAGCTTTTCCTTGTGTACCTCTTTTATGTGAAAAAAAAAAAATTCCCCATTCTACTTCTTCCGTCTCCTTTCTTCCAGTATGTCTCTTTCTTAGCCATTCATTTGTTTTGAAGATCATTCAAACATAATCGAATCACTCCCATGAACTCTGTCTATGAAAACTCCTTTTAATTGTCTTAATGATAAATTTTAGTTACATGCATCATTTTCCCATATAGGAATGAAAAGTTTGATCTTGTTGAGTCATTTATAATTACTATTTCATGTTTACCTTTTTTATGCTTCTCTTGAGGCTTACATTTGAAAGTCATTTTTTTTAAAATTCAGCTCTGTCTTTTCATCAGGATTGCTTGAAAGACCTCTAATTTTTTAAATGTGCTTTTTATTTTGAATAATAAATTGTCATTAAATATTTTTATTAACATAATATTCTTTCTAGCTACTTGAAGCATTTTTCTTTGACCTTTGTTTATTATATTCTTAAAATTTTTCATTTGGGGATTTCTTTCAGGAAATAATTGGTGGATTATTTCTATTTCTATTTTACCTTCTATGTCTAAGATATCATGGATATTTTACTTGATACTTCCTTGAAATATAATGTTGCAGTTTGTTTTTTTTTTTTTTATCATAGCTTTTAGGTAGTCCAAGAATTCTGGTTTTTTAAATTTTATTTTATTTTAAACTCAAGGGCCAGAACACAAATACAGAAAAGAGAAAAGGATCAAAACATACCATACACTTAAATATTGAAACTTAAATACAAAGTGAGAAAGAAAAAACAGCATGCCACATGCATAGCAGAATGCAAGAGAGGATTCAAAATATGTAACAACAGATTTTCATTTCAAAAAAGCCTATATGATAAATACTGCATGTAATGTTGAGAATTGTGCATCTTTTCTTTGCTTCCTTGTGAGATTACTTTTGTTTTCTTTTGTGTACTTTTATTTAACTTTTTCTTTCTTTCTTTTCCTCCCCCCACCCCAAAAGGCTACAATAAAGTTCAGATATGTTTCTCCATAGCTATAGTTATATACATACATATATACAGGTGTATATAACCATATACTTTCCCAAATATACTCTATTCTTGATCATGTTTTTTTTTATATTTGTGCATATCTCTTGTTTCCTATCCCTCCTTATAAATTAACTTTACTTCTACTGGTTACCTTGCCTCCTAATTACTTGCCTACCCACCCCCAAGGATCTCTCCCCTATCCTCCCATTCTCATAAATCTAAATACCCTTCTATGTGCCCTTTTACCTATTCCATCATTCTCCCCTTTAAAAATCCCTCTCTTGTCCTCTCTCCCATCTCTATACCCCTACCATTTTATTTCTTCTAAATTTAGAAGGCTTTTGTAATCTTCTAAATATATATGTATTGTTCCTTCTTAAACCCATTCCTGATGAAAGTAGGCTACTAGAACTATGATCCCTCCTCCCCCATCTAATTCCTCTTCATTCTTTCATCCTATACCTCATTTGTAGAAATAATTACTCTTTTTAGCTGTTTCTAAATGGTTTTACTTTTTAAATTCATATGACAGTCAGGTTTACTCCCCTCTTTCTTAGGAGCTCCCAAATACAGTAGAACCTTGCTTTACTAGTAACCTGGTTTATGTGTGGTTGGCCAGATGAAGAAAAATTTTTCACAAAATTTGTCTTGCAGGACAAACAAAGATTCGCAGTATGAATATCATGTTTGGACTTTAGTGGCTTGCAAAAGGATGATGCTCAACTAGGGCAATTCTTTTGTTGTTGTTTTGTTTTGTTTTGTTTTGCTTGCATATATCAAACAAAGGATGAACTGATGGATCTGCATGAGGACCAACAGCAAGAAGTTGTGGAGTAGATCTCATTTGAGGAGGAAGTTGAGAGGTCAGAGGAATCCTTCACATCAAGTGAGATTTAGGGAGCTTTATGTGATGTGGGAAAAGTGCAAAATTTTGTTGAAAAACATAACCTGAATAAGGCTGTAGCAATGAGAGCTACAAATATTTTTAATTATAATTCAATGTCACATTTCTGTGCACATTTCTGTGACATTCTGAAAAAAAAAGGTCAACAAGTGTCATTAGACAGATTCCTAGTCTGAAGCAAACAAAGAAAAAAATCAATGAGTCAAAACATGAAAATGATTCTAAAAAACAAAAAATAAGTGAAAGGAAGAAAGTTAACCTTACTTTTAATGAAAGGAGCATAAGAGAGAACACTCCTGAAGTTGAAATCTCTGATATTCTCATAGAAGAAGATTCTCCTTCTAAGCAACAACACTTCCTCCTCCTCCCTCTTGTCTCCCTCATGCCAGCCATGACTCTTCTCGAAGGTAAAGTGCATGATAATTCATTTTATTTTTGGTTTATATTGTGTAACAATCACTGCTATGGTATTTCAGGTGCATTAGGGAAAAAAAACTTACTTAAAATTATACATAGCTATTTTAATATGAATATTTTTGTTGATGTGGTACTGATCATCTGACTTTACATTATTTCCTATGGGAAAATTTGCTTTGAAATACTAAAAAAACGCATGATGAACAGAATCTTGGAATGAATTAAATTCATAAACCAAGGTTTTACTGTATTAATTAGAATCTTGGACGTACCTTTTATATTTTATGTTACATAAAAGGTAAACAATCTGTCCTTATGAATCCCTTATACTCAGTCTTTGGTATCTACCTTATGTTTCTCTGGGTTCTTGTATGTCCAATCTTCTATTAAATTCAAGATTTTTTTTAATAAAGTCTTGAAAGTCTGAGAGTTTATCAAATGTCTATTTTTTTTATTCAAGTTAATATTTACATTTGTAAGGTATGATATTTTCAGCTGAACCCCAGATCTTTTGCTCTTTGATATATTGTGTTCCAAGACCTGCAGTCCTTTAATGTCTCTGCTTCTAGGTCTTGTGTAATTCTAGTTGTGGCATCATTTAGTTTAAATTGGTTTAATCTTGATGCTTTTAATGTTCTATCCTTGACCTGGAAGTTTCTGGACTATGATATTCCTATGAGTTTTCCTAAAAGGATCTCTTTTAAGTGGTGTCCGATGTGTGTGAGGTAAATAAATGAAATGTGAAGACTTCACAGGGGAGGATGTATATAATATTCATATATATTCATATCTATACTGAGAAATGTTTAAAAATCAAGAAATAGGGAAGGGGAAGATTCTGAGTCCATGACAGTCTGATAGCTCAGCCTCCAGGAAAATTTACCCTGAAACTTTTTGTTCTTTCTTCTGGTTCTGATTTAAAGATTTGATCAGTAAGAACAGGGTCATAATGACCTGTTTTTCTCTACTGTAAAAGAATGAAGAGGGTCTCCCCCTCCCCTTATCCTATTCTCCTTCTTTAGATTTATAGATGTTACCTCAGTTGTAATCATTAACTAAGGGAATGGGAATTGGAGTTTCTGTGCCTCGATTTCCCCATTCATTGTCTAGCTTTTGTGCCCAGAATGTAAGCCCACCTCCCAGCCAATGGCAAGAAAGGTCAGAGGTGGGCAGGAATTCTCTTGTGTTAGGTATAATTATAGGTGCCTTGCCCCTTGTAAAGGGCCTCCCTTGCTGGATTCGTTCTAGTGGGGGATGCCCAATTCTCAAGAATTGAATAAAATTTATTTCTGTTCCCATCCTGAGATGGCTCCTTATTAACTTTTAATTGGTAAGAGTCTTTCATCCCACACAGATGGAATTTTATATTTCTACTTTCCTGCCTTGTTCCAATTCTTCAGGACAATTTTATTTAATTATTTCTCGTATTATTTTATCAAGATTTTTTTTTGACCATAAATTTCAGTTAGCCCAATTATTTTATATTTTCTCTTCTTGATTTATTCTCCAAGTCTGTTTGTTTTTCTTATAAGATGTTTCAGTTTCTCTTTTATTTTTTTTCCATTATTCATGTTTTGTTTAATTATTTCTTGATCCCTTATAATTTCACTGGCTTCACTTTGCCCAATTCCAGTTTTCAAGTTGTCATTTTCCTCCTTAAGTACGTGGATCTCCTTTTCTAATTGGCTGACTTTCCTTTCATAACCTTCTTGTTTTTCTTGGATTTTTTTAGTTGTTTCCTCCATCATTGTCATTTGATTTTTAAAGTCTTTTTTAAGATCTTCTATAAATTCTTTTTGGGCAGGTAACCATTTGTCATTACACTTTGGGGGTTTCTTTATTTCAGTATCCTTCTCTGGAAATGAACCCCCATCATTTCTACTCCTATAATAGGTTTCTATGGTTTGATTCTTTCTCCTTTGCTTGCACATTTTTTGTGGTAATAACTTAATTTTTGTAATCACATCTAGCCCTGGGGTATGCAAAATGGTGCCTCTTGCCCCAGATCTTCAACTTTCCCCTGTAGCCTGAATCAAAGCCAAACCCCTATCCTTCTGTAAGTGCCCACAGCCAGGGGTTTTCTGCCCCACTGCTTCTGCTCTCCAGGGCATGTGCTCCTTCCTTCTCCCCCCACCTCTCTTTGCAGCACAGCTGGATCTGTTGTTCCTCATCAGCAAAGGTTCCCTCAATCTTCCTGGGCTCAAACAGCCAACTGTGGTTGGCTATCCCATGGTGAAAATTTCCTGTGGCTAGGGCAGCCTCTCAAATCAACTAACCCTAGGGCTTGCCACTAGTTGTTTAAGTGGTTTGCTGCTTGTTGTTTAAGTGGAAACTAGCCTGGGGGTGTTAACTCCTTGTAGGGAACAAAACTCATCCTGGGATTTTTCTTCAGATCTTCTCGAATTATCCTAAGAAGATCCTCTGGTTGTGCCCCTATTCATCCTTGTCTTCACCTACATTTCGTTTGCCTTAGGGTGCTATTTAACTCTTTTGTGGGAGAAAAACTTAAGAGCTTGGAATTTTCTGACCTACTCCACCATCTTCCCCCAATAATTCTTAAATTATATCTCCTTGATCTATTTTCTACTTCAGTTGTTTTTAGAATTACATATTTCCCTTTTTCTTCTTTTTTTTTCATTCTTCAGATTTATTTTCCCACTTGATGTCCCTTGAAGTCATTAGCTTTCACTTTTCCATTCAAATTTTAAGGAAATTTTATTTATTCAGTGAACTCTTTTCCTTTTTTCCCACTTGGTCAATTTTGTGCTTAAAAATATTATTTTCTTTGGTATTTTTGTGCCTCTTTTTTTGTTGTCCAGTCACTTCAGTTGTGTACAAATCTTTGTGACCCCATTTGGAATTTCCTTGGCTGAGATGTTGGAGGGTTTCTCAATTCCTTATCCAGCTCATTTTACAAATGAAAACAACTGAAGAAAAAAAGATTTAAGTGACTTGTCAGGATTACACAACTAGTAAGTTAGTGAGGCTGGATTTAAACACAGGTTTTTCTGACTCCAGGTCTGATGCTTTATTCACTATGCCACCTAGGTACCAGTGTCTTTTGCCAAACTATTAATTCTCTTCTCATATTTTTTTTGTCTTAGTCATTTCTTTTTCCCATTTTTTTCTGAATGACTCTAATCTCTTTCTTTAACTGTTCCAGGAATTCTTATTTGTCTTTAGTCCAATTAGAGTTTTTCCTTTAGACTTTTTTAAAAGCTATTTTCACATTGCTGTCTTCTTAGTCTATATCTTGTTCTTCTCTGCAACCATAATAGATTTATAGTAGTATTCTTTTGTTGTTGTTTGCTGGTTTTTCAGCTTATTTTCTTGACTTTGAATTTTATGTTAAATCTAGGCTCTGCTCACCTCAGCATAGGGAGGTGCTGTTCCAAGGTAGAGGCTTTTTCATGCCTCTGCTTTTAGATCTAGTTTTGGGGGTCTGCAAGATTTTGATGCTTCCGATGTCCTGTTAAATATATGGTCACTGCATTCCTGGTTTGCACTCTTATATTTACCAAGGAAAGGCTCCTATCTCCTCCAGCCACAAATGTTAGCGCTCTTCTTTGCTTTGGAACTGGGCCTGTTCTTTTGTGACAGACCACTAGTCCTTTTCTCTTCTCTGAAAGTACAGCACAGAATTGTGTTTAGGTAATAGAGATACAATGTCAGCTGTAACAAGTGGCAGCAAAAGGTCTCCTGAAATCTCTTTCTTACTAGTTGTCCAATTTCATTACTGCCTCTGGGCTGGGGACTCTCAAGGCTTCTGCTACCATATGTGAGCTCCAGATAGGCCTCCACCTTGAAGTCATAAACTTCTCTTGCTGACCTTTTACATTTTCTTAGGCCAGAAAAAATAGCTTTTTATGGCTCTGTTGCTCCAAAATTTAATTTGAGGTGTTACTCTATTATTTGGAGGAGAATATTAAGAGAGTGAGTGACTTCTCCTAAATCACCATCTTGATTCTGCCTCCAAATTGCTTAAAAATGGATGTGAAATTAATTAATTAAAATAAAAACTATTAAAGATGCAGGACCCTGGGATTTGTTAGTTACAGGATAAGGGGAGCAACAAATAAGCAGAACCTGATGCACAGCATTAATCCTGATGTTCACGATAGAAAATTATAGTGATAGAGTTTGCCGAGATTCAGTCTCACAGATGCAAGCACTCCCAGAGAATCTCCAGATGAGTGGGATCTGTTTCTGTAACTCAGGGTTTCTCATCCAAAGGGAACTTGTGCTGTGTTCCTCTCCTTGTCTCCTCTGCCCACTTTCACTCAAATGAATTTATGTTAAAAAGATGCCTTGATGGCCTGAGTTTGACTAGTTACTCTCCCCTGTTCCAAGTATTTATGCCTCAAAGATGGAGCACTAATCTCCCCCCACCACATACATACACTTCAGACTGTTACTAGATGACATATTAAAGTTTAAAATGGAAATGACAAAAAAGGAAAATGACAGATATTGAAGAAGATGCAGGGAAATGGGTAAACTAATACATTTTTAATTGAGATATGAATTCATCCTCTCATTGTAGAAAGTAATTTGGACCTTTCTCTATAGAGTTACTAATCTGCATATGCCCTTTGACTTCACTTTAATACTACTGTATTTGTAGCTCAAAGAAAGAATAAAGGGACTTACTTTTACTCTTTGGATAGTAGTGCTAAACTAGAAACTAGGGAGTAACTATTTACTGGGAAATGGCTAAACAACTATGATATATGAATGCAAGAAATATTATTGTGCTATAGAAAATGATGAAATGGACAGTTTCACAGGAAACTAGAAAGATTTCAATGAATTAATGCAGACAAATCAGGAGATCTAGGAAACATAAATTATATAACATATTCAAAGGTAACATTGTTTAAAAAAACTTTGAAAGACTTTAAAGCTGATCAAAACAATGATGTCAAAGAATACTAAAGTTTACATGTGCCAGGTATCTCAACCAGAAAGATGATAGACTTAAAATGCAAAAAGTCATACAATTTTTTAACATAGCCAGTGTGTTTTTTTTGCTAGATATGAATATTTCTTGTGAAGGTTTTATTTTTCATTTATTGTTCAACATGAGGGATAATGGGTGTGAAGATGACATAATAAAATGGAGAGATAATAAAGATTTTTTTAAATATGTCCTTAGAGAACTGAGTCAGATTTATAAGAATGCAAGTCATTGATAAATGGTCAAAGGTTTTGAACTGTTTTCAGATAAAGAAATTAAAGCTATCTATGGTCATGTTAAAAAAAATGCCCTAAATCACTGTTGATTAGAGAAATGCAAATCAAAACAACTCTGAAGTATCACATCACACCTATAAGATTGGCTAACATGACAAAACAGGAAAATGATAAATGCTGGAAAAGATATGAAAAAAATTGGAACACTGATGCATTGTTGATGGAGTTGTGAATTGATCTAACCATTTTGGAGAGCAATTTAGAGCTATGCCAAAAGGACTATAAAAAGTACATACTCTTTGACCCAGCAATATCCCTTCTAGATCTGTATCCCAGAGATCATAAAAATGGGAAAAGGACCCACGTGTACAAAAATATTTACAGCAATTCTTTTTGTGGTGGCAAAGAACTGGAAATTGAGGTGATATCCAACTATTTGGCAATGGCTGAACAAGTTGTGGTATATGAATATAATAGAATATTATTTTTCTGTAACAAATGATGAGCAGTTGGACTTCAGGAAAAACCTAGAAAGACTTACATGAACTGATCCCGAAGAAGTGAGCAGAACCAGGAAAACATTGTACACAGTAACAGCCACAGTGTGTGATGACTGACTTTGATAAACTTAGCTCTTCTCAGCAATGCAAGGATCTAAGGCAACTGCAAAAGACTCGCAATGGAAAATCCTATCCACATACACAAAAAGAACTTTGGAGTATGAATGCAGATGGAAGCATACCATTTACTCTCCTTTTCTTTTGTTGTTTTGTTTTGTTTCTTCTTTCTTGTGGTTCCTCCCATTAGTTTTAATTCTTCCTTACATTATAACTAACATGAAAATTTTAATATGAATACATAAGGAGAGTCTATAACAGATTGCATACCATCTTGGGGAATGGGGAGAAGAAGAAGGAGGAGAAATTTTGAAACTCAAAATCTTATGGAAGTGAATGTTTAAAATTAAAAATAAATTAATTGATTAAAAATAAAAATAAATGTCTTTCCTTCATTTATGTAGTAAAATACTGGATGCCACTGTATTGGCTGTTCTTTCAGATGACTGTTGAGTACAAACAAAGGCTTTATGTGTAAAAATATGACACTAAAATTGCTGTTTGTCATAGGTTTATAAATGCCAGTAAATAATCTTTTGCCACATATAAAATTCCCAGTGTTTATACTAATAATATTGCTGTGAATAAGCCCTAAAATATCTCTATGCCACAGTATTTGACAGCCAAGTGTACTGAGTAATTGAACTGACAGCCTTCTTTTTTTCATTGTCTATCTTTAAATTTTGAAAAGTAAAACATAGATTACTTTTTCTTTAATAACTCCTCTTCCCAGTGGTTTCCTTATTTATTGTCATCCACACACTTTCCCTTTAACTCCAAACTCTGGAAGGCTCCCCTGAGTTATTTTTTTCATCTGCTTGCATGCACCTGGGTATTTCTCCTTTTGTCTATTTTTTTTAAAGTTCTCTTACCTGAAGGTCTCTTAGTTCATGCCCCAAAATACAAGCCCCACAGCTGTCTTTAATTAAGTCCAATGTCCTGATACTCAAAAGAGAGATCAGTTTAGAGGATCACAAAAAGAAGAGAATTCCAGACCAAAGGAATACACCAAACACTGAGCCTTTGAATGTTAGAGAACAGATATAGGCAAAGAAGGGGCCAGAGAAAGAACTCTGCCTTAATTGCACTCTCTCTTCCATGTGGTTCCAACATTTCAGGTAAAAACATGGGGACAAGTTTCATCATGTCAAGAAGCCATTTGTTGTTGCTGCCTTTGTTATTTTTCCTCTATTCTCTTTAACGAGGTGTGTCAGAATGTATGTGTCTCATGCAAATATCCTGGGCAAGGAGGATATTGTAGGAGTAGAGTACTAAAGAGACAACAAGAATCAGAGGATGTTGAGGTATTTAGGAAAAGAGAGGGTCAATATGCAGGTGGGGAGGGTGTATGTAATACAAGGACAAGAAAAATTTCAGGGATAGATGGGCTGTCTAGAAACTGTTATGTAAAATTAAGTAGAGGTCAGGTGGTTAAAATCATAGAGGGATTAAACACCTGTTAGAAAGTTAGCGATCAACAGATACTGGACCAGAACAAATGGAGAACTGATGGGCACTATTAGATTTGAATGGACCTTGGTAGATACAGGTGTGTACTGTCCCAGATCTAGCTCCCTTTATTTGTCTTTTACCTCAGATGCAGCAAATCCCTGGTGTTTGCATGCAATAATAACTGATGACAGCTGAGACATTTAGGAATGGGACTGCAGAGAGCAGAAAGCAGTTGCTGGCATAAACTTATATTAGTGCCTAGAGAAATTGCAGTAAAGACCCAAAACAATATTGACCTCCAAATAAGCAATCACTGAAAAGATCCAAAGCATACGTAGGGAAAGTGTGTGAAGTATCAGTGATAAACAGAACTATAGCTAGGAATTTTAGCTCCTGGGATATATTGATTTATGGGTTTGGGGGGAAGGAAATGACAAAGATCTTATGCTGTCATTGACAGCGATTCCACTACTGATTTTTGACTTCCCAAATTGATCAGGTCCCCATCTTAAATAGTGCAATGAGAGTATTTTGTCCTGATAAGTGGAATAGAATAGCAGTAGGGGGAGAAAGGCACTGGAGAGGATATCATTCAGCATATCATTTCTGAAACTTTTAGGTTGTGGAATCACATTGGAAAAGAAGAAAGAATAGTTTCAGAGTGGTTTCTTCTAGAGATTAAGGGACAACAAGAGGCCCACAAGGTATAGAAAAAAAAACTGTTAGGAGGAAGCAGTTTACCTACAGATGTTAGCAACCTGAAGCAAAATCCCATTTACCCCATGCTAGTTATGATTCTGGTAATAAGCCAGAAGAATCTAAATGTCTTGCCATATGGCTGGTGAAAACAGAAAATAAATTCCCTAGCACCAGGTGGTCCCTATCCTTGACCCTAAGTTGACTGTGAATTACTATTCTACTCACAAAGATGGGTCTAGAATGAGTTTCAAACTATGTGCATTGAGAAAGATGTAGAGATCTTTTAAAAAATCATTAAAAAGCACTGAGTAATATGGAGTCTAGGAAAGTGACCTGAAAATTCTGACAAATGGTAAGACTATTCTATATATGTTATGCTTGAATTGGTCAGTTGTTCTTTGTTAAACTAGTGAGTTGTTAGCACACGCATAGCTGGTCCTTTGTTACGATAACTAGAGCTTTATTTGAGATGGTAAGAAATTATTTTGATAACAATATACTAGTTACTCCTTGTGGATTCAAGCTAAGGGACAAACAACAATTTAAAATCACATACAACTCCAAAGTGTTTTCTTTTTCAGTCTTGTAAGCAAGATCCTGCTATAAGTGAGTAGCTCTACTCTGGCACAGGGGCTACTGATGGTTGTGGATCTGGATTCACTTAACTTCTACATTATGACAAGAAATCAGAGCAGATGACTGGGCATTTCAATCCAGCCCATTTTTTCCCTCTGAAGCTTACTCACCCAGATGGGCCAGTAACCACATTATATGACACTTTGCATGACTTTCTGCTAATGTCTCCATATCAATGGTATGGTCTGACTTATTTGGTGTTAGATTTCTGCTGAAAAATGCAGGTCCCTTTCACCATAACTTTCACCTTGACATAGAAACTGTACTTCCTCTGGATATTCATAGAGTATCTCTAATCTTTGGTGATTGAAGCAAAGAAAGGAAGGCTCTGGAATTTTTATTTTTCCTATCTCAATCACATTTAATCTGTAGTCATAGTTCCATTGTTTTTGAGGTAGATTATGAAAAAGGAAGATATGGGTAGTAAAAGGGATTAAGGGAGGAGAAAAAAAAATGAGGAGGGGAGAAAGCAGAAAGAAGATTTAAAAGGCATGAAGTTATGGGATCAATGATAAGAGGCCAGGGAAAGGCTAGGGCAAGATAAAAAGAATGAAGAAGGAAGAGAAAAGAGGAAGAAGTAAATATATATATATATATATGGGAAAAAGAAAACAAGGCTAGGAGAGGCAGACAGAAAGAATATTCCCTCATCTTTTACAGGAGGGAAAACTACTTTTCCTTTGCAAAAATCCTTGATATCATCATGCTGGGGGAGTAATACTAAGAATTAATTCAGCAAGTAGAATAGCAAAAAAAGGAGATTTTCTGATATTGAAGTTGATAGAAAGAGAAAGGGAGAGGACATAACTGATAGCTCCCCTCTTTTTTAGATTTGAGGATTTCACGAAGGAAAGAAGGAAAGAGGGAAGGAGGGAAGGAAGGAAGTATCAAATCCTGAGCTAAGCTGTGGAGTATAATGTGGAGCTTGCACACGCAAGCTACACATTCCTCCTGCCCTCAAGAAGCTTACATTCTTATGGAAAGGATAACACATAAAGATGAACTAAAAGAAGCATGAGAGAGAAAGGGTTGCCATCCAGGAGCAAGACAGCTGGACAGGACCTATATGTCTGTAAAGTGAAGTCAGCAGTGAAGTATTCTTGGATCTATCCAGAAATCTTTTTTTCTGGGAAGGCATTCACTAGTTAGGGGAGTAGGGGAGAGGTTTCTGCAGAGCAATAAGGCAGATAAAGATGAGGAAAAGAAGTCCAGAAAATGGAGTCAGAAATAGAGTAAGGTGAGACATCTAAATCCTTTGCTAGATCTTGATTCACTGGCTGAGGACTCATGAACTAGAAAGGGAATTGTGTGGCATAGTGGATAATGTTCTTGATTTGGACTCAGGGAGAGCTGAAATCTAATCCCTCTCAGAAACTAGCTAACTTTATCACCCAAGTCAAGTTATTCAATATCTCTCAGACTCAGGTTATGAATTCATATTTAAAATAGCAATAATAACACCTGTAGTATAAACCTCATTTCATTGCCACCACTAAGGCTATGGTGAAGACCCTCATCATGTCACACCTAAACAATAGCAACAGCTGAATGTTTGAGCTCCCTGACTCAAATCTTTCCTAATTCCAGTCCATTCTCTACTCAGCTATTAAAATGATCTTCCTAAAGTACAGCTCATGTCAAACATCCCCCCCGCCCCATTCAATAAACTACTGTGCTGGCCTATATCTACAGGATAAAATATAAAATAGTCTGTTTAGCATTCAAGGTCTTTCATAAACTATGCCCCCTCCTTAACTTGCCAGTATTTTTACCCTTTATACCTCCTTCCCTGGTACATATATGCATTTAGTGACATCAAGGAACATTGCTATTCCTCACAAAAGGCACAATATTTCCTGACTGCAAGCATTTTTACTGGCTCTCTCCCATATATGGAATGTTCAATATCCTCGTTGCCACCTCCTTAGTTGCCTGACTCCCTTCAAACACCCCCTAAGATCCCACCTTCTACAGAAAAAACTTTCTGATCCTCATTAATGCTAGTGTGTTTTCTCTGTTGATTATCATTTCCCATTTATGCTATGTATTGATTGTCCATAGTTATTTGCTTTTGATCTCTTCCCTTAGACTATGAGCTCCTTGTGAACAGGTACTGTTTTTAATTCTTTCCTTCCTTCCTTCCTTCCTTCCTTTCTTTCTTTCTTTCTTTCTTTCTTTCTTTCTTTCTTTCTTTCTTTCTTTCTTTCTTTCTTTTTCTTTCTTTTTCTTTTTCTTTCTTCCTTCCTTTCTTCCATCTTTCCTTTCTTTCTCCCTTTTTTGTGTCTTTTATTTCTTCCTTTCTTTCTACCTCTAGCACTTGGCACAGTGTCTCTCACATAATAAATGTTCAATAACTGTTTAATGGCTAAAGATCAGATAAGAGAATCTATATTAAATGATCTTAAACCTCGAATAACTATGTAAATGAGAGTTATAATTTGCAGAGTGGTCTACCATCACTTAGGAATGTGGAGATAAAACTAAAACCAACAAAAATTTGGAGATTTCTAATCACTGTCACACCCCTTTGAGACCTCTCACACAAAGTCACCCTGATTTTAACTCCAAACCATCTAATATTTCTTCTGTGTCTCCTACAATCCCCAACCCTTCCCCTCTTGAATATAATATTTCCTTGCATGGATTACATGGCACTCAGAAACTTGCCATTCAGTTGGAGAATCTGGCTGTTTGTTCATTTTTGTTTTATTTTTCAAAATTGTCCCCTTATAGTTATAACACTACATATAGGAGCAGTAGGACACTGAATAAAGGGAATGACTCCAATCCCATTCTGCATATGCACTGACATTCACACCAAGGTGGTAGCTAAAACACTCTATTGCCTAGTTTTTTCTTTCATCCAATCACTGGACTCAATACTTATTTACTTTTGTGCATAGAAGAAGCACTCAGTCATAGCCCAGTAGTGGTGACTTCAGTGAAATAAGCAAAGTAAAGAAAATATAATAGTTATCCCTTCTGGGTAAGAAGATGACTGTCAGTCAGTGAACAAACATTTTTAAAAATATTTGCCATGTTCAAGCACTGTGCACAGCTCTGGGCATAAAAAGGCAAAACAAACAAACAAGAAAACTCAGTCTTTGTCTTTTGTTTCTCTAAAGGGAAAAATATGTAAATAAATGGGTGTATTAAGGCATATACAAGTTATATGTTAAGTAATTTGAATGTGGAAGGTATTAACAGTTAGGGGCCTTTGAAAGGCCCATGGAGTCATATTTGAAATCAGTGTTGAGAGAACATAGAGTAGGTAAGAGAAAGACATGAAGGGACAGGTAAGAGATAGTGACTTGCCCAGAATTGTTTCTGAGTTGGGTATTCCAGACAATCTTTCCAGACAATTCCAGATAATCTTTCACCAATGAGAAACTAAGGAAATGTTGCTGCTGTAGTGTTATCTGGGCAACTGGAGAAAGAAATGAACTATCAAAGGACCAGAGTTTTAGTTTGAGCTCTGTTCTTTGCTTGCTTTGTGACCTTAAGTCACAAGTAATCTTTCTGAGTCTCTTTCCTCATCATTAAATCCTGTAAAGATGATTTCCCTGGGACACTAGAATTAGATGAAATAATACATATGCCAGAGCTCTGAAAACTTTACAGATCTAAAATATTTATTTATTGATCGATTGATTCATTCATTCATTTGTTTGTTTATTTGTTTATTTAAAAATACTGATTCTGAAATTTTACCAGTTCCTTCCTTCTTCATTGGACTTGATGTTGAGGTTTTTTCCTAATTGCATTCATCATGAGAGCATGCTGCAATACACTTGAAAATGCCATTTCCCTTCTTTGCAGGATTTCTTACTAGGAGAATTAACTACTAACCAGCCAGACAAATTCAGTGTCCAGTTATTGAATAGTGAGCGAGTCAATGGTTTCCCATGGTGATGCCACAGTAGCCCCAGATGCTGCTTGCATGGTTCTTGGCAACTAGTATACATGGACACCATCAAAAGGAGGTGGGAAACCTGGCAATATGAACTGCAGGGTGCAACAAGGCCAGGAGAAGGACCTGGCAGGGGGCAGCTGGAACTAACTTCTAAAGCTTATGTAAATACAATCAGGTAATACCAGAGCCAGCTCCCTCCTCCCTCCTCCCTCCTTCTTAACAGTCCATAGACTGTTATGCTTAATGAATGATTTCCCCTTCAGTATTGCCCTTGATATTCATTAAGATCTAATTTTACTTGGATGAAGGATTAGAAACTCTCAAACAATAGCATTTCTCCCCTTCCCCAAATATTTGAAAATCCTCTAGAGATCCCTCACTGGCCAGTAACTTTTTCTATACTTTTTTGTTTCCCTGCTAATTTTATGATGCTATTTACATCTCAGCCCTAGAAATCCTTGCTAAAGGTTACCTATTAACTAAAGTATTGGCCAATAAAGATTTAGGGTGTAACTCTCCCTGGGTGATTAAATTTTAATGAGGATTTTTGGAAGATCATACAATCTTCATAACTCAAAATAATAATGTTCTAATAGTTGGATCAGAAGTATAGGATATTGGTTTCATAGTACTAGATCTTATAGGAATGTCAGAGACCATATAATCCAAACTCTCCTTTTACAAATGAGGAACTGAAACTCAGAAAAGTTCAGCAAGGTCACACAGCTAATATGCATTTGAGATGGGGTTTGAATTCAGATCTTTTTGACTGATACTCTGTCCATTATGCCATGCTGTCTCTTAAGCAGAGGACTTCATATTTTGGAAAGGGTACTATTTGACATACTACCACATCTACCTTATAGGTTTTTCTCATAGAAAGAATTGTATACATTTTTAACATCTCAACAATTCTTCCTTCAATGCCCTCTTCTCCTTCTCATAATATGTTACATAGGTCATCTACCTACTTACATGCTATAGTGGCATGGCTCCCTGAATCTCCCCTTCACTATGTGCTTGTGACTACGGTCCAGTCCTCTGAACAAGTCAGGCTATGTAATGATCAACAACAGATCCCAGTACACAAGTACCCCTGTCATTGCGAATGCAGACAGAAGGAACTAATTTATTTGACATGGATCAAATTGACATTTTACTTCATCAATAAAATTTTAACCACTTGTTTTATGCAGAGCCCACTGTTGAAAGACAAAGTAAGTTGAGATAAGATTCTACCTTCAGAGAGCTTCAATTTAAGTTCCATTTCCTTCTCTTGGGGTTCTGAAGTATGGATACATAGACACAACCATATCCATGAATTTCAAGCCTTCCTAAGAGTATTCAATCTGCCAGGAGGACTTCTTCAAATTGGATCAACTTTTGTAGAGGAATTGTGAATCCGTCAGCAGGAGGGATTCTCCCTCTAATATGAACTAAGACTGAAATATATTATTCGTTATGCATAATTGCAAAAGAGAATACTCAAGGTTTTATGTGTGTCAAGTCTGCAAGAGGAAGCCACTGAGCATTGCCATATTACAAAAACTTCCCACCTAGAGGATGAGCCAAATGGCTTTAATGAAGACTCTGGAATACAGCTTAATAATTTAAAGTCACAGTCAAAGTGAGGTGGAAGGAAGGACAGAGGAGGGTGACCGTGAAAGTGGAACAAAAGAGGAATGCACTTGGTGAAACTGCCTAGTCATTGAAGTTTCCCATTCTTTGGTGGTGCCTCCCTCCCTAAAATAAATACAATCACACTCTACCCCACTCCTCTGAAGTGCCGTATCCCTCCTACAGGCAGACTTCTACCACTGGTTTGAAAAAATTATTCTGCATCCCAATCTTTTCTCAGATGGCAGTGTGGTATAGCAGATGGAACATAGGTTTAGGACAAGGAAGAAACAGATTCAAATCCTGACCTGAGCACTTGCTAGCTATGTCAATAAAGTCAATAATATTTGTAAGTGCCTACTATGTGCCATCTACCATGTGGCATTGTACACAGAGTACAGACCCTAGAGTCAGGAGGACCTGAAGTTCAATCCAGTCTCAGACACTTACTAGCTGCGTGACCCTATGCCAGTCATTTAACAGTTTGCTTCAGTTCCTCATCTGAAAAATGAGCAAGAAAGGTAATGGCAAAGGATTCCTGTATTTTTGCCAAGAAAACCCCAAATAGGGTCATGGAGAGTCAGGCATGACTGAAACAACTCAACAACACATGCGAGACACTACGCTGAAACACTGGAGATACAAAGAAAGTCATGACAGAGTCTGTTCTCAAGGATGTCACAATGTAATGGAGGAGAGAACACAGAAAATGAAGCTGACATGGGAATGGGGTGGCATGGGTTACTAGTACAAGGGCATGATGAAGTCCCTAAGTTAAGGTGGGAAATAATGAGGAAGTGTTTCTGAATTGACTTCTTGAAAAATGTTGAGTTTCTAGAGATGATGAAGTCTTATGTGAGGCTGGCAGTCACTTAAATTCTCTGAAGCTCATCTGTAAAATTGGAATGATAATAACAAAATCCTTACAGGGTTTTGTGTGAAAATCAAATATGACAAAGTCTCTAAAGGATTGCTAATATTAAAGGCATCATATTTGCATTTTACCTGGGGCTCTGAGGACTAACCCTTAAGATCTGGCAGAAATAAAACTCCTGAAAATAAGATGAAAACATCTCTAAGGACCCTTTAGTAGGCAGGATTGTGTAGTTGAGTGGTTGCTGTGGAATTTGGAATTGAGTGGCATGGTAGAGATCTCCACTTAAAGGGAATACAGAGGAGTCTAGAGGGCAAGGCTTGACTGTGCCTGAGCAGAAAGAGAACACAGAATGGAAGTGTTTAGATTGCTTCTTGTCTAGCTCGTTACTATTTTTGCTTCCCTGCTACAGCAAATCTGGACTCTTGACCCCTTGGTTATACCTTCTACCTCGTTATACTTTGTTTTGTCCCTGACTTTAAGCCTCCTTCTGCTTAAGATATTTCTAGAGCTGCTGGCCTTTTCAGCTCTCCAGCAGTCCCCTGACCAATTATTCTGACTTCTGTGACATTTGTTAGGATTCTGGTTATTTTAGGTATAAAATCTAGAACCCTATGAACTAAACTCAGTTTATTATTATTAGTTTATTCCCTCCCTACTCCAACCCCATTGCCTTGTTGCTTCCTGATTAGAAATAGCCTAGCTGGAGCCTCTTCTTTCCTCTGCCAGAGTGCCATAGAGCTAATCTAAATGGCTGGAGCCACTCACATTCCTGCTTCTTGCTTTAGAGCGGGCGTGAGGGAAATAGAACACCTTGAAGCTTGGAAATCCTGAAATTATAGGATTCTTATGCTGAAATTTCATGTACTATGACAGGCCAGTAGAAATGCTATTTTTGGCAACTAGGCCTTTTTCATACCTAATAAAATTATCCCACCTAATAGCCACCTGCTCTTATGGCTATCCCAGGGAATAGGAATTTAAAAAAAAAATTAAATATTAAGCTGTTTAAACTGCTGTTGTATTTCTTGACTGTACTGCACAGTTTAATACTGATTATATATCAATTCTGCATTTCAAGTCACTCCAAAAGTAACCTGGAAAGACTTGTATGAACTATAAGACAAGGCACCCTGAGGGGGAGATAGAAGGTAACATGTACCAGGCAAGTCAAAATGCCCTCACCACCATGATCTTGACCAACATCTCCTCTAAGACCCTGATTGAGAAAGCCCAAGAACCTGAAGTCAAGATTGTTTAGAAAATTAATGCTTCCAGCTCAGTAACAAATGGCTCAATATCAGAGACTGATATGATTTTGTCATATGAAAGACATTCAAAAAAGGTATTACCAACTGCATTTTTGCTCTACCCTCAAGACCATGGATATTTCCATCAGATTTGGTCCATATAAGTTGTTTCTCCAGTTTAAGTATGAATATGCCACTCGAAAGCAGGGACTGTCTTTTCTACTTGTATCTCCATTTTTAACCAAGTGATCTGCAAATCCTAAGTGCTTAATAAATATTTCATTTCCTGAACTACTGAAAAGTGAAATGAGCCAAATAGAAAAATTTTATAATAATAATAATAATAATAATAATAGCATTATAAACAAAACTAATTTTCCGAGAAATGATAACAGTGATTATTGCAATGCCTAGCCATGATTATAGAGCTCATATGATAAAACTTACTTCTTACCTTCTGACAATGGGGGGATGGAACCAAGGTGCAGAATGAAACACACATTTTGGGATATGATCACCATGGAAATTTATTTTATGAAACTATAGATATTTGGGGTGGGAGGGAGAGGGAGATGAGGGATATATAGATAATACCATCCCACCTAAGGTAAAGAGAAAAGAGGGTCATTGAAGAATTTTAATTGTAATGGATAATGGACCAATTATGCTCAGTCTTGGAAACATGATCTTAATAAGGCCAGATCCTCTCCACTCCATATTCCAAAATAGGCTAAGTAAACCCTTGAGAATTTCCCAATACTGTATCTCATTGGCCAATCCTCTTTTCTCCTCTCATGATCTATGACTCTATTCTTGCTTTGGATTTTTAACATGTTTGTGTTAGGATAATCAGAGCATTGACATAATTTACTGCATTTTCAATTTGTATTATCCAAATTTTTAGCATGAAGTAGACATCTTCAACCTGGGTGATTGAAGTTTCTAGATATAAGGCAATATGGCAATATCTGTTATCATGTTGTTAAGGTATGCAGTTGATAGATTTGAATTTTTACATTTTAATCTAGCTTTATTTTTACTTTCAATATATATAGACTTTTGAGTTCCCTAGGCATGGATAAAAATCAGAAGGAATACAATATTGCTACATTAAATTTCTCATTAGGTTAAATTATAGTAATTAGTCCCATCCTGATTTTTTTAAGAATCAATTTTCACGGCATTGCTAAACTATTTTCCAGTTTTCTACCTTTCTTTTTCCAACTCAAGACATTTTCTTGTAATTGAGAATAAACTGCAGCATTATTCTCCCCACCAACCGAGTTTATTATCTTTCATTCTAAACTCATTCCTCCTTCTGACTTTATCGTGCCTATCTTTGGTACCATCAGTCACCCAATCTGCTATGGTTAAAACATTTTATTCATAAGACTCTTTATTTCTTATAATAAATAAAGTATAAAATTTTACTCTTTCTACTTCCACAATATTTCTCCTGACCTGGCAATTCTCATAGATACTATCCTTATTCAGTGTCTCATTACCACTACCTCACTCAGAGGTCTCACACACATAGCCAATGGGCTGCACACTTGCATCTGGGACAAGATTAAAAGCAATTGGGAAATATTTAACAAATTGAATAAAAACATAAGAGGACACATATAATGTTAATATGTGGTTTTCTAAGTCAATATGTGACCCACAGGGATCCTTATCTATGGAAGAAAGGCTAAGTGTTACAACACAGAGGCATGCAATAATCCAGTAGTTGTTTTACCCTTTAGTCTTTCACAAGTGATCTTTTACTGCTTTCATTCAAGTCCCTCCAGAATCCAGTATCTTTTAAAATTTAAACCATTCTGCACCGCTTCTCATATTCTATGCAAAAATAGAAGGAAGTACTGCAAAGAGAATTGGGTCTATTGTTAACTAGAAACCTGAGCCTTTCATCTCCTGGTTGGTATAGCATGTCTTCTGGAAAAAGGTTAATAGGGGCCAGGCCAGCATCTTCCATCTATTCCAAAGTAATCAATTCCACTGATACCAGCCTAAGGCATCCTTTAAATCCTGCTGCCAGCCCAACATTCTAACTAGGATGTGAAGAATCTCTGGTGCTAGGAAGTGGAACTCACCCTTTGATTTCAGGCTGCCCATCTCCTGCTGCATCTATTCATTGAAGGTAGAGCAATGGCATCCTCTAGTCCATGAGGAACATTCTCATACCCATTCATATTCCTCACAGGCCAATGACTCTGAACACCTGTAGATCATCATCCAAACCCTATGCAATACCTCTTAACACCTAGTCACCAGTTTACTGACAATTGATAAAATAAAAGTTTGTTGTCTGGATAGTTAGAAACCAACCAAAAATGTATATCTTAGTTTGAAATAAAAACAAACCTGAGAACATTTTGAAAGGAAGGAGAAAGATCAAAAAGGTAGTAGGTATTTGTTAGAGTTATGGGATACCACTGACTAGGAAAAGATATAATTGTAGAGCATGTGTAGAACCGAGAAACACATGGGGAAGATAACTTTAGTCTACCTTAGAATTTTAGGCAACATAGAATTTTATCTTTCAAAAAAACAGTTGAGTCAAATAGGCTCTTTGATTCTGTAGCACAGGGCACACAGTAAATGTTACATAGAGTCTTGTTGGATTCAAATAATTAAAATGTACAGAAACTGAATAGCTTACTGACTGTTTTATTGCATGGACAACACAATAAATTTTGGTTCCCTGTCAATACAACCACAGCAGAATCAATTAAAAACCAGAGTTGCTAATATTCAAGCCTCTGCAAATCCACCAGAGGCTGGAATAATATATATTAGAGGGACCAAGTCTTCTTTACCACAAGTTTTGTCCCTCCATCTTGTCAAAATTTGGCTATTTGCTATATTTCCTGAATATCGTGTAACCTCTTCATCTCTCAAACTTCTGATCTTTGATCATATGTTACCCTTTTTCATGCCCCTCCTCTGATTTTGTTTTAGCAATCTAAGGGACTAGAGCAAGAATTTTTTTTAAAAAAAAACTTCTTCATTGAATGTAGAGAAGCTTTTCTAGTTCCAGTCTAATCATTGTTCTTGCCTCAGAATTTGAATGGCAGTTTTTTTAACAATTAAAAGATTAACTTCAGGACTAGGATGTTGATAATACCCATGAATAAGCCTGCAGGGGACCAATTTAAGAGAATCATATAACTTTAAAGCTAAAAGAGAAATTATAATTGGGGTGGCGGTGTAACTGCCTCAAATTTTGGATGAGTATTTGATGTTTTAAGATATGTAGGTAATTAAAATAAATACATGAACACATACAATACAGAAGCATGCAATAATCCAGTAGTTATTTTACCTTTTAGTCTTTCACAAGTGATCCTTTACCGTTGTCATTCAAGGCCCTCCATAATCTTCATTCTCCACTGTATAAGCAAACAATATGAACAGACAGCACTCAACAAATGCCAGGCTATGAACAGCCATATTGAAAAAAAAAGTGTTTCAAATAAGTAATAAAAAATAGAAATCAAAGCAACCCTGAAGTTTCAACACACTCACACTCAGCAAATTAGCCAAGATGACAATAGCCAATGTTAGAAGGACTGAACAAAGATAGATAGCATTAATATGTTGTGGGTAGAGATGTGAACTGATTCAACTTTTCTGAAGAACAACTTTGCATTATTCATCAAGAGTGACCATATTTTTGAAATGCTCCAAAAAAGGAGGAGGGAGAGGAAGAGGAGGAAGAGGAGGAGGTGAAGAAGAAGGAGAAAGAGAAGAAGGAGGAGGAGGACGAGAAGAAGAAGAAGAAGAAGAAGAAGAAGAAGAAGAAGAAGAAGAAGAAAGCAGCAAGCAGACATAAATTTGATAATGGCTAAATACATCATGCAACATGAATGTAATTTTATTAGAGACTACATAGAAATATGGGAAGATCTTTAAAGTAATCCAAAGTGGAGTAAGTAGAATTTAGAAAGCAATTTACACACTAAATATAACAATAAGAATGGAAAGAACCAAACAGGAAACATACCCAAACCCCAAACAGAACAGGGAGAATGCTGTGTATTGTCAGACCCAGGGATATGTTGGTTGTCTATGCTCATCTGATTTTTTCTCATTTCTTTTGGAATCTTTTTTTTTTAATTTTTATTTTTTATTTATTTATTTTTTTTGTGGAATGATAACTTTATTTTAATTTATTTTTGACATGTTTGGTTGTCAGCATTGATTTTCACAGGCGTTTGAATTACAAATTTTCTCCCCATTTCCTCCCCCGCAACACTCCAAGATGGCGTACACTCTGGTTGCCCTGTTCCCCAGTCTGCCCTCCCCTCCGTCGCCCCATTCCCCTCCCATCCCCCTTTCCCTTCCTTTCTTGTAGGGCAAGATAAATCTCTATGCCCCATTGCCTATGCATCTTATTTTCTAGTTGCATGAAAAAAAAATTTACTTTTGAACA
>CM053622.1:304322144-304349419 GCA_028646595.1 Phalanger gymnotis
GGGAGCTCCGTGTGGGACAGACCTTACCCAGAGACCATCCAGGCTGTCCTGGGCTGGAGCCCTGCTTCCCTCTGCCACTTTGTGGGTTCTGCAGCTCTAGAATTGGTTCAGAGCCATTTTTTTATAGGTTTTTGGAGGGACTTGGTGGGGAGCTCACGCCAGTCACTGCTTCCCAGCTGCCATCTTGGCTCTGCCCCTCTGGAATCTTTTTTAAAAGGCAAGTATTGCTAGGCTGGTAAAGTGGGGAATGATATATTCAGAATTGAATGTATAGAGAAATATACATCAATAAGAATAAAATTTAAAAACTGAAAAGTACCTTAGAGATTTTTTGGTGTTTCTTGACATTTTTTTGTTTCATACACCCCTTGTCAATGTGGTAAAGCCTATGGCTCCTTTCTCAAAATAATTCTTTAAAGTCATAAAGTATAAAACAGAGAATTACAAAAAAAATTTACACTGAAATGAAAAGTTACTTTGAAAAAAAATAACATCAAGAAATACAGGTTAAAAACTCCTTCAGTCTAATCCAAGATGAAACCTAACCAGCTTTTGTGACTTTCTTAAAATTTCACAAACAAGGAAGTTACAGTTAGGGTTAAAATGCAGTTCTACAGATTTGCATTGTTGTGCTCTTTCCACCCTAAACCAGTATTTTCCCCAGGATTCCCCAAATAAAGAACACACATGGTATATCACCTTGGTTGGCCTTACCCGTAAACCGGAATTGGCAACTGCCTTGCTGACAGTGATTTGAAGGGTATTGGAAAAAGCATACTTGCTACAAAATATCTTTCCAGTTGAACACAATGCCTGATAATTGTCGCCATTTAGAATTAATTTCTTAGCTTAGAGTCTTACATCACCAAGATTCTCTACTTCAAATATAAATATCCCCTCGAGGTGAAACATATTAATTCATTATTTAATAAAGTTGCCGCCACTTTGAAAGTATAGACAAATGTCTATAGTAAGTAATCTAATCAAGTTGATTGAGGGACTCATCAAATTAATCAATATTCCAATTTATCAATATTTCCCAGTGATATTCCCTCAAAACAAATATTATGATAATCTTAAATCAAAATAAACACTGCCCTACACTTTTGCTCTCATTCTACATTAATCTACTGTTTGAGTTAGCACAAAAAATGAGTGTAGTTTTCAAGGGAATTTTCCTGTTTACTCTTGGTTACAAAATTTAAAGGCTGGAGAGAGAAATGTAAATAAAAGAATATTAGAACTGGAAGGAGACAGCATTTATCTTGTCCAAACCCTTCATTTCACAGATGCAGGAGCTGAGAACATAGAATTCAGACAAACTTCCCAAGGTCATAGAGTATCAGTGACAAATTTGGGACTAATGTTCTTCCTACTATATCAGGAAGACAATCTCTTGTGTTATTATAATTCTTGACGTGATAGTGATGTCTTTACCATGGTTAATGTGGTAGTATGATCCCTTTTTATATGCTGGTAAACCAAACCCATTTGCCTAGATGAATAATTGTGATCACATCTCTTATTTTATTCGTCAACATACCAAAGAAAGTACACAATAAAGTATTACATATCTTAAAATGTTATTGCTCACATTTACGTTCTCTTGTTCCATGAGGGGGGGGGAAACACTATTAAATTATAACAAATCTGTTTGCAATGCATTTTTCAGTTTTATGATGCACTGAGACTTTTGTGTGGTAATAGTCATTCCCAAGTATACTAGGCATTATTTCTTTCCTTTCCCCATATTTTGACACTTGGCCAATGATTTTCCACATTCGTAAATAAAGTGTGATGAATGGTATAATACAAAATTTTTATCAATGCAGCTTAAAGGTACCAGACAATCTATTCATCCTAAAACAAAATATGCTTTCTAGAAAATAAATACATGAAAAACATTGGACAAAATGGTTTACTATAGCCATAATTTTATATATATTTATATTTCTGTGTGTATGCATACATACATACATATATATGTATATCTGCATGTGTGCACATACATACTGTCATTTAACTTATTATGATCACTGATAACCATTTCTGGTAGTTGAGTAGGTATGTAATGTTGCCACATTCTTTCATTTTAATTGTACTATTTAAAAGTGCTTATCTCCACATCCTGACACTCTACTCTAATCTATAACATTTATGGCATAAACACTTGGTGAGATAAGACACTTTATCAAGCATATGCACTATGGGGTCCTTACCCTGTATTATCCTTCCCCAGTACAAAGGAAAGTCAGTCAAATGTGTGAGCTTTATAGTCAATGTCTCCTTTTGTGTTCTGAGAAACCAGCTTTTATATTCTGAAATTATATCATAAGATCATAGATTCAGCATTAGAAGATACAAGGAGATCTAGTCCAACCCTCTAATTTTATAGAGGAGGAAACTCAGGGCCAGAGACATTAATTGATTCATGGAATTTCACACAGATAGTAATTTTTTGGCTGTAGAATTTGAACCCAAGTCCCTTGAATTTAGAGTCCATCCTTTGTTCCACTGTTATGGTATAGTGGAGAAAAAAGCTAGACTTAGAGTCAAAAGATCTGGGTTCAAATTCTGGTGCTGTAACTCACTGACTATGGAAACTTAAGCAAGAAAATTTCTCTGAACCTCAGGTTAGTCATCTGGAATGTGGATTAACTGGCCTTTAAGGTCACCTCAGTCTCTAATACCATAATTATAAAATCTGTATGTTCTTAGACCACTACAAGCCCTAAGTAACCACCTCCTTTCCTCTCTCCTATTCATATTTCCCAGAACAAAATGAGCTTACCAAAAGCTTTTATTAAGTCCAAAGACCTTTGTCATTCTTCTAACTTTATGATTCATTTATGCCTCTATATTTAGTGTATCTCTGGTCCACAATCTCAAAGGCAAGCTACAATAATGTTCTCTTAGAGTTCTAGAGAAACATCCAACAGATCAAGGGATTCTTTTTTCCAATGAAATTACCCAACCACCTACCAGTTTCTTTTTAATCTTTATCTTTCTGTTAGCCCCAAAGTTCCATCAAAGAACTTAACATTAGGTCAAAATTGCAGATTAGAGGAAGCCACTCACCCCGCATGTCTCAGTTTTCTGCTCCAACTTTAAAATAACACACCAAATAGAATTCTGGAGTGCAGAATCAACAAAAGGTGAGGATTAGGATGATACACACACACACACACACACACACACACACACACATACACACACATACGTATGTGTGTGTGTGTGTGTATTTCAGCCTGAGTCAACTTAAGGGGTAAGAAGGAGAGGTCTGTGACACTGGGATGGGAAGCAGCCCATAGTCCATGTGGCACAGTAGTGTAGGCCTAGGAGGCAGCCACAACGACAACAGCAGAAGCTTTAGTATCTAAGTATAGACAGAGATGCTAAGGGGGTCAAATAACTGACTGCAAAGAGATTGTTGAGATCTTTTGCTTGCACTGGGTGTAGCTGGCAATGATTGCAACTGTAATGACCACACACAATTCTGGATCACAGTTCCAGTGTAAAGAGGAGCTCTTTACATTAGTAAGAAGGAAGGAGGGGCTACGGGTACAGTTCCAAGGCAGAAAGGAAACACTAAGCACTTGATGCTGAAAGAGAGCAGGGAACCTGTACCACAGTTCCATGGCCAAGAGGAACTCTACTACTTGGGGTTTCAGGGGATAGGGATCTTTTTTGGGTAAAGACCCGAAGAGAAATGAGTAGAGCAGTGAGTGCACCTCTCCCTCGATCACTCCATCTTGAAGGAAGGATGAACTTGCAAAATTATGAAAAGAAAATTAACAGCTTTGTAAAAGTGGCACAAAAAACCACAAAGAAAATGACCACTTGAATAAACAGAATTAGTCTAGTGGAAAAAGAGGCACAAAAACTCACAGAAGAAAAGAATTCTTTAAAAAGTAGATTAACGAAGATAAAGATGATGGACTATAGGCAGCTAAACTCATCCAACATTCCCCTCAAACAACTTAGTTTTTTTCCTTAAATTATTATTTATTCTTAATATTTTTTGAATTTTGTGTATCATATTTTCTCATTCCCTCAACTCCCTTCTCCATCCATTAACAAGGCAAAAAATGTATATCAATTATACATGTGAAATTATGAAAACTTTTCCATGTTAGCCATAGTGCAAAAAAATAAAAAAATTAAGCAAGAAAATTATATTCCAATTTTCACTGAGTTCATTTGTCTATTCTCTGGAGGTGAAGAGCAGGCTTTTTATCATGAGTCCCTTGGAATTGTCTTGGATGATTGTATTGATCAGAGTAGCCAAATCTTTCATAGTTGATTATCATTATAACATTATGTTACTGTGCACAATGACCTCCTGATTCTCCTTACTTCACTTTGCATCAGTTCATATAGGTCTTACAATGTTTTTTCTATATTTTTCTGAAACCACTCCCTTCATCATTTCTGAAAAAAAAAACAACACATTAAGATCTTATTCTACAACTCATTCAGCCATTATTGAATTGATGAACATCCCCTCAATTTTTAAATATTTGCCACTACAAAAAAGGGCTGCTATAAATAATTTTGCATATATAGGTCTATTTCCTTTTTCTTTGATCTCTTTGGGGTACTGGTCCAAGTACTGGTTTTGCTAGTTCAAAAGTTATCCACGATTTTATAGCTCTTTGTATTTAGTTCCAGATTGTTCTCCAGAATGGTTGATCAGTTCACTTCTCCATAAACAGTTCATTATTGCACCTATTTTCCTTTATCCACTCTAGTATTGCCATTTCTTTTTTTTTTTTTTTTTGCGCTGGCCAATAAATCATTTATCTCACATTTTTACTTGATTTGTGGTTCTTTATCACGGTCAAGAAAGAAGGAAACTAACATAGGAAAGCAAATGAGTATACGAAACTAGATTTATGATTTAAAAGTCACAACTTATTTTGCATATGAAATGGATTTGACTTAGAAGTATTTTTTAAACCCATAATAGTCATGTGGTGAAAGAAAACATAGGTCAAAAAGAAAAAAAAACAAGAAAAATAAAGTGAAGGAAAAAAAGTTTCTTTAATCTGTATTCAGACAACATGAATTATTTCTCTGGAGATGGATAGCATCTTTCGTTCTTAGTCCTTCAGTTGTCATGGATCATTGTATTGGGGGAGAATAGCTAAGTCATTCACAGCTGATCAACTTACAATATTGCTGTAACTTTGTACCCAGTACATTTCACTTTGCATCAATGAATATCAGTATTTCTAGGTTTTTCTGAGAGCATCCTGCTCATCATTTCTTTTTTTTAATATCTGTTTTATTTTTTTTCTCTTTTTTTGAGGGGGGAAGGCAGGGCAATCAGGGTTAAGTGACTTGCCCAAGGTCACAGAGGTAGTAAGTGTGTCAATTGTCTGAGGCTGACTTTGAACTCAGGTCTTTCTGACTCCAGGGTCGGTGCTCTACTCACTGTGCCACCGAGCTTCCCTATGCTCATCATTTCTTAGAGCAAAACAGTATTCCATCATAATTACATAACACAACTTACTCAGCCATTTCCGAATTGATGTGCATCCCCTCAAGTTCTAATTTTTTTACCCCCGGAAAAGAGTTGCTATAAATATATTTGTACATATAAGTCCTTTACTTTTTTGCTTTTTATCACTTTTGGCAAACAGATCTAGTAGTTGTATTGCTATGCAAAAGGGTATGCCTGGTTGTATAGCCCTTTGGGCATAGTTCCAAATTGCTATATAGAATGGATTAATCAATTCACAGCTCCAGTAGGTATATTAATGTCTCATTTTTCCCACATCCCCTCCAACATTTGTCATTTACCTTTTCTGTCTTATTATCTGATCCATTAGGTATGAGGTAGTACCTCTGAATTGTTTTAACTTGCATTTCTCTAGTCAATAGGGAGTTAGAATATTTTTATATGACTATAGATAGCTTTAATTACTTCATCTGAAAAAATGATTATATTTTTGATCATTTATCAGTTGGGGAATGGCTTTATTTTTATAAATTTGACACAGTTCTCTATATGTTATAGAAATGAGGCTTTTATCAGAGAAAATTCATTTTTTTTCAGTTACTATTGCTAACTGCATTTCCCACCATCCTATTCCTCCTATCCTGGTGTATTCTATTCTCTCTCTCCTTTCACCTTGACCCTCCCCAAAAGTGTTTTGCTTCTGCTCCAATCTGCCCTCCCTTCTATTACCTCCCTCCCTTCTTTTATCCACTTCCCCTTCTATTTTCCTATAGGGTAAGATAGATTTCTATAATCCATTGCCTGTATATTTTATTTCCCAGTTTCATGAAAAAACAAATTTAACATTCATTTTTAAAGCTTTGAGTTCCATATTCTCTCCCTTCCTCACTCCTGACCTACTCTCATTGAAAAAAATAAGCAATTTGATGCAGGTTATACATGTATAGCCATGCAAAACACTTCCATAGCAGTCATGTGGTGAAAGAGTAACTACATCACCCTCTGCCTTGTCCCACTCTCCATTTATTCTATTCTCTCCTTTGACCTGTCCCTCCACAAAAAGCATTTGCTTCTTATCGCCCCTTCCCCCAATCAGCTGACATTCTATTACCTTCTCTCTCTTATCTCCTACCCCCTGCTTTCCTGTAGGATAAGATAGATGTGTATGTTATTCCCTCCTTAAGCAAAATCTGATGAGAATAAGGTTCATTTATTCCCTCTCACCTCCCTCCTCTTCCCCTCCATTGTAAAAGATCTTTCTTGCCTCTATTACGTGAGATGATTTACTACATTCTACCTCTCCCTTTCTCTTTCTCCCTGTACATTCATGTCAACATTTAATTTTATTTTTTTGGTATTATACCTTCATAGTCAGCTCATGCCGTGCCTCTGTCTATATAGATAGATAAACAGATATAGATAAATACACACTCACATATATACATATATACACATACATACAAACATATATACACAGACATATATGTGTATGTATATGTACATGTGTGTGTATTCTCTCTACCCTAATACTGAGAAAGCTCTAGTGAGTTACAAATATCATCTTTTCATGTAGGAATCTAAACAGTTCAACTTTAATAAGTCCTTTAGGGATTCTCTTTCCTCTTTATCGTTTCATGTTTCTCTTGATTCTTGTACCTGAAAGTCAAATTTTCTATTCAGCTCTGGTGTTTTCAGGAAGAATGCTTGTAAGTCCTCTATTTCATTGAAATTACATTTTTCCCCTGAACTATTATATCATATTCCAAGCCCTCCAATCCCTCAGTGCAGAAGCTGCTAAATCTTGTGTTATCCTGACTGTGTTTCCACAAAATTTGAACTGTTTCAGGCTGCTTGCAGAAATTCTTCCTTGGCCTGGGAAATGTAGAATTTGGCTACAATATTCCTAGGAGTTTTCCTTTTGGAATCTCTTTCAGAACATGATCGATAGATTCTTCACATTTCTATTTTACCTTCTGGTTCAGAACAGTTTTCTTTGATAATTTCTTGAAAGATGATGTCTAGGTTCTTTTTCTGATCGTGGTTTTCAGGTAATCCAATAATTTTTAAATTCTTCCTTGATCTATTTTCCACATTGTTTTTCCAATCAGATATTTCACATTCTCGTCTATTTTTGTCATTCTTTTGATTTTATTTTATAATTTCTTGATTTCTCATAAAGTCATTAGCTTCCATTTGGCTCCACTATAATTTTTAAGGAATGATTTTCTTCAGTGGTCTTTTGGACCTCCTTTTCCATTTGGCCAATTTTACTTTGTAAGGCATTCTTCTCCTCATTGAATTTTTGGACCTCTTTGGGTTAGTCTAATTTTAAAGATGTTATTTTCTTCAGCATTTTTTTTTGGTCTCTTTTAACAAGCTATTGACTCGTTTTTCATGATTTTCTTGCATCACTCTCATTTCTCTTCCCGATTTTTCCTCTACTTCTCTTACTTGAATTTCGAAATCATTTTGATCTCTTCCATGGCCTGAGACCATTTCATATTTTTCTTGGAGGCTTTGGATGTAGGAGCTTTGACTTTGTTGTCTTCCTCTGGTTGTATGCTTTGATCTTCCTCTTCACCAATGATATAAGAAAATACCTTTTCACCAAGAATGTAAGCTTCTACAGTCTTATTTTTCCACCATTTCCTCATTTTCCCAGCAAATTCATTGACTTTTGAGCGCTTTGTTAAGTGTAAGTTGTGCTGCACCAAATTTCAAGGGTTTTGTGCAGTTGTTTTCAGAGATATTTCTAGGGACCCATAAATTTTCAGTTCTTCCAAAGTGGTATGATCAAAGGAGAGGTGTTTACTCCTCTCCTGGCCTATGCTCTGGTCTGGGAGCAACCACAAGCACTCTTTTCTGCCCTGGAACTGTGAGGAAGATTCCCTCTCCACAACTGTCACAAGCTCTGCCATGCCAGTGCTCCTTCTCCCACCCGGATCACCACCCAGGACTGTGACCCAGATTAGTCCTTCAATTCCCCCATTGTCTGTAGGCTGGCAGTTCCAGAAGCAGCCACCACTATGGCCATGGTTGCCACCAGCCTGGGGCTGGAACTGGGTTCAGACCACACTCAGACCTTTCCCACTGACCTTTGAAGCTGTCTTTGGTGTTTGTGGTTTGAGAAATCTGGAAACCGCCTCAGCTGCCAGTGATTCAGTGCCCTGAGGCCTGCTCCAGACCCATCTGTGCTGTCATGGCCCACACTGGGCTGTGCTCCACTTGGAACCTCGTGCAATAGACCCTGCCTCTTAGTCTTCCAGATTATCTTGGGCTAGAAATCTGTTTCACTCTCTCATTTTTTGGTTTCTGCTGTTCTAGAATTTGTTTAGAGTCATTTTTACAGGTATTTTGAGGGGTTTGCGGGGAGAGGTCAAGCAGGTCCCTGCTTCTTCTCCACCATTTTAGCTCTACCTAGTCTATTTTTTAAGGTATTAATTTCATGAGTAATTTTTTTTTGGTTCTCTTTACCATGCTGTTGACTCATTGTATCATGATTTTTTGGTTTTACTTTCATTTCTTGTCCCATTTTTCCCCTCTATTTCTCTTACTTCAAAGTCCTTTTTGAGATCTTCCATGGCCTGCAAACAGCTTTAACTTTGTTGTCTTCTTCTGAGTGTATATTTGTATCTTCCTTTTCACCAAAGTATGTTTCTATATTCTGAGTTTCTTCCCATTGTTTGTTCATTTTCCCAGCCTATTACTTGATTTTGTAACTCTTTCTTATGGTAGGCCTCTGCTTCCATTATGGAGAGCAAACTTTCCCAAGCTTCAGGGGTTTTGTGCAGCTGTTTTCAGAGATACTTCTAGGGACCTGTAAGTTTTCAATTCGTCCAAATTGTATGATCTAAGGAAAGGTATTTACTCTTCTTCTGGCCTGTGCTCTGGTCCGTAAGTGACCACAAACACTCTTTTCTGCCCTGGAACTGTCAGGACGTTTCCTTCACTGATGAAACAAGCTCAGCTATGCCAGTGCTCCTCTTTGAGCCAGGACTGCCACTTAAGACTGTGACCTGGATACAAGTGTGGGCAAAACAACAGAGTCCTGCCTCAGTGCAAGCAAAGAGACCTCTGTAATTTCTTTCTGACCAGTTGTTTGATCCCCTCACCATCTGTGGGATGAGAGCTCTGGAAACAGCTGATGACATGACTGCTTCTGCTGCTGCTAATTCAGTCACTCCCAAGCCCTGCTTTTGTTTGCTGGGGTCAAGGATAGACTGTACTTCTCTCTCACCTAGGTCTGACAAACTTTTCCTATTGACCTTCAAATTTTTCTTTGGTGTTTGTGGGTTGAAAAGTCTAAAAACTGCCACAACTGCCAGTGATTCAGTCCCCTGAGGTCTGCTCCAGATTTGCTGGGGCCTTGTCTGTGCTAGTAGACCTTATGCTGGCCCTTATTTTTCATTTCTGATAGGTGTGAGGTAGTAATTTTAAGTTGTTTAAATTTGCCTTTTATAATTTTAATTCTATTTGTATCTGATTTTTTCTTTTATAATTTATTCAATAAAACAAACATTCCTATAACACAGAACAATAAAAAGAAAGATGATTGTAATATGTAACTACAAATCCACTATGCACAATTTGCTATTCCTTTCAAATATACAAAATTATCGTGCATTTTTTTTCTTCCTCCCTCCTTCTTAACCCCCTGCTCTAGAGATAACTACCATTACACACAAATAGGGGACATATATACTTACACATGTGTATGTATGTATGCACACATTATATATATATGTATATATATACATATATATACAAATTATTCTATACACACACCCATTTATCAGTTCTTTTCTGAATGCAGATAGTGTCTTTCTTCATATGTCCTTTGTAGCTAATTTGGGAAGGTATAATCATCAAAGTAACTTATTTACTCAGCCATTTTTAATAAATTTTTAGTTTTCATCATTCACTTCCATAAGATTTTGAGTTCCAAATTTTCTCTCACTCCCTCCCCTCATCCCACTCCAAGACTATCTATCTATCTATCTATCTATCTATCTATCTATCTATCTATCTGTCTGTCTGTCTGTCTGTCTGTCTGTCTGTCTGTCTGTCTGTCTGTCTATCTATCTATACATATAAAATATATTTGCGTATTAGTTATATTGTAAAGAAGAATTAAAACCAAAGGGAGAAACCATGAGAAAGAAGAAACAAAAAAATAGTGAATGGCTCAGTCATTTTTAAAATAATATTGCTGTTACATATACAATGTTCTCTTTGTTCTGTTAATTTTGCTCAGTATTTCCATGTGTTTTCTAAAAAAATAACTGAGCTCATTATTTCCTATAGCTCATTAGTAGTATTTCATCACAGTCACATACTGTAATTTCTTCAGCCATTCTCCAATTGATAGGCTTCCCTGCAATTTCCAGTTCTTTGCCACCACAAACAGAGCTGTTATAAATATTTTAAAACATGCAGGTTCATTTCCTTTATCCCTAATTATCTTAGGAAACAGATCAAATAGTGGTATTGCTGGATCAAAGGGTATAGGTTACTTAATATCTCTTTGAGTATAATTGATTGTTCTCCAAAATGGTTGGATCAGTTCACAACTCCACCAACAATGAATTAGTATCCCAATTTTTCTACATCCCCTCCAATACTTTTCACTTTAGCCAATCCAGTAAGTGAAAAATGATATCTCGAGGTTGTTTTAATTTGAATTTCTCTAATCAATAATGATGTAGAGTATTTTTCCATGTGACTACAAATTCTTTTGATTTATTCATTGGAAAACTGCCTGTGTGACCATTTATCAATTGGAGAATGGATAATATTCTTATGGATTTGACAAATTGCTTTATATATTTTAGATAGGAGACCTTTATCTGATGAACTGTGTAATTTTTACCATTTTTCTCCTGTCCTTCTGATCTTGGTTATATTTGATTTATCTGTACAAAACCTTTTTAAATTGAATTGAATTGAAGTTATCCATTTTACACCTAACTTTGCTCTCTGTCTCTCGTTTACTCATAGATTGTTCGCCTATCCATAAGTCTGATAAGTAATATAGTCTATGTTCCTCTAATTTTCTTGCAAATTCTCTCTTTATATCTGGGTCTCATATCCGTTTTGACTTTGTCTTGATAACTGCTGTCAGATATTGGTCCATGTCCAGGGGTTTATGCCATACTGCTTTCCAGTTTTCCCAAAAATTGTTGCCAAATAATGAATTCTTATCTCAAAGTCTTTATACTTATCAAATACAAGGCTATTATGTTTATTGGCTGCTGTAAATTGTATGTCTACTCTATTCCATGTCTTTGTAATTCAGTTGTTTCTCTTGTACACAATATGTTGCTATATTCTGAATTATAATGCGTTCTATGCAGCTAGGTGGCTCGGTGGATAGAGTTCTGGTCTGAAGCCAGGAAGACTCATCTTCCTGAGTTCAAATTCAACCTCGGACACTTTCTAGCTGTGTGACATTGACCAAGTCACTAAACAAAGGTTCTTCTCATTCCCTCTATCCTATTTTTCTCTGTTTATCCTTTACTCTACTTTTTTATCCAGTACTTCATTAAAAGACTGTTTTCCATTTAACCACTGATGCCCTTAATCTACCCACCATTTTTTCATCTTATCCTTAAAATCTTGCATCTCTTTTTGATGGATTCTTTTAATTTCAATTTTACTCTCTGTATCTAAGATATCAGGGAACTGTTCCTTTATAACTTCTCAAAATGTGATATATAAGGTATTTTTCTGATCATGTCTTCCAGCTAATCCAATAATTCTTAAACCATTTGTCCTTTATCTCTTTTTCAGATTAGTTAATGTAATCATCTTGTCATTCAGACCATAGTGCAACCCAGGGGAGCAATGACAACACCTCTCACCAGATTACAGTACCTTAGAAATACTGAAACCTTGCCATCACCCGACACTAGCTCTGAAAACAGTGGCACGAAAAGCCTAAAGTATGTTATAGTGTCTCCACACTCCAGGGTGAGCTCTGCTCAAGAGTCAAATATAAGATAAAGTTTCAAATCAAGATATAGCCTGGAAAAATAAACAGACAACAATTTAAAAAATAGAATTTCACAATTAAAAGTTACCATGGTGGTAGAGAAGGCCAAGACACAGTCGAAGGAAAACAATAGTGTGAAAACAGTTACAACCAAAGCCTCAAAGAAAAATGCTAATCAGACCCAAGCCCAATAAGAGTTTCTAGAAGAACTAAAAGACGAGATAAGACTATTTAAAGAAAAATTGGGAAAAGAAAAAACAAGGATGCAAGAAAAAAAGATGGAAAAATTAACAGTTTGCTAAAAGAGGCACAAAAATACTGAAGAATTTGACAGCTTAAAAATAGAATTGGCCCAATTAAAAAAGTCACAAAATTCACTGAAGAAAAGTGCTCCTTAATTATATGACAATAAGTTGGACCATCTGAGCAAAATCAGTGAATATTTATAAAAATATAAACTACCCAAATTAACAGATCAAGAAATAAAATGCCAAAAATAATCCCATCTTAGGACAAGAAATTGAACAAACCTTCAATGAAATCCCTAAGAAAAAATGCATAGGGCAATGTGGGTTCAGAAGTGAATTCTACCAAACATACAAAAAACAATTAATTCCAATATTATATGAACTATTTGGGAAAAGGGGGAAAGGAATCCTACTAAACTCCCTTTATGACACAACTATGATTCTGATACCTAAATCATGAAGTGCTAAAATAGAGACAGAAAATTATAGACGAATTTTCCTAATGAATATGATTAGAAAAATTTTGAACAAAATACTAGCAAGGCAATTACAGCAATCTATCACATGGATTATATTTTATAGATCGAGTGGAATATATGCCATAAATGCAGTGTTTGTTCAATATTAGGAAACTATCAAAATAATTGACCATATCTATAACAAAATCAACAGAAAACATATGATTATTTGGATAGATAATGAAAAAATTTTTTGACAAAGCACAGTACCCATTCCTGTTAAAAAGAACTAAAGAGCTTAGGAATAAATGAAGCTTTCCTTAAAATGATAAGCAATAACTCTCTAAAACCATCAGTAAACATTATCTTAAATGGGAATAAGCTAAAAAAACCTTCCCAATATAATCAGGGGTGAAGCAAGTTTGCCCATTATCACAACTATTATTCAACTTAGCACTAGAATGTTAGCAATAACAAGAGAAGAAAAAAAACTTAAAGGAATTATAATAAGCAATGAGGAAATAAAACTATCACTCTTTGCAGATGATATGATGATATACTTAGAGAACCCTAGAGAATCACTAAAAAAATTACTTTAATTAAGAACATCAGGAAAGTTGTAAGATAGGAGATAAACCCACATCGGCATTTCTTTATATGACAAACAATGCCCAGCAGCAAGAGACAGAAAGAGAAATTCAATTTTAAATACCTGGAAACATTATAAAATACTTGGGAATTGACCTGCCAGGATAAAGCTAGGAACTATATGAACACAATTACAAAACACCTTTCACACAGATAAATTCAAACCTAAACAATTGGAAAAAATGTCAATTGCTCATGAGTAGGCCGAGCCAATATAATAAAAATGACAATTCTCTCCAAACTGATCTCCTTATTCAGTGCCATAACAATCAAACTGCCAAAAATTGCTTGATAGAGCTAGAAAAAATAACAACAATATTCATCTGGAAGAAAAAGGTCAAGAATGTCAAGGGAATTAATGAAAAGAAATGCAAGGGAAGATGGTCTAGCCAAACCAAATCTTAAATAGTATTATAAAGAAGCAATAATCAAAATTGCTTGGTACTAAGAAATAGAGTGGTGGATCAGTGGAATAGGTTAGGCACACAAAACACAATAGTCAATGACTACAGTAAACTGCTGTTTGGTAGATACAAAGACTCCAGCTTCTGGGGTAAGAGCTCACTATTTAACAAAAATTGCTGGGAAAATTGGAAAATAGTGTGGCAGAAACTAGGCATAGATCAACATATCACACCATGTACCAAGATTAAGTCAAAATGAGTACATGATTTAGATATAATGTCTGATGCTATAAGCAAAGTAGGAGAGCAAGAAATAGTTTACTTGTCAGATTTATGGAAAAGACAAGAATTTATGACTAATTCTGATTACATTAAAGTAAAAAGTTTTAGCACTAACAAAGCCAATGCAAACAAGATTGGAAGGGAAGCAGAAAGCTGGGAAACAAGTTTTTACAGTCAGTGTCTCTGATAAAGACCTCATTTCTAAAATACGTAGAGAATTGAGTCATATTTATAAGAATACAAGTGATTCCCCAATTGATAAATAGTCAAAGGATATAAACAGGCAGTTTTCAGATGAAGAAATTAAAGCTTTCTATAGTCATATGAAAAAATTCTCTAAACCACTATCTATTAGAGAAAGGTAAATCAAAACAGCTCTGAGGTACCACATCACACCTATTAGATTGGCTAACATGACAAAACAGGAGAATGATAAATTCTGGAGAAGATGTGGGAAAATTGGAACACTGATGCATTGTTGGTGGAGTTGTGAACTTATCCAACCTTTCTGGAGAGCAATTTGGAACAATGCTCACAAGGGCTATAAAACTGTGCATACCTAGTCTGTATCCCAAAGAGACAACAAAAAAGGGAAAAAGACCTATATGTGTAAAAATATTTATAGCAGCCCTATTCATGGGGGCAAAATATTGGCAATTGCAGGGATGCCCATTAATTGGGGAAGGGCTGAAGAAACTGTGATATATGAATGTAATATCCTACTATTATTCATTAAGAAATTATGAACAGGCCAATTTTAGGAAAACCTGGAGAGACTTGTAAGAACTGGTGCAAAGTGAAACGAGCAGAACCAGAAAAATACTGTATCACCAACATTGTGTGATGATCAACTTTGAATGGCTCAGCTCTTTTCAACAACGCAATGATCTAAGAGGAAAATGATATCCACATAAAGAACATAAAGAACTGATAGACTCTGAATGCAAATCAAAGCATATGCTTTTTACTTCATTCTTTTCCATGTGTTTTTTTTCCCTTTTAATCCATTTCTTCTTTCACTACTATGGAAAAAAAATGTTTTACAAAATAGCCCATGTATAATCTATAACAAATTGCCTACCATTTTCAGAAGAGGGAAGGGAAGAGGGAAGTTTACCTCCTTAGTTTCTTTATATCTGGGATGGTTTTATTGAGTTCCAAGAGAGGACAGTTGGTAGTATAGTTTTGCTGTCTGTTTCTTCCTGTAACTCACTTAAATTCACTTTAAGAATTTAGATGTTATACCACTTGTGCATATATATTTACTAGGGATATTGCTTCATTATCTATTGTACCATTTAACAACATGTAGTTTCCTTCCTTATCTTTTTTTAATTAGGTCTATTTTTACTTCTACTTTGAGATCGGGATTGCTACCCCTGCTTATTTTAACTTCAGATGAAATATATTAGATTCTGCTCCAGCCCCTTGCCTTTGCTCTTTGTGCAAGTCTCTGCTACAAGTGTGTTTCTTGTAAACAACATATTGAAGGATTCTGGTTTTTAATCCAGTCTGACATCTGCTTCCATTTTATGGGAGGGTTTATCCCATTCACATTCACAGTTATGAATACTATCTTTTCATTGGTTCTGCCATTCCAGGATTTGTTTCAGGGAGCTATTTGATGGTTGTTTCCCATCCTTTTCTTCCTCCTGTTTGTCCTCTCTCTATTTCACTCTCTTCCTCCTTATTAGTGTTTTGCATCTACCACCTCTTCCAATCTGCCCTCTCTTCTATCGATACCACCCCCATCCCTTTACCTAACTTCTTCCCCTCCTACTTCCCTGTCAGGTAAGATAGATTTCTATATTCAACTGATGGCTTATTATTATAACCTCTTTGAGCCAACACTAAAGAAAATAGGCTTCAAGTGATGTCCATTCTCCACCCTCACATCTGAATCTCCATTGTAATAGTCTTTCATGCCCCTTAATTTGAAATAACCAATTCTACCTTTCCATTCCTTCTGCATCCAGTGTACTCCCCTTTTTTCATCCTTTGGTTATTTTTGTGTCATTCCCTCTAATTCACCTTATACCCACAACCTCTGCCTATGTACATTCCTTCTACCTGTATTATCAGCAATCTTTTTTTTAAGAATTACAAGTATCACCTTCCTATTTACGGAGGGAAACAGTTTAGCTCTACTGAATCCCTTATGTTTTCTTTCCTCTTTTTACTTGTTTATGCTTCACTTGGGTCTTGATATTGGAGATTAAAATTATGGTTAAATTCTGATTATCTCCTTATGAAAGCTTGAAATCCTTCTATTTCATTGAATAACCATTTAATTCCCTTAATGTATTATGATCAATTTTACTGGGTAGGTGTTGTAGTCCTAGCTCCATTGTCTTCTAGAATGTCATGCTCCATTACCTCCAGTCTTTTAATATTGCAGCTGCTAAGTCCTGTATAATCCTGATTATGGCTCCCTGATATTTGAATTGTTTCTTTCTGGACACTTGCGATATTTTTTCCCCTTGAACTGATAGTTCTGAAATTTGGCTATAATGTTCCTTGGAGTTTTTATTTTGGCATCTCTTTCCTGAGGTGATTGGTGCATTCTTTCAATGCCTATTTTGCCTTCCCGTTCCAGAACATCATGACAATTTTCCTCCATAATTTTTTGAAGGATGCTGTCTAGGTCCTCCTTTTGACTCTGGCTTTCAAGTAGTACAATGATTTTGATATTGTTTCTCCTGGATCTATTTCCCAAGTCATTTATTTTTTTCCTACGAGATATGTCACATTTTCTTCCATTTTTTCATTCTTTTGAATTTGTTTGATTGATTTTTGTTTTCTCATAGAGTCATTAGTTTAAACCTGACCAATTTTAACTTTTAAAGAGATCTTTTCCTCAATTAGCTCTTGTATTTTCTTTTTCATTTAGCTAATTTTTAAGTACTTTTTAAGCAGGTATTTTCTTTTTCTAAGCAGTTGACCCTTTTTTGTAATTCTCTTCCATCACTATAATTTTTTCCTCAATTTTTCTTCTACCTCTCTTATATGATTTTTAAGCTCCTTTTTGTGCTCTTCCATGAGTTCTTTCTGGGCTTGAGACTTCTTCCAATTTTCCTTTGAGGCTTTGCCCACAGGTGTGCTATTGATGTCTTCTTCTGAGTTTGTCTAGATCTTCCCTGTCACTACAATAACTTTCTAGGGTCAGATTCTTTTGTTGTTGCTGCTGCTGTTGCTGTTGTTTTGGCTTTCTTTGGAACTTTTTCCTTTCTTTTAAATTTGAGCTTTGCCCCCCCCCATGGTGCAATAGATATTGTCTCAGGTTTCTTATGCCAGAGGCTGGAGATCCTAGCTGTTTACCTGGTGCTGCACTGATGTTGCTCTTAGACCCATGTCTCTGGGTACTGCACTGAGGGGTTTGGTGGGGGGTGGCTAGTGCTTTTGGAGGCTGTATAGGACTGGCAATTTTCCTGGTGCTGACCAGGGGTCCTAATGGTGGTGTCTAGTGTATGCTGGGGTCTGGTGGGGTGTTTCTGTTTTTCCCCAAGTCTACACTAAAGGTTGTAGTGGTCTAGCTGCTAGAGGCTGGCTGTTTGTCTAAGGCCATGCTGAAGCATATGGCAGGGGTCTGGTGCTGGCAGCTGCCCATTTGCTTATGGACCCATAAGGTTAGTGTCTACTTGTTTTTCTGAGGCTACACTGAAGCAAGTGGAGTCTGGCCTTTGGAGGTTGCTTCTTTGCCTGAGGCTCCCCTGAAGTAGTTCTCATTGCTGGAGTCTGCCCATTCCACTGGCTATGCTGAGTCACATGGAGAATCCTAGTGTTAGCATTTGCTCTTTCCATTGCACTGGAATTCAGGATCTACAATTGGTTTGCTGCAGCACTACTTGCTGCTGCCTTGCTGGGGCGCTTCCTATCCTGGACTGCATCCTTTTTTTAACCAGGTGAGACAGAACTTCCCTGTCAATCTTCCAAGTTTTACCCCATCTTTTCATTGGTGCTGCCATTCCAGGCTTTGTTTCAGGGAGCTCTTTGATGGTTGTTTGTAGTGAATATGGGAGAGTGCTTACTCTGCCATCATGTTTCCCAGAAGCTCAATAAAATATTATTTTTAAATTGCTGCTTAAAAAGCAGATTTGGACAAAAATTCACTGGAAAAAATAATTCCTTAAAAATTAGAATTGCATAAGTGGAAGCTAATGATTCCATAAGACATCAAGAAATAATACCACAAGGTCAAAGAAATAAAAAAAAGAAGAAAATTTGAAATATCTCATTGGAAAAACAACTGATCTGGAGAATAGATTGAGAATAGATAATGTAAGAATTATTATTGTATTACCCAAAAGCCATCATTGAGTGTGTGTGTGTGTGTGTGTGAAAGAGAGAGAGAGCCTAGATAGTATATCTTAGGAAATTATGAATGAAAACTGCCTTGTTGTCTTAGATCCATAGCTAAATAAAATTAGAAATTCAAATACAAGATTCAAGAGAATAAAAAGGTAAACATTACAGAGAAGTCTCAAGGGACTCAATAAATGTAAATTATTTACCTTTCTATATGGAAACATAATACAGGTTATTCCTTAGAACTTTATCATTATTAGGACTGATAGAAAAATGCAATGGGAAAAAAGGAAAGGATGTTTTTTACTCAATAGGTAATTCAATGGAAAAGAGAATAAGTGATATGAGGAGAAGGGGATGAAAAAAAGGGAGTGCAGATTAAAGGAGGCAGTGGTCAGAATCAAAATAGTCTTTTAGGCGAGAGAGGATAAAAAAAGAGAAATATGAACAGAAGAAAATAGGTTGCAGGAAAATTAATAAATATATATGTGGGCGTGAATGGAAGGAGTTTACCAAAAAACAGAAGATAATAGAGGAAAAGGTTAGAAACCAGTCTCAAACAACATGTTGTTTATAAGAAAAACACTTGAAAGAGAAACGTGCACATAGAAGGTTGAAGTAGAATCTACTATGTTTTATCTTAAGTATGAAAAGCAGGAATACAAATCATGATCTCAGATGAAGCAAAAGGAAAAGACCTAATTAAAAGATAATAAGGAAAACTATGTTTTGCTAAAAGTTACCACACATAATGAAGCAATATAAAAAAAATTATAGAAGTTTCTCTAATAAAAACCATATTTCTTAAGTATATAGGGAATTGAGTAAAATTTATAAAATTATATTTATTCCCCAATTGAAAAAATGGTCAAAGAATAAGAACAGGCATTTTTCAGAAGATGACATAAAAGATAAAAGTTATCTAAAGTCATATAAAAATTATTTATAGAATTCACTATTGATTAAAGAAAGGCAAATTAAAATAACTCTATGGTTCCACCTCGCATGTATTAGAAATGACAAACTCTGAAGGGGATTAAAGGAAAATATGTATACTAATAATCTGTTGATGGAGCTGTGAATGATCCAAATATTTTGGAGAACAATTTAGAACTATGCTTAAAGTGCTGTAAAACCATGGATTTCCTTTGCTCTAGCAATACAACTACTAGATCTGTACTCCCAAAGAAATCAAAGGAAAAGGAAAAAAAAAAACTTAGATACCCAAGGTCTTTATAGTAGCTTTTTTTTTTTTTTGTGGAGGCAAAGAATTGGAAAGTGGTATGATGCCCATTAGCTGAGAAATGGTTAAACAACTTATAGCATGACTTTGTTGAAAAACTATTATGCTATAAACATGATGTGGGGGGTGGTCTCAGGAAAAAAAAATATGGCAAGATCTATATGAACTGATTCAAATTGAAGTGAATGGAATCAGAAGATCATTATGAACATCAATACTATAATGATGTTCAACTATAAAATACTTTGATCAATATAACGATGGAAGAGAGTTCCCAAGAACTCATGATGAAAAAAAATACAATCCCCCAGCAGAAGGACCACTGATAAACTCTAAATACTAATTGAAATATAATTCTCTTGCCTTTTTTGTGATATGGCTAACATGGGAATATGTTTTGCATGATTTCATATGTATATTTTATATTATGCAGTTCCTTCTCAGTGGTTAAAGGGAGGAATGAGAGCAAAACATTGGAAATCAAAATTTAAAAGGAAAGAATGTTAAAAATGAATTTAATTTTTAAAATCTACAGAATAGGCCAAATGGAAAAGATACAAAAAAACTGACTAAAAAATTCTTTAAAATAAAGAATTGGAAAAAGGAAAAATAGGTACAAAATCTCACTGAAAAAAATAGTTTCTATAAATTAGAATTGTACAAGTAGAAACTAATGACTCCATAAGGAATGAAAGAAAAATAAAGCAAATAACAAAAAAGATAAAAATGTGAAATATCTCATCTGAAAAAAACTGACATCAAAAATAGACTGCGAAGAGATATTGTAAGAGTTATTAGAATACCTGAAGGCCATGACAAAAAATTATAAAAGCTTAGATATCATATTTTAAGAAATTATAAAGGGAAGCTGCCTAAATATCTTAGCTCTAGAAGATAACACTGAAATTAAAAGAATCAATCACCTCCTGAAAGATATCCAAAAATGGAAACTTCCAGGAATGTTATTGCCAAATTACAAAGACACCACATTAAAGAGAAAATATTGCAAGCAGCCAAAAAGAAATAATTCAAGTATCATTGAGGCACATTCAGGATAACATGAGATTTAGCAACTTTCACATTAAAGGAGTCAAGGCCTTAGAATATGATATTACAGAAGGGAAATGAGTTAGGATTACAATCAAGAATACCCTACCCAGTAAAACTGAATATAATTTTTTTCAAGAGAAATGGGTATTTAATGAAATGGAGAATTTTAAAGCATGCCTGATGAAAACATCAGAACTGAATAAAAAATTTGACATTGAGGGATAAGATTCAACAGATTCATAAAAAGGTGCACATGAAACAGAAATCACAAGGGACTCAATAAAGTTAAACTGTTAATATTTGTGTATGGGAAGATAATATATGTAATTTCAAAGGACTTTATCATTATTAGGGCAGTAACAAGTAGTATACATAGACAGAGGGCATGGTTATGAGTTGATTATGTTTGGATGATCTCAAATATGAAAGGGTGAGAGAGAATGCACTAAGAGAAGGGGGGGAAGAAATAAAATGGAATAAATTATCTCACATAAGAAAGACTCACAAATAAGAGCTTTTATAGCAGAGTGGAAAATGGTGGGGAGAGGTTTGCAATAAATGCTTGAACCTTACTGTCATTGAAATTGTTCCAAAGAGGGAAGAACATACACACACACACACATCACATGTGTGTATATGTGTGTATATATGCATATGTAATCTATATATAAGCATGTGCACATATGTATTTATGTGTGTTTATATAAGTGAATGTCTATCTATGTCAATGTCCATCTTTGTATAATATACATATGTACATTATACATATACACATGTAGTTGTGTATAGAAATCTATCTGTTCCAACAGGTTAATAAGAGGGGGAAAGAATAAGAGAAAACAGGTCAATGATATAAGAGAGGGCAGATAAAAGAAGGAAGTGGTCAGAATCAAAAGAGATGTTTTTAAGGGGGTCAGGATAGGACAAAAAGGGAGTGAGAAAGATTAACAGAAGAAAATAGAATGTCCAGAAATATACATTAAATAATCATAACTCTGAATGTGAATGAGATGAACTCACCCATATAATGGAAGAGGATATCAGAGTGGATTAGAAACCAGAGTGCAACAATACATTGCTTCCTTCATGAGTTTGCTTCTTATTCACCAAACCCCAAACAGATACCTTTTTCTCTCCTCCATCCACTCTCCCCATTTTCCACCTTTTATGTGTTGTGTTCTCTCCACAGGAGGTAATCTCTTTGAGGAGAGAGACTTTCTTTCTGCCTGTATTTGTATCCTCAGTACTTAGCATAGTGCCTGGATCACAGTAAGTGATTAATAAATGCCTTGTAGTTCAATTAAATTCATGGTATATAAATGTGTACATATGTGTGTGTGTTTTAATTTTGGTTCTAGTCTTCTCACTCTACATCAGTTTATGCAATTCTTTCCATGTCTCTTTTTTTTTTTTTTTTTTTTTTTTTTTTTTTGCAGCGCGGGCGACACTGCATGGGTTGGGGGTGGGGTTGCAGCTGGGGCGGCGCTGCAGGGGGCGGGGAGGGCTGCAGCTGGGGCTACGCTGCAAGGGGGGCTGCAGAAAAGGGGGGAGCTGCAGGGAGGGCAACACTGCAAAGGGACTCAGGCTCCGGCCGTCAGCACTGGCAGACAATGGCGGGCTGGGCCCCGCATCCCCGTACGCCCCCTCAGACTTCCTGCACCCCCGGGCCTTAGACCCCCCCCATCCCAGACCGCCAGGCTGGAACGTGGCCGGAGCGAGGCTCCTCTTGTATCCAGCAAACTCAGCCTCAGGCCGGGCTCCGCCAGGGGCCTGGGGGCTCTGTCAGTGGCAGGGGCGAGGGCGGTCAAGGGCAAGGCTGCGCCCCAGGCCTGGGCTGTAGAGCAGGCCCTGGATCGTGGAGGGGGAGGGGGAAGAGGGGCGTGGAGGGGCTGCCGCCCTCCGGATCCCGGTCGCGGGGATCCTCGGGCCCTGGCAGCAGGGGCAGCAGCTGGACACTGGCGTGGACCTCTCGCTGGGCAGGGCTGGACACCCGGCGCGGCTCGGCCGGGGAAGGCCGGCCCCTGCCGGGAGCTGAGGCTGCGGCTGACTCAGACAGCGATGGCGATTCTCCATGTCTCTTTGACATAATCTAGGGGGCAGAGGCAAGATGGCCTTGAAAACAGCATCTTACGAGAGCTCTCTCACAAGGTCTGTCAGATTCCTATAAAAAAGTGAATTTGAGCAGATTTGAGAGAGTTAGAAACCCCGAGCAGTCTGAGTGGGGCAAATTTCCAAGCCAGGAGTGTCTGAAAGGCTGAATCTGTAGGCTTGCAGAGTGCTTGGCTTGCAGAGCTGCTCCAGACCAAAGCGGTTGGCCAGGAAACCGCGGGAGACAGGCTGGGAGAAAGCTGGGCAACCGAAACCAGCGGAGATCCCCAAGCCTACCAACACAGGACGGCAGTCAGTGGAAGTGATGAGAGGCAGTGCAAACGCCACCGGCAGTGAAACACCAACTCCTGAGGGTTGCAGCCCAAAGGTATGAAACTAGGCTTCTTGAACTTCTGGGAGGCATAATGGCCAGGTAAACGGCTCTAATCCCTCCTCCCCTCACCCAGAGAATTCCTGGGGGGGGGGGGGGGAAATGGTATCCACATAAAGAACATAAAAAAACTCATGGACTCTGAATGCAAATCAAAGCTGGAACAGAGGAGATAGAAGTGGGGCTTCAGTGGCCAAATAGTAGAATTTCATTAGTCCCAGATGGGCAGACCCGGCAGGGGTCAACACTGGGAGCCCAGATGTACTCTTGCTCCCCCAGGGGAAGTGCCAGACATCAGCTCAAACAATAAAGAGCTGAGACCATTGCCGAAGAGCAACAGTGCTGGAGAGCACCCCTAGGGAAAGACACATCAGGGAGCAAGACCCCTCCCCCACACCTCAAGAAACCGAAGGCTATAATTCACAAAGACAACAACTAGACTCACAATACCCAGAATAAGAAAGTTGGGACAGAGAGCCCTGAGCCCCAAAGGCAGAAAATTTGTTGTAAAGCCAGGAAAAGGCTAACCAACATGAAGAAGAACACAAAAAAGCAAGGACCACAGACTCTTTTTGTGGAGACAGGCATGATCAAAATACCAATTTGGAAGAGGACAGCAATGACACTATAGATACATCTGATACCTCAAAAGGTAATGTGAACTTGTCTCCAGCCCAAAAAGCATTGCTGGAAGAACTAAAGGAGGATTTTAAAAACCAAATTAGGGAGGTAAAAGAAAAAAATGGAAAAAAAAAAAAAGGAAAAAAAATCCACTGATGAAATCAAGTCCCTAAAGAATAAGATTGGTGAAATGGCCATGGAGATTCAGAATCTAAATAGAGAAAGTGAAACTCTGAGAGGTAAAATCAACCAATTGGGAAAGGAGACTAAAAAGCAAAATGAAAACACTAACTCATTAAAAATTAGAGTTGAGCAAATGGAAGCTAATGAATCTATGAGGCACCAAGAAGTACTAAAACAAAATGTAAAGAATGAAAAAATAGAAAAAAATGTGAAATATCTGATTGGGAAAACAACTGACCTGGAAAATAGATCCAGGAGAGACAATTTAAGAGTTATTGGTCTACCAGAAATCCACGATGAAAAAAAAGAGCCTTGAGAGTATCTTCTAAAAAATTATCAAAAGCAACTACCTAGAGGTCCTAGAACCAGAGGGCAAAATAGTCATTGAAAAAATTCACCGATCACCCCCTGAAAGAGCTCCCAAACTGAAAAAAACCAAGAAATATTATACCCAAATTTCAGAACTACAAATTCAATGAGAAAATACTGCAAGTAGCCAAAAAGAAACAATTCAAATATCGTGGAACTACAGTCAGGATCACACAGGATCTCTCAGCTTCCACATTAAAAGACAGGAGAAATTGGAATATGATATTCTGAAGGGAAAAGGAGCTGGGACTACAACCGAGGATCAACTACCCAGCAAAATGAAGCATAATTTTTCAGGGAAAGAGATGGACATTCAATGAAATAAGGGAATTCCAGACCTTCTTGATGAAAAGGCCAGAACTCAATGGAAAATTTGATCTCCAAATACAAAACTCAAGAGAGACATAAAAAGGTAAATGGGGAAAACCCCACAAACCTTATTAATCAATAAGAGCAAATTATTTGCATCTTCATATAGGATTATATCATCTTATGTATGTTTTATATATATACATATATATGTCAATCTTGAGAATAGTACAGCTATTATGATAATTGAAAGGAATACACACAGATTGTGAATGCCTGTAGATAATAACTGATATAAGGATAAAAAACATAAGTAAGCTATGTAAAGGGAGAGCTATGAGAGAAGAGGTAAGGAGGTAGTAGAAAAGGGTAAATTACACCAAATGAAAAGGCACAAAAACATATTATACTACAGGGAAAGAAGGGAGGGAGAAGAGCAGTATTTGAGCTTTACTGTCATCTGATCTGGTTCAAGAAGGGAATAACATACCCTGATAAGTACAGAAATCTAACTTGTCCTACAGGAAGTAGGAGGGGAAGGGAGGAAAAAGGGAGGGGGGTGGTCAGAAGGGAGGGGAGAAGTAGCAAGTGGGAAATGGTAAGGTAAGGAAGGGGAATAAAGAGGGAGGGTTAACTGAGGATGATGGCAGTCAAAAGCAAAACTTTGTTGAGGAGGGGAAGGGGAAAGGGAGAAATAAAAGCACAAACAGGGGGAAATAGGATGGAGAAAAAGACACAGATAGAAATCGTAACTTAAATTATGCTCAATTTTGCTGGGTAGTTGATCCTTGGTTGTAGTCCCACCTCCTTTGTGCTTCGGAATATCATATTCCAATTTCTCCTGTCTTTTAATGTGGAACTTAACTGTGAATGGGATGTACTCACCCATAAAACGTAAGCAGATAGCAGAATGGATTAAAAACCATAATCTTACAATATGCTGTTTACAAGAAACACATTTGAAACAGGGGGATACACACAGGGTAAAGGTAAAAGGCTGGAGTAAAATACATTGCACGTCAGCTAAAGTAAAAAAAAAAAAGCAGTCCTAATCTCAGACAAAGCAAAAGTAAAGATAGATTTAATAAAAAGAGATAAGGAAGGACATTACATCCTGCTAAAAGGCACCATAAACAATAGAGCAATATCATTGTTTAACATATATGCACCAAGTGGTATGGCATACAGATTCTTAGAGGAGAGGTTAAGGGACTTACAGGAAGAAATAGACAGCAAAACTATAATATTGGGAGACCTCAACCACCCCTTTCTGAACTTGATAAATCTAACTTCAAAATAAATAAGAAAGAAGTTAAGGAGGTAAACAAAATTTTAGAAAAGGCAGATGTGATAGACCCCTGGAGAAAACTGAATGGGGATAAAAAGGAATATACTTTCCTCTCAGCACTACATGGCACATACTCAAAAATTGACTATGTACTAGGGCATAAAAATCTCACCATCCAGTGCAGAAAGGCAGAAGTAGTCAAAACATACTTTTCAGATCATGATGCAATAAGAATGATTTGTAACAAAGAACCATGGAAAATAAACTAAAAATTAATTCCAAACTAAATAATCTAATCCTAAAGAATGAGTCGGCCAAAGAACGAATCAGAGAAACAATTAATTACTTCATTCAAGAGAATGACAATAATGAAACAACATACCAAAACTTATGGGATGCAGCAAAAGCAGTTCTTAGGGGAATTTTTATATCTCTAAATGCTTACATGAATAAAATAAGGAAAAAGGAGATCAATGATCTGGGCATACAGCTGAAAAAGCTAGAAAAAGAGCAAATTGAAAATCCCCAATTAAATACCAAATTAGAAATACTGAAAATCAAAGGAGAGATTAATAAAATTGAAACCAAGAAAATATTGAATTAATAAATAAAACAAAGAGCTGGTTTATGAAAAAAGCCAATAAAATTGGTAAACCTTTGGTCAATTTGATTAAAAAAAGAAAGAAGAAAATCAAATTACCAGTATCAAAAATGAAAAAGGTAAGTTCACCTCTATTGAAGAAGAAATCAAAACAATAATTAGGAATTATTTTGCCCAATTATATGCCCATAAATTTGACAACCTTAGAGATATGGATGAATATCTACAAAAACATAAATTGCGCAGGTTAACAGAAAAGGAAGTAAAATTTCTAAATAACCCCATCTCAGAAAAAGAAATTGAGCAAGCCATCAATGAACTCCCTAGGAAAA